>OX411309.1:22177758-22722758 GCA_948150685.1 Rhaphigaster nebulosa
ATGACAATAACCATTCGGTTATAACCGATAACCGGGTTTTTTTGTATTTTTAGAGAGTTCTTTTCGGGTTTTTTTTACACTATCGGTTATAATCCGGAGAAAAAAAACGATTGAAAATAATTTTTTTTAAAAAAAGAAAACATATTGAACAAAAAATCCAAAATAAACATCTTACATTTTACCCACCTGCCTACCGTCTAATGCTTATTGTTAAAAACCGATTTTGAAACATGAAAAAAAACTGCTGAAAATTTAATTATAGCTCTGAATCCTTGACACAAAAATTATTAAAATTACCGAACTCGAAACGTGAAAAAATTTTTAACAACGAAACTTGCAAAACTAGTTTTATTAAAGTTCAACTATTTAGTGGCCGGAGTAGAGCCATTATTTAATTTTATCTTACATGGGTAATGATTAAAAGGAAAATTTGCTAAACATTAAGTTTCTTAAAATTACACTACTTACATTGCAATGATTCCTTCCGACTTTTTATCGAGGTTAAGAATAAAAGTTGCGTAATGGATTTGAACCCGTAGAAACAAGTTATTTAATAAACATTAAAACCTGCACAACTTAGTTTTTCCAACTCTAAAGTATTGTTGACTAAAATTAAAAAATATTCCATTTCATCTTGCTTACGTAATATTTAACAAGCAAATTCACAAAACATTTATTTCCTCGAAAAAAGAAAAAGCAATATTATTCTCACCGGCTCATATAAGTGATTTTGGTAAGGGATACCAAATACTGTAAAGGGTTTTCTAATAATTAGTTATTTTCAGAGATTTAGCTAATCGTTTACTTGTGTAGATTATTTCTTGAAAAACAATGCGTAATTTACTTGAATTAAAGGTCTCGCCAATGACCAGTTATTTGTAACGATTACAGTCACTGTTATTGGTGACGTCATAAAAAAAAAATGTTTTGATGGGAAGTTATTTCATTTAAAATAACCAGTTAAAAGTTCCACGGTTTTTTCCAAAATCGGTTATTTGCATCTGTTAAAACAGATTAGTTTTAATTGAAGGAAAAATAACCAGTATAACCTTAACCTTCTTTTTTTTTTTTTTTTTTTTTTTTAAATCGACACCCCTAATTTTAAGCATACATTTATTTTGGAGAAACATAATTACAGAAAATGTGTAAATTCATGTTATTCCGTTTGACCTCCTTTATCAAGAAGATTGCTGACTACAACTTTATAGAATATTTCACATTAATATAATTTAAGGATCAGATCAAATGGACGAAAGATCTCTTCATCAAAGAAATGGCTGGTAATACTGAAATAAACCAAGATGAGATACCTATAGGTCCTTATATCGATAGGAATCTCTGGCTCTTCAAGTTATTTATGAAGATCCATATGAGTTCAATGTCTTTAATATTATTATAAAGAAACCAAACTATAAATAATCATACATATAAGAAATATTCTACTTTTTGCGGAAACAAAAAAATAAAACAAAACCGACAGAGGTCACTAGGAGTGACGTTAAAAGCTAGAATATATATTTAGAAGGGTGGGGATAATGGAACGTTTTTGTTTAGTTTCGTGAACAAATAATTTATATTCGTTTTTATGGGTTTTCTCCAGTCTAAATACAATACCTCTGCATTTTCCTGGTCAGCCGTTGATTCGAAATGAGTGTTGTAGTTTTAATCCAAAATATTTGAATTAGTTTATTATTTTTGATTGATACTGATTTTTGATTCATAAGAAGTAGAAAATGAACGAAAACATTTTTTTGCTTTGATAAAGCACAATTAAAAAAGGTGAGACTGACAAGTGTGTGTGTGTGAACACTTTGAAGCACATATACATGCTGAGGTAGACTTTATAGTTGGTGGCATCGACCTCCTGCCGGACCGAGCAATGATCGTTATTAACGACTTCCCCCGGACAGCTATTTGCCGGTTCCATCCTTCTTGTGTTAGGAGTAGGGCCCGACCGGATACGAGCAATGCTACTTAATCACGGCTCCTTAGCTGAATTGGATGAATGGACTTGATACTTTATTGAAGTAGTTACTCCATTATATTAAGGCTGAATGACGTATAAACTGTGATTTCTTAAACTAAAAAAATTATTTAAACCCTATAATGTATGCGTGAGACAAGTGATAGACTGACTGACTTACTGTAGTAAGTATTCAGTCGAAGAAATAATTATTCATGGCTATGTTGAGAGCAAATTCCCAAGGAGCCATCCAATGATCCAGAGGAGCCCCAAAGGAGTCCTTAGTGACCTGGATACAGAGCCAACAGAGAAACGGCCAATTTCCATAGCGACCGCACTGGACACTGAACCAACAGGAGCTTCTTCATCGCAAACACTTTCTGCCGTAGGTAAGGCACAATCACAACAAATTGATAACAATCACAATGCAACACCAATAAGCCCTGCTAGCAAATAGAGGATATATTTTTCAATACAACCGATTATTCGGAGAACCACTTGGGGAAACAATGCCGGAAGAGTGTTCCCTTTTCTTTTTCTTCACAATTTATTGTTGAGGACACATATTATTTATAATATTGAGCACATATATTATTTATTGAGGACACAGCACATGTTAACAAAATTACTGGTAATTTACTTTAAATTGTGTTAAATAAATGATTAAATGAACCGGATTCGATGAACATAGTGCCAAAAATTTCATCAAGATAATTTTATACAGAATTTTTATTGAGCTTCAAGTTAATAATAACAGTAAATAGAATGTTCTCATACAAATTTTAACATCCTTTTCTAATGGCTAAAAAAATAAAAAGCTTATAAAGGTAGTTCATTATTTAAAAGTATTATCCTAAATACCGATAATAATCCCTCTATCTTTATAAACATGGCACTTGCATAAACCTTCCAACCCCCATCTTATCACAGAGAAAATCCTTTCTTAGCGGATGTCTAAACCATATAAGGAACCAACTTGCCAAATAGAGATGAGCAAAAAGTATTTTACCCGAATACTCTCACTAGCCGGGATTAGATATAGTCTGTGGCCCAGACCCCTATTCCACATCCCTATAAATTGCACATTGTTATGTTCCTTGTGACTAATGATTAAAAAAAGGCAATATTCCCAGAAAAAAAAAGTGGCCGCACCTTGTCAAAGGTGGCGGACTGCTGACTTGGAATTGATTTAGTTTTTTGGTCGCTGTCATTCAGCACTTGGCTTAATTTCACCATAACTGACTTTCTTTGAAAGCTGAATAATCAGAAAATCAATAGACCTAGAATAATTTAAAAAAAAAAATAATTGGCTTACAAACGTACTAGTAAAGTCAATTTTTCAAGTCGTTCACACGAAAGTTAAAATTTCAAGACGAGTGGTCATTAAACGGCCAACAATAACGAAAAAGTCTTCGAATAAAACATGTGGAGTACTTATTCTTCAGTGAAAGACAGTAGTGTTTTTTTTAAATATTCGAAATGGTTCCTTAGAAAATTCACTTAATTAGCGGAGAAGCGGTAGGGACGTAAGAACTGTCAGTCTTCTTCCTCATCATTTATGAATGAAAAAATTGACTATACTAGTACGTTTTTATGTCCAAGCCAATTATTTTTAAAATTATTCTAGGTTAATTGATTCTCTGACTATTCAGCTTTGAAATTAAGTCAATTATGGTGAAATTAAGCCAAGTGCTGAATGACAGTGACTAAAAAACTAAATCAATTCAAACTCGGCAGTCCGCCATCTTTGATGAGGCGCGGGTACTTTTTCTTTTTTGGGGAACATCGGTTTTTTTTTTAATCATTTGTCAAACAACGATGTGCAATTTACAGGGATATGGGGGAGGGTGCACAGACTAGAGAGTGCGAAGAACAGATGAGGGGTTCGGCCCACAGATTAGTGCCACTGAGGATGGAAGGGGTCAGTCTTCAGGGTCAGTCGGTCAATATTCGCTACCTTTTCATCTCTATTGCAAAATTTCAAGTTTTTAGGCTTTATAGTTCCTGAGATTTCGTGATTATTCAATAGTACATATTGAAAGTGTGTTGATAGTATATAATCAACACACTTTAGAGATTTCAAAGATTGATTCTAACGAAAGGCGAATATTTGTTATATACATATTATATGGCCAGTAGCGGCGAATAAGAACAGCAAACACATTCAGCTACTGATAGATGAGTGATAAAAGAATAGCCACGTATGAAAATATCTCAGATGGTGTAGGAGGACGAAACGTAAAAAAAAAATAAAGAGATCTCTGGAAATTGGAGTTGTCTGTTGCATAAATGAGTGATAAACAGAGGTGGTTACTTGGCAGTTGCTACTAGACCCAGGTCAGCTTTATTGCACACATCCTATGAGAAAATTGTGGATATGATGCTTACCGGGCAAAAATCAATCTAGAGACCTATATAACAGTGATATACACAAAAAAAAAGTAAAAAGACTACAGCAAACGACATATTTTCTAATAAATACTAACAATTATAAAGAGTATTCAAATTTCAGATGTCTTTTTAAATTTGCTGCCATTTTTTTTTAAGTACTAGATTACACCGATGTTTTTTCATGCATGAAGTAAATATATTCCGATTAGTTATGATGATCGGTGGACGGTGCAACATGACACATAGCAACGGAATCAATCGATCTTTTGAAAGAAAAGTTTAATAATCGAATAATTTCTCGTAGAAAAAACGTGAATTTCTATCAAGATCATGCGATTTACGAGTTGGACTTCTTCTTATGGGATTTCTTGAAGAATAAAGTTTATGCGGATAATCCTTAAACTATTCAATACCTCAATGACATCATCGAGCAATTATCACTAATTGAAACATCATTATGCGAAAAAGTTATTAAAAATTTTGGTAAAAGATTGAGAGCTTGCCGAGCTACCAGAGTAGGTCACTTCAACCACATTCTTTTTCAATATTAACTGGAACCAATGTAGTTTAATTTCTAATAAAAATAAATAAAGATTTCACAAAATGTATGCCTTTTATTTAAAATTTAAAAACATAACTCAAATTTGAATACCCTTTATTAAAATTTTATATGAAGAAAAGGATTAAGATTACATTATTACAGAATTATTAAATTTATTAAAAAATAATAAATTTTTTTAAATAACTAAATGTTTTTCAGACAGCATCTCTCGATATAGAATAATCTCTGACTCCGGAATAGACAAAAGCAGGAACACCTTCATAAGGACGGTGGCCTCTTCTTAATGAATCAGGAGGGATATTGTTGACACCCTTCGGAAGAGAAAGATGGATGGCCACAAAGTTGAATGGGGGTTGGCGACCGACCTTCCATAAATACGAAAATATCATTTTTCAACCAATCAGAACGAGGCTTTCAGAGTTGTTGCAGTTCGTCATTAGCGGTGACAGCACTGAGGGATCACTTTCCTTTCCAGGCAACATTTTGTATGTTTTCCAAATAATGTATATTTTAGGGATAATACCTTTGTATAAAAATTTGCGATACAGTAAAAAAATCAACAGAGTTGAAATAATTTTAATTTTTTCTGAACAGTCCAAGCAATTTCTAGCATTTAAAAGAAAAAAAAAGTTTCTCTCTTTCTTTATATATATGTCGTTTTATGAAAAGGCGTAAGCGCCATTGAGCAAACTTTACAGAAAAACAAAAAACAATTTTTATCCAAATAGCAATATATCATTGAAAATTTATTATGCACAGTAGGAGTTAACAAAGATAGCAAAACATTTATAATTACAATATATTTGTAAGACTTCTAGCACTGTTCAAGGCCTGATTGATCACTGAAAACCATACGTACTTGGTGCTTACGTCATCAATAATCGATATCTAGAACTTTTCAATTTTTTTTTTCTCGATATATAAGTTCCGTAATAAATTTAAACCTGAATTTCGATTTTTTGGAGCTTAAGCCATTTTCAAAAAACTACGTATATATACATATTATTTTATATTTTTATTAATTTTCGCTAAAAAGTAAATTAGCGGTATGCTAATGGGTAAGCGTCTGAGAGAAAGACCAAAATGTAAGTGGGAAGTCTCGGAGATTCCCGTCCGGTTGATGGACGTAGGTATGTGAGCGGTGGTCGTTGGTGGTATCGGTGTCGAACTTTCGGTTTTGCCAAGGCTTTTATTAATCGTCAAAGTACCGAAGAGAAATTAATTAAGGCTAGGCTGCTTTTAGAGTTTTCTAGTTATTTAGTACTTTAACATAAATTATTGCAAATTTCTTGGGATAAAAGTATTCAGGGTACCATCGTAACTTCATAAAGTCAGACACACATCGTATTCATTTATTTATTTTAGTTTAATTTTAATAATATTATGTTTAAATATATTATCATTCTATTTTTAATTCCCGATTTTATTTATGTACATAATCTACGTTAATAATTATTTTTATTTTTATATCATCATCTATTTTTATATATTGACAATTTTCTATTATATACTTATTTAGAAAAACCCTATAAATTACCTACTTTACTTATCTGCTCAAAATTCTTTTTATTTCTCTTCTGATTAGTTTTTGTTTTATTTTAATTTTTTGTACGTTTGTTTATTTATTTATTTTTTGGTACTTCTGTACCATATATACCATATATATATTTAACACATTTTATAAATATATTCATACTTTTAATTTTAATTATATATATATATTGTAAAATTAAAAGTATGAATATATTTATAAAATGTGTTGTAATGACGAATGACTCATCAGGTTTAGTTATAATTAGAACTATCAGTGAATCATTATCAGGCAAATATGCTTTTCAATTGAAACCTGTTTGTAAACAATCAGTTTACTATTGTTGAAAAACATTTCCGATCACTAATTGGCCTTGTAGAATAGTCAGTCCGCTTATATATATCCTTCGGAGTTACGTGCTTCGTCCAATTAACGCGAATTCACGTTTACACGATTGAGCAATTGGCAATCATTTTCAGATTTGCGCGATCCGGTATCGGTGTTGCGCTATTTTCAATCGATAAAAAAGAAGTTTCAACGTTACTTGTCTTAGTTTTTGAATTTTAGAATTTATTCTTTTGTTATATATTTTTTTTTTTCTCTTTCTTGCCTTCGTTTCTCGTTGGCACACGTAGTTTATAGAACAGAAACATACATAAATAATATGTAACATGTAGTTTTCTTTATTAACTTTTAGGTTTGGGTTCGTATTATTTATTCAATTGATCCTTTTTAATACGTAGAAAAGTGACACATATTTGGAGGGCTGGAGAACAAAACTCATTAAACAGATAAGGGCAAGGTCTCGAGTTACTCGATTTTGGTTTACGAGGTACTTTTGGGCGGCGAAGTAATCGCGGAAATCGAGGGATGGGTGAAGACTAATTTAAAAAAAATTGACTAATAGTTGAATTATAAAATAATCAGTATAAAATAAAATATAGTGAAATTTATAAATTGTAAATATAAAAGTTCATCATTGAAAGACAATTTTGGAATTCACTAATTTTTATTTAATTATTTTTATTATGTTAAAAAAAAAATAAATAAATAAAATAATAATAAAAGGAAGTATATATTTAAGTACAACATACGCAATAAGAACTTAATAATTACCAAACATTTAGCAACGAAAATTGGAAAAAAAAAATTGTCAAAAATATAACTGATAATACCTATGAAGAAGGTGCTGCATACGTTCAAATAAAGCTTAAAATATTAAATAAATTGAGTGATCAAAAACGTATATAGATATACATACAAATATACATAATATCCAATTTGTTGTTGGTACTGCCACAGTATGAATATAAAAAAAAAAATTAAAAATGCAGTCTATTACAAACTATAATTTTTATTTTTTATTTATGCATTTATTTAATTTTACATTGCCATCTGGAATTCCCATTATCCACCTAATGTGATAATATATATATATTTTAATGGATATTGTATATTTTTATAAAGAATAGGCCTCTTAGAGAGACATAACTAAGTAAAAATTTCATTTGTTGTTTATTCTTATTGTTTTTGAAAAAAAAAAAAATATGTGATAAATAAACTTTTGTATGATTATATGAAATAGGACACTCTTTTAGAGAGACAATATAGTAAACTTTGTGTTCTTTGTTTATTTTCTTTGTTTTTTTAAAAAAGTGCCAACGTAATGATCTACTCAACCATCGGATTATTAAATGATTTTTGAGGTTGAATGATGATTTAAAAAAAAAAAAAATCAAAGCTCTAAGTATTCTTCGAGTAAGTAGTTTGGTTATTATATTTTGCTTTGACGATTTCTTTGCCTCCTACCTATTTTCTAATTTCTAATTTTCAGATTTAACTTTATTGTATATTATAAAATTATATTATTCTATTTTTATGACTTATTAAATATTTTTATAAGAAACCTCGACAGACGAACTTCATTCAGTGTCCAAAATACGTATGGGCATAAAAGACATTACTGTAAATATTTGTAAATAAACATATGTGTTTATGTAAACTTCTATGTGTTTATAACTGACAAAATTTAGTGTTTTAAATCTGATGACTACATATCTACTTCTTAATAAATTTGCGTAAAGAAATGCAAAGAATGTAAAGAAGTGCGTGAACTTAACGGACTTGAATCGAACTTAGTAATGTCTGAATAATGACCCTCCTTACTGATTAATAACAGCTTTTAATACACGTAATGATCTGTTATCATTTTCAAAACTTCCAGCTGTCAAAATTATCATAAATACATATAAATACATACATAGATATTTAATAAAATAGATTTGACGGTAATTAGTAATCAATAAAGTATGAAGGACCCAAAAAACGATCAGAAAGATTACAATAAACTTTTTTTAAACTTATTATCCATACCTGTTAAAATCCAAATTCACAATCAGCAGATAAACTGAATTATTTAACCGGCATCAAGGCGAAATGTCCTTCGTTTTTATAAATAAATGAGACCTGTTTAAAAGTAAATACAACGAAAATTACGGTAATTACATGTTACATAATGATAAACAGAACAACACCGTTATAGTTTAGATCTTCAGAGGGAGTGAACAAATTTTTATTTAAACTACACGATTACATTGTACGTGAGAGGCAAACTGGACCAAGTAACAATTTTAATGTTTTACAGAAGAGCAAAGTTTGAGATCGCACTGTATTGCTTGCTGTGGTCAATCTTTATATTGGAAGAGTTGTATATCTTATTACCCTTTTGGCTTATTTATTAGACTCGTATATAATAATCACAAAACCAAAATAAATAAAGAAATGTTTACGACAGTTAACCTCTGACGTAAACGATGGCGCGAAAAAAAGGATCCAAAACAATTATTTGATCTCCACTTTATATTGGCAGTTACCCTATAACTAGTTTTTCTGGTGATAGTTCTTTTAGTTATAGTCTCCGGAGTTATTTTAGTGGTAATAAAATAATAATCTCAAATAGAAAATTCGTTAAAAAAATTATAATTTATTTATGCAAATGTATTTACTACAGGTATTACAGGAAAACCACAACAAATATGATGTTCATTATTATATGATGTATAATAATTTTGATATTTAATAAGTTACTAATACCAGTCGCACGTGTGCTTTCTCGTGTTCAAATTGTAAAAAGGGTGGATGAGCATGGATACTTGTATTAAGGGAATAGACAAGGTGGATAAAGATATTTAAAAAAATGACAATACAAACCAATAATATTAAAAATGTAGGTGAAATAAAATTGAGCTAAATTGAGTTCGGAAAAAAAATAAAAGATAATAATAAATGGCATATATCAAGAACGTAAAACAATTTACTGTAAATAAATTACCAATTCATGAATAATAATTTGTTCTAAATAATTAAATTTTCAGAAATATGAGGATTATTATCATTTAATAAAATTGTTAAATGGTATGGAAGAATATTATTTATCAACTGCCTGCAGTCATTCAGTAAGAGTTTAATAGTATAGCTCTACAAAAATAATTTAAAAAGACTGAAATAATCTACTGGTTGTTTTATTAATTTTCGGTTCCATTTTATTAGATCAGTAAATAGAAAACTAAAAGGCCACGCGATTGCCAAGTATTTTATTTTATTTTACATCATGTCGACGTTTAGGGCCAACCCTAATATAAAATATAAACCAGCCCGCCGATTATCTTTCCCCACTCCTAAATTCGGACAGTCATGCTTCAATAACCACACCATACGGATACAATAACTCAATAAGGGTAATTATATAACATGAAAACAGCAATAAATTTAAATAGATTAATTGCGAGTTGTAATTGGTATAATTAGTTTACTATAGGAAAAGTATAACAAAAATGGAAGGAAATAGTACATTGTTGACTTTTGTTTTTCATATCAACAATAAAATGAGGTACGTTTTGCATGGCAAGTACTGTTTATTTACATTTAAATGACATAAATGTTTAATAGTTATATACGAAAAAATATATTGCGTTAATAAAAAATTACTTAACAAATATGTTCTTTCAGACTTGAGAATGGCCCAAGTTGGCCGAAACTTCTAAAATGATGTAAAATAAAATAAAATACTTGGTGACCGAATGGCCTTTTTGCTTTATATTTACTGATGAAACAATCTAGTTGTTGAAATTAAGTAATAAACTATACTAGCAATTATTTCTTTAATAATTCAATTCAATCACTTCTCAATATTAAGTCATCGTTTGTGCATGAATCATCATTTATACATGAATATATTACATGAATTTAAATTCGTTGTTATATCACCGAATATAGAAAGTTGATAAATTAAATTTTAGACATAATAATTATATGAAAATTTAATAACGAATGTAGCCAAGAGAAATGACTCACTGTGATGGTGCTTAGCCCATGGGAAATGAAGCCAGTCGGTACGATGCCCGTTGGCGGTGCCGGCGATCGCACTTGCCATCTCTCGACTAACTGGACGCTAGAACTGGCCGGAACACACTAATAATAGTCTCAGTGCCTACTGTAGTCTAGCAACTGCCTCCCTCTGTATACACTGCTAGAGTCCTTCTAATGAACGTAGTAAACACAAATACTGTTTTATCCAGAAGGGGCGAATTGAGACTTGTTCAACAGCGACGAGAATAATCTTCGAATAAACCGCCGGTCTGTATATTTATTTTAGAGTAATTTCCCCGTTCGAGGAGATCGAATAAAAATACATCGGTCGTAATGACTCAGATATATGAGTGAGTGAATTCGTTATTCCACAATTAATTATAACAATTAATTGTGGAATAACGTTTGTTGTGGCACACTATGCGGGAAATTTAATGGTAATGTTCTCTAACTAACTGTTGGATAGTAACAATCGGTTAGTTTGAGAACTTGATCCTTAATTTTCCCATTCAGTGATTAATAGGAAACTTTAATCCCCCAATAAAAAGTTATTGTAAAAAAAGTCCCATCCAACATTGCTCCATTTTGTCCACCAATTAAATTTACTAGTAATTTCATTATTTCTGAAACAAGAGTGATTCCTTTCATCTTGGTTTATTAAATTAGCAATAGCATGCATTAATAGAAATGTTAAACTGGAACCTCACTATGCAACAAACCAGGTTACATAATAGGTTTTTGTACAAAACAATTTAAGTTGTACAATAGTGTTATAAATTCGAATGAAAAATATTGTACAACAAACGCGATTATAAAAGTTATATCACAGGTTATATGCTAACGGGAGAGTATCAGTAAGATCAAAGGAAGTTATACAAAATGTTTGTCCGCCCCTCTCCGCAGTTTTCAGCAGCCTTTCATAAACCTGTCTAGTGTAAATTTTTTTACATATTTTTCTTTTTGTACATTCCATCTATACATTTCTATGTAGAATATGAGAGATGTGGTCAAACCAAAAGTCAATTTACCAAAGTATCATTTCGTCAAAAAAAGTTTTGTGCAAAGTTTTTGAAGCTTCTGTCTGTTTGTATTTCTTCATTTAATGATTCACCATTCTCCCAAGATCTCTCAAAAGTGAAGCCTCGCTGTGCAGTTGTCGAACTTAAAATGGCGGTCTTAATATCTTCGTATATGATGAGTTGCCAAAATAACACAAGCAGCTGCCGCAAGCATTAAATCTTCCTCACCATAATGAGAACTGATCATATGTATAATGAATCACTCTTTTGTTGTAACTTTACTATAAAATTAAATTTCCCATATTATTTTCAACAACTAAGTTATACAACATGCTTGTTATATAACGAAGTGCCAAAAAGTTGTACAACGAAATAGTTATAAAATAAGTCTTTTGCTATATAGTATGGACCCAGCTTTAATCGTACCGAAAAAGGTTTAAATTTGGGCGGTAATATGCTTGAGGAATACCGATGATTTGTCAACTTTAATCAGGTTATTTTATTTACTTTATTAATCAGGCAACATTAATACTCATAAATTAGGTAGAGATGCAAAAGCTATTGAATTAAATCGAATAAATAATAAATGAGAATCTTGGTTGGGGGTGCAGTTAATAAATAAACACAATGAGAAAAAACTTATTATAATGTGAGCCGACGTTTCGGCCTAAGTTTTAGGCCATCATCAGAGCTAAGAAAAAACAAGATAACAAAATAAGTAACAGCAGTGGCAGTACTAGAGAGAAATGCTTTGTTACAGTAATGCTGACTAAATACTCGCACACAATCCAATGCTAGATATAATATGTAAAACAATTTTTTTTCTTTCATTTAAACTCTAAATACATTATCCTCATCACTACATTACCACATTACATCTATTCTCTTTTTTTTCCCTCTCGTTTGCTGTAATACTATAAACCTTTTATCACCCTATAATCCATCCCGAACTTATCATTTTTAATGACGATCAAATAACGCCTTTTTCTTCTTTTTATTATAAATAAAAATTAAGAAAAACAAAATAAACGGCTAATAAAATAAACTACTTAAAAATTAATCAAATTTTCACATTTTAGACACGCGCAGTATCAACAGTATCAAATTGGTACAAGAAATAATAAATAAATAAAAAAAAAAAAAAAAATTAACAAACAATAAGATGAAGAAGATATAAAGTAGAAAAAAAAATATCATAATAAGCTAATATTTATATATTGTGACTATTTATTTATTGAGAAATATTACATTCTGTCTCAGCAGGGACAATGGTAATAGTGATAAAATAAATCATTCATACAATATTTACAAAAAATGAAATAATTAGTGGCATAGTGACAATATGACAATATAATAAACGTAAATAACATAGATTTACATTGGTTTACCGAAATACCGATAGACTAGATTTATAAACGTTAAGAGGGCGCATTTTTCCGCTGTTCGCACCCAGGCACAAAACATCCACTTATGCCACTGTTAGATCTGATCATAAGGGGGTCATTGACGATCGCCCCTCGCCTTATGGAACGACCATGAGTGTAAAATTATGTGTGGATTTTTTGGAGTGATCCGGAGCGGATTGAATTCTATCGGTCCAAAACTCCATCACTTACTTTCTCCTTAAATGGCACTATAGCCCTTGGTGGGCCTTGACCTCACTTAGAGTTGACAAACACCGCATTCTTCCTTTGTTGATGGCCACAATATTAGGCCCGCCAAAGAGTAATTTAATATTTAATTTTTGTACTAAAAACTAAATAAATGATTCTATTCTAGCAGAATTTGTTATCGTTTTTAAAACTCTAATAATATCTGTTGAATTGGAAATTGTGTTTAACAAAATGGATTATTATGAATCGTTACAATTTTTTAAATCTTCATTCAATCGGCGCTACAACTCGATGTCGAGTCTTGGCCTCCTGCACCAGCCTCCACCAATTGCTCCGATCCTGTGCTACTGCCATCCAGTTCCTCACACCCAACATGGACTTAGTATCACCAGCCACTCCATCACTCCATTGAAGTCCATTATTCCCGTCATTATTTTCTTTGGCAGATCATTCTCAGCCATCCAATCAACGTGCCCGACCCATCTCAATCTACTGAGCCTCATAGACTGCATCCCGTTTGATTCCTTAAATCTTTGAGCTCCTGCTTTGTTCGACGTCTCCATTACCTGCTCAACTTTCACAGCTCCAATGATTTTACGCAGAATCTTCTCTCAAAACAACATCAAATTCTGCTCACCAGTTTTGGAGATTGTCTACGTTTCTGAACCATGAAGGAGAATTGGTCCGATAATTGTTTTGTATTAGAGAACTTTTGTGTCCTTAGTTAATGCACGGCTTCCTTCGCTTCCTCCACACTTTAGTCATAATGCATGCAGTTCGTCAGCACCTAGCGCCTTATGATTTTTAAGCCTTGTCAGAGAGTCCATAATCTTCTCTTCATCTGGAGGCTCCATAGACTGATAACCAGGATAATGTTCATGGTTGTCGTTCTCAACTTCATTTGTTAGATATTTGATAAGAAGCTGATAGAAGTGTCTCTTCCATTTTCCAAGTACATCCACCATGTTTGTGAGGAACTTTCTGTTTTCATTAAAGCAGTAGGTAGTTTTGCTTTCAAAAGGTTTTCTTTTCCAATTGACTGCTATATATATGTATATATATGTATGTATATGTATATGTATATGTATATATATTCAACAGATTTTTCGTCTAATTAGAAAACTACTGATTTAAAGTCTCTCTTGAGTCCAAATTATATTCATTATATTTGATTCTTAAAATATCAGCCAATTTAACCCGTTAGATAATAGATAGCATAAGTCTTGTCAGTGAGGCTACTACAGGGAGCGTTGGCAGCTCATCTATCTGCCAAAGCCCTCACGAAAAAGTGTTTTACGCGTTGAGGGAAACATCACTTTCAACCGCAGCTCCGAAAATATCGTCGGGCTTTGATATACTGCCAATGAAAAAAAAGTAATTTATTTATCTCATAAAGAATATGAGTTTATTATTATAAAATGTGATATTTTTCAGAATTATTAGTAGTGGTAAAAGCAGAAAATTATGTTTCAAGTTCGACGAAAGTTTATTCCATTGTTCTAATTAACAGAATTAAAAAGAATATGACATTTTCAACATAATTTTTTTTTTGTATCACAGCACAGAATCTATTGGCTTTACGTGTGCTGAGGTTATGCCTAATGCTATGAAATCCGTTTAAATGTCATCCAGCCGTATGTTGAAACTTGATAAGTACGTGTATATATATATATATATATTTAAATATATATATATATATATATATATATATATATATATATATATATATATACATATTATTTTTGATACCTTGATAAGTATGTGTCTATTTATAAAAAACTTGAGTGTGTCCCAATACTATATCCATTAGTCCTTTGACTGATGGACCGCCCAATCATGCTGAGTTATCGGGATACTGAAGTGCTTCTTCTCTGTCAAATCCCTAATGGCCATCAATGTCACGAGACATATCTGTCCACTGTCTATTCCTTCATAAAATTTGGGAGTAGGTTGATGACCTATTGCAATTATCTATTTATAGAATCTCATAATTAGAAATATTCGAGGATTCTGTAAGTTCACCAGACCCTCAGTAGTGCGTACGCAGATGGAAGTGGGTTGGGATATATACACCCTCGCCCGAAATATATGAAAAATATGAAGTTTGTATTTTAAGAAATATTTTCAGTAATTTTTAACAATAAATTTTTATCCAATCTTCATGCTCATCCTTTAAACATACTTATTCTATAAATTTAGCGATTATAGACATTTAGGTGATTACTGGCTTTCTTACTAAATCCCCCTCTCCCAAATATAATTTAAATACCTCCGAAAAAAAATTCTTCGCACGTCCCTGGTTTCAAATATATATTTTCTTATATATTTTTGTATGACAGAGGCTAACTGTCTTAAGTCCAGTCTGTTACTAATTTGGATTTTATTCTAATGGTTCAACAAGTCAAAAAAAAAACCCATAAATCCTTGTATTTTCTCTCATTATGTTTTTGTTTATTAGTGAGTACAGATTTTTTGCTAAAATGATACCTACTGAAGTTATGTAACTAGAGAAACAAAAATTTTGACTGTTCATTAAAGTAAATCATAGGGAAAAATCGATTTTAAAAAAGGAATAGAAACTTTTGTAAGAGGTTGTATGTCTCGTGTCTGTTATATTTATATTCTAAGTGTATTACCTAATTTTTAATTAAAAACCAAAGTCAAGCAACGATCACTACTAAATACCTAAATAGAAAAATGTAATCTGGATTCTAAAAATACATTTTTTTTTAGCTGCAACTCAAAAGTAATTATGATTCTCTCTTCTTATATTTTTTCTTTTTTGTAATTGTAACTATTAATTATTTATACAATATTCTCTAAATATCTATATTTATTTTTTTATACAAAATTAGAAATAACAGCATTTAAGATATCAATAATATATAATCTGAGAAATTATTCAATACTCTTCTATTCACTATTTGACCTAATACCTACCTACACCTACTAAAGCATGAATTGAAACCATATACTGGTAAAATGCCAGCGACCAATTGAGGTATAACATTTTAAGGCCAGGATATAATACGGATAAGGCAAAGGGAAATGGCAGAGGACACCAGATCCCATGGGAGGTGGCCCTATCCCCTAGTTAAGGGGAGTATCGTGTTGCGGCCTTTAAGGAAGGCTCTCGTAGTCGCTCTACTTTACTGTAAGAGAGCTAGGGGTATCATTGCACGTTAGGCTGGTCGGAAGAAATCTAAGGATAATAAGATACAGCGATATTTATTGAACAAAAAAAAAAAAAATGAATTAATAAAATCTGAGTAGCGAGTGAAATAGGAGCATAATTGCTAAGGATTTTTGAAGGTCAAAATACAAAGATTTATAAGAAGAGTCCACGGAAGAAAGGAGAAATGCCACATTTTTTTTCCGAAATGAAGTTACATCTACACATCAATAAGCTCGTATTTTATTTTATTTTTTTCTTAGATGATATTTTGGATAGAGAAATTTCCGTTCCCCCCTGATAGCACTGCATAGACTGAAGAAGGTAGGAGCTCCACCAAACTTTAATACTTTTCTCAAAATGCATTACGGGAGACATTCCACCTTTCTTACGTTCCCCTTTATATCTAAAGGATTGATTAACATGAATATATTAAAAAAAAAATTCAAAGATTTTCTAAAACTATTGCAAATCTTTTTCACAGTCTAAATACCACCGCAGCAATTAAAATCCCTGAGGTTTGCCGTTTATTTACAGAGGGGAATGGACCTGTTTGCTGTAGTAGTGAAGGGTCCCGCATCTAGTGTTAGATTGCTCTTATCTCCAGTGCTTTTCCTCTTCCTAAGAAAATAAACAGAGAATCCTTCGTGTACGGGCTAATGTCGCTGTCCGGACGACTTCAGTATTTGGTAATAGTAAGGCCCAAGAGACTTCTTATAAGTCAATACACTTCATAAATGTGACAGCTCCATTTAAAAAAATAAAATAATAGATACTATTTTTAATATAAATAATAGGTCATTTTGAAAATAAATGCAATTTTACACCTTTCATATATATTCTTTTACAAAATATCACTTGTCTTTAATTATTAAGAACACTTTATGGTGACTTTGAATTGTTAGATTCTTGTTGAATTCTCAGAATTAAAGGAAAATATATATATATATATATATATATATATATATATATATATATATATACTCGTATATATATTTAATAAAAATACCATTAAACTCGATACACAGGTATTGTTGATATATAAACAAAAGTAAAATTGAGATTGTGAGATCATTGTACAAGCGAAATTGATTTTCAGGGAAAAAATAAATCAACTCAAATATAACTTGTTTCTAATTCCTTTAGGCATCACATTTAATTAAAATATCTTAACTTTAACTGTTTAACCGTACTGTTTCTTAAGGAGGTTTATTGGAATTTTTCTCATTTAAGATAATTCTCATGAAAAATAACATAAATGGCAAATTGGTATTGCAGGTATTATAAATGGCTAACAAATTGTTTTTGAATTTTGAGATAATGCTAGCTGGGCATGAATACCATGACTAGGAAACTAAATTCAATGAGTGTTCAAAACATTACATTTAAAATAAATTATTAGAGTAACACTCATAAAAATGAATTAAAATACTGGCTATGTTATTCTGATTTTCAAGCTTTTCTTTCTCTACAATTAAACCTCTTCTGGAAAAGATACATCTGCTGATAACTGTAAGCAGGATGGCAACTCTGTACCAACGTAACAGAACAAATATTCCTATAAATCCCTTTCAGACTCGGGTAACATTTCTAAAATAACACTCATGACAGATTTTTTTTAAGACAGTACTAAGACTTGACAAACTTATATTGTAACAAAAAATTGTTATGGTATATCTTGCATCGCCCTATTTTACTAGTTCTCCTAATAACATATTCTTTCTGAATCAATCTTTTAATAAATTTTTTTTATAAAGAAATAATAAAAGATGTATCAGGTTGGTTAGAGACAGGCAAAAACCGTGTCTTCGGTAAAATGTTTATTTTTTTTTTTACAGTTCAGCTTGAATGTTTGAATTTGGATATCTAGTGCCAATTTGTTATAATTACTTTTACTTTATCTATGGAATTTAAAATCATCTTCAAAGTAACGCAAACAATTTAAAAATAAAGTGAAACTTACATCCGGCAATGTTGCATAACTTTTGAAAATGACTCTAATGCATGGTAAATTAAAAAGTCTGAGATTCACTTCGAAATTCGAGAAACATAGGATAATTGCCTGCTAAGAGGTATTTAAAGCATGGTAATAATAATCACAATTATTATTTAAAGGTTAGCTGAACAATGAAATTGTATGGTCGAACATTTGGACTGAAAATGTGCTTACTAACACTTATAATCGTTTCGTGTAAAATTATGTCAAAGTTTCATTAACTCATTAAAAAATTATCGTTAAATACAATAGTAATACATAGTCACTAGATTATTTGATAAGGCGGTACTAGTCAATGCTTATCACAATTAACTGCGAAGAATATTTACAAAAAATAAATATTGTAAATAAAATTGCAAGCTAATTACGTTAACCTCCTCCCTAACACATTCTTTGTAAAATTGCTGCTGCGAACAACCTCTGAAAATTACAAGAAATTAGTACCTGATCATGTGTTCTTGTAATTCGGTTGTTTCTCCAGATATCGCAGCATGGGTACGTTATACTTAAAGCAGAAGTCAGATAGGAATTTGTCACACTAACAAATCATTTTCTTCGACTTAGTCGTTTGGAAGCTTGTCACTCCAAAGGGTCGTAGTGTCTGGGGACCGAGCCATGCTGGAAGATTATTTTAGTTAATTATTTATCATGGATAAATTAAATACAATAGTCACGTTTTGCAATCACGGACTTTACATTAATTTTACTGTTATAATTTTTAATACACACAATATTAATGCATTAACGATGTAAAAATATTGCTAAATATTCAATACAAATGACATTTATAATCATTTAAGAAGTTTAAAAGAGAAAATCTAAGATCATGAAACGAAAAATTATTTAAAGGCTTCATTTCACAGTTTATTACTTTTCCGATGACACATTTTGATTGACGATTGATTGACGATTGACACAGAGCCAAATCGCAAGGCATAAAATAAAAATAAATCGATCGAAATTACAACTCGGTTGATAGCGGTTTTATTATAGGCGAGGTTGGGACTTTACTGCGAACAATAAAAGTCCCGTTTGAGATTTAAATCCAATCTATAGGGATTTTGTCCCTCCTTCCTCTTCGGGTAGGTCGCCTAAATGAAACCATCAAATTTTATTGCAGTGTGAAATATTACACCACATGGTATTTTGTTTTTGTTTATTAAAAGTGTGAAATATTCTGAAAAAATCATAGTTATGACATTGGTTTGTGATAGTCCTCATCAAACAATATATCTCGATAAATGTAATCCTCAAGGATACATTTTACTCTATTGGGTTCAGCTTTCCAAATAAAAAAAAAATCAATTTTAAAAAATATAATTTTTAACAAACAAATTTCTTTATTGCTCTTGTACAACTTAAAGAAATGTGAATTACATACTAAAGTTAGCAATACAAAGAATAAAAAATATATGATAACTATTTACTTCACTCCTCTATTTTTAAAAGATAATAGTTTTCAAGAAATATCATTGCAATTAGAAGATTGTTCGTATTTTTAAAGTAAATGTCGAATTGAAAATTCCTTATTTTGTGAAGTCCTACATATTTACATACACATCCCAAGAATGATTTGTAATTTCCTTGTTAAACATTTTCATTATATTATATAAATTGTGGCAGCATAGAAATATTGGCCATTTACTTGATAGTCGGGTGAGTTGTACGGGCTAGTGCTAAATCTGAATGCTGTTGTTAATTACCTCATGTGGGTCAGCCCATGGTGGAAATTTATTTATTATTCGATGGCAGTATCGTAATCTGTCAGTATGGCCAAATCCTTGCGAGGTTAGTAATTTTGAACAAGGCAGGGAAACACGTCCACTATTTAGCACAATAAGTTTAACTGAAAATATTAAATTATTTGAATATTTCAGGATTAAGTTGAGTCTCATAGTTCTGTCCCTTATGTAATTATAAGAGTATCCCATATTATACAAGTTACAATTTAACTCTCTAAACCTACGGTAATTACGAGTTAAATTCCAAAAAGTGCCTTTTTTCGCAATTTTAAATTTTTTTTTGTGAAAAGTTGTGAACCGATTTTAATTTTTTAAAATTTTAGGATTTTACAATTTCTGAATTTTTTTCACCAGGTTGTCACACACCGATTTTTTCCTGAACATATACAATTTGTTTCCAATATATTTCTTCAGATTTTTTTTTTTTTAGAACTGAATGTTTTCGCCATCAGACCCGTTTGTTTTGAAATATACAATGTAAGTCTTTTGTTTGTTATTGCTACTTCCAGTTTTTCAACAAAGGAAGCATTGGTAGAGTGGATAATTTAAAAATATACAAATGAGGTGCAAATGGAGAATCAAACGTAGCCGATAGGATGGAACGAGAGTAAATACAAAGACGCGGACTGGTTGAACCAGTTGTGAAGTCGCACCACAGCTGCTAGATCATCAGGGCATCTTCAACAGCTGCTATCTTCAACTTTAAAGCAGTCAATGCTTATTCGTTTATGTTTAATATAGTGCTACGTAGTAGTATTTACCATTGAAAATTTTATTTTATTCATGTTGTTGAGTAAAAAAAAAAATTGAAATTAGTCTTGATTAAGTGACCCAGAAGTACTGCAATTAGGCACAGACTAAACGTAAGGACTTTTTTTTACTTAGGAATTTAAGATTATTTTAATTTTTTTTATTTATTTACAATAGGTATGATTATTATAAGGCTAAAAAGCAAATTCAGTCTTTTGTCTTTTCAATTTATTTTAAAATTACTAATAATTTATTGCTAAATGTTTAATCCTCATTTTTATACTATTTAAACCATATCAGAGCCAACAATGCTTCATCTTTCACATAGAATATTATGTAAAGAAAAAACGACAGCAAGCTATAAAAAGTAAATGTATTTTTATATCACTTATGTAAAGCTTAGGCTATTGGAGCTTATGATACAATCAGCGATAGTACAATACTTTTTGGCAATATTCTTTTTAGCGATTTTTTTTTTTTTTTTGCGCAATTTTGGTAAATTCCTACACCTTGCGTTTAACTCAATTTATACATTTTATTGATTTAAACAAAATTGATTTTTAATTTATTACTGTTAAACTTTATTAGACTTAAACTTTTATTAATTCATAATGGAAACAAGATCGTATTATGGAAACTCATATAAATAAAAAAAAATTAAAATGTTGTTTAACCAAAAATTTGTAGCTTTCCAGTACTGATGAGTATTTCTCTGAGAAAAATTCAGTGAATTATGTCAAATAGCTTTACAAATGACAAGCAAATGTCTTCTTTAAAAATTAGTTTATATCATTTAAACTGAATATTAACCTCAAGTTATTATTCGATATATGATACTTGTAAGTATAAAATATGTTGATTGATATTACTATCATTAAACATTGTCCGCTTTGAAAAGTAAAAAATCAATCGTTTTTTTTTAAATCCTTCAAACTTTTTTTTTTTTAATCATTTATCTCGTGAGGTATATTATTTCTGAATAGCGAGGAAAATAAATAGTTTTATCCAACAAGTTTGTATATTTTCAAAAGCATTGGTTTACTTAGTAAAGGAATGATGAATATTGAAAAGTATAGAACATTATAACCAACTGATTTATCTTACCGTTACCTTAAATCATATCCTTATTCAAGCGCAAAGTTAAAATTTACAAGTTATGTCGGAAATGATAGAGTTGACAACTGTTCTACAGTGAAAATTAAACCGATTAGCAAACATATTCAACTAAATGAACGACTTCGCTGTTTGCTTCGAAAGTTTAACAGCGAAGTTAAGACACTCTCTTGGACACAACCATAATAAATAAGAAAATATCAAATCATCTGAAAAATATTTATTATCTTCAGCATAACAAAATGTGGTCTAGAATAATTAAATAAAAATAATTTTATAATAATTAAATACAAAAATACGAAGGCTATAATTAAACAGTTCAGATTACAGATAAACTTTTACAGGCAAAAGTCGTCAAAAGACTAGTAAAGATAATTCATAAAAAATAATTAATCTAAAATCCACAATTCAATATTTCATAAAATGAACTCGTATAATAATTATTAAATCAATCTATTATTAAGTTAACTATAGATTAATTATTAATAGCTATATTTTGAGGAAGAAAATATAAAGTAAAACAATTTTTAAAAAATTAACCAATATATGCAAAGAAATAAAATAAAAAATCTGTTTATTTTTCAAAGAATTACTTTTATGCTGACATGTTGACAATGAGATTACTAGATGATAAAAAAATTAAATTACTTATGTCAAAATGAATCAAAACACACCAAACAAACGTCTAAAATTATTTTCCTATAATTTTCAAAACTGTCAAAACTGAAAATTATACAGAAGCACATACCTGCTTAAACTCACGCCTGATAGATTCACCGCTCAGTAAAACTACTTAATACGAAATCACGAAAACTACAATCGTTTCAATTCAAAAGTTAAAGACTAATGAAAAAAGCTACTTGGTACGTTAATAACAAAACTCTATATACCGACTTACACCAACAAACATCACTGGCATATTAATAGATTGATAAAAAACATGGCTACGGATGAAATGCCCATTAATACGAGAAGGCGATGGAAACGGAGATCTCCTTTAGCGAATTACGGTACTGAAATCAAGTGAGGGAAAAGGTGCTGCTGAGCAGGGATTTTTGCCAGGGGGAGGGTAACCTTAGTTTTGCTGCTACGTCTTTCAAATCCTCCCTCCTCAATGAAAAGCGATAACAGTATTTTGGGAAATATATTTCTAAATAAATATCATCATCCATAACATTAACTCGTTATATTACTGAAATAAGGTAAAAACAATAAAAAAAAACAGAAGTAAATATTTTCTCAACCTAAATATAAAATTTCGTTCATAATTTGCCGCCCTCTAAATCGCAAGTGCCCCCTTAGCCCTCCCCTTCCCCTTAGATTCAGCCCTGCTCCTGGGTACTGTCATTTCCTCACGCTTGGCATGCTATTACTTTATTTTGTCATCAAATTGCTGTTTTAACAATTATTCCGTGGCAGTTGTGAATAAAGAGAAAAATAAATAAAAACTAATTAACTGTAATATGGCCTTCAATGCATTTTTTTTAATTTTGAAGTTAGCCGGCTAGGAGTTAAAATTACATACTGAAGACATTTATTATAGATTATTTAGGACTATTGGTCCGTTCCTAAATAAATATATTAAGATAAATCAAATAAAATAATTAAAGCCCGAATAAAGGTGAATATTACCAAAAATATTTATTCAAAATAGATAAATATATATATATATATATATATATATATATATATTTTGCATAATTATGTTGTCGTTTTTTGAAAAAGGTTTAAGAGCCAAAAATTCGAAATTTTGGTTTCAATTTATTATGTGAAACACCGCCTCTATCAATTCCTGCTCACGATATATCGAAAAAAAAATTGGAAATGGTCTAAAAATCTACTATTGATGACATAAGCACCAAATTTTAACGACTCTCTGTCGTCAGTCTGGCCTTAACTAGTGCTAGAAGCCTTAAAAATATATTGTAATAATAAAGTTTTTTCGAATTTCGAAACTCCTACTGTATACAATAAACAATAGAATTTAAAAAAAATAAATATATTGTTATTTGGGGAAAAATCGTTTCATGTGTTTCTTGTAAAGTTTGCTAAATGGCGCTTATGTCTTTTTCAAAAAAACGACGTCAATCTATCCATTGAGGTCATTATATTATGCCACAATAAGTTAGGTGTTGGCTTACTTCTGGTCTAATAATTTTTTTTTTATATATAATAGAGTATAGTTCATTACTAAGTACTCACACTGTGAAAATTATATAAGTTGAAAAAACCAAAAGATAAATTGAAGATGTATTTAACGAAAACAAATTTATAATAAACAAAGGAGCATGCAAATATGAATACATATATATGTGTGTTTTCATTGGCGCAGGCTTTCCATTTTAATTAGAGGAGCGAAATGTTACTCTGGCCCCCCTCTTTTATTACTCGGGAGGAGATTCCTCCCTTCTCCCTCCTTTGACCCTCTTAAGTCTGCACCTATGTGTGCTTTATGAAATCAAATGAGCTAACCGATGCTATGGCTAAAAAAAAAATTAAAGAAGGAATCGCAGTAACATGTACATTATCCAAAGAAATAGTTACTTTGGTAAAAGAAAATACACTTGAGAAATGGCAGCACATTTGGTTCAGAGTAAGCGACTATAAATTAAGAATAGTTGAACCATATGTAAAACCTAACCGAGCTGACCATCATCTGTCAAGAAGAGACGAGATAGTGCGAACGCGTCTAAGGATTAGGACACACAAGAGTCAGCCATTAGTATCTTATGACGAAGGGTAAACCGTCTCAATGTTACAACCGTCAATGTAAATCTGCTGTGTACGCTTGACGGTACCGCACATCCTGACAGAATGCTTGACGTATGATGCTGAATGAAATGAGGTTGGACTCGGGACCGATATAGCAGAGACTTTGAAAAAACACATCAAGCCTGCAGAAAAATTGATCTATTTCTTAAAAAAATTGAAATTTATATTAAAATTAAAAAAAAAAATTCTGTTTAAACTAAATTGTTTATAATTTGGTTGTTATTGATCTTAAATTTTGTATTTTCCAAATGTCTGTAAGCTTAGTACAGGGAAAAAATAACGCAAGTGGTTGAAGAGCCCAAATAATCGTTAATAAATAAATAAAACCACAATGTTTAAAAGGTTATTAAAAAATGTGAAAAGTTCCAATTCATATTAAGAATTAAATTATTTAAACTCCTATCATGTATTGAGAGCTCCACTCGCTTGGAAGAGAGATAGCAATACTTGCTCTATCTAGCGGACACATTGTGAATTACTCCACTACCTCAACCAGTTTCTCATCAGAAAAATAATATCACCGGTTTGATTTTAATTCATTTATTATTAAAATTTATATTAAATTAAATTTATGAATCGTGTGATCAATAGTGTAATAAATAAAAAGAGTTTCTCTATCAATGATTCAGTTAAGATATCAATGCTTAATATCAATGTTATAACAGTAAAGGAATGCAATATTTATACAAGTTATTTATAAAAATTGAGAGCATGAATAATTTACCAATTCATCTTGGTTTTTCTTAGTCTGTTTAAGCTTTAATGTTGAAATAAAAAAAAAAAAAAATACATCTTGATAATGTGAAATCCTTTTATGTATATTTAAAATCAAACAAATATTATTCTTTGATTCAATGGACACCAATGCCGAGCAATTTAGACTGATTATAATTGTAAATGTGCCTGCAATTAATGTGATTTGTAATAGACATATACAAAAAAACAAAAACATTATTTGAATTTAATAAAATATTGTTGAATTACGCATTATTTAATGCTGTAAGTAAATATGATACAGATTACTTAGAATTAGGCAGTTAAGACATCTGATATTACTAAATTAATTAAACTTTAAAACCAAACGTTTCAAATAAAAATATTTTGTATGTGTTTTTAAAATAACTAATTCATCAATAACTATTTGATATAGCTATTTATATTTTTAAAGCATATATATATATTAAAACAACGTAAGCCAACAAAAAGTATAAAAGATATACACATACTAATAGTATTGACTCACAGGGAATGAAAGCGTAATTATTTCATTATGAAGTACAAGCTAATACAGCACCCCAACACAAACAAATGGAAATGCCTAACTTCCTCGAATATACCCTCTCCCCTCCCCAGCTGAAAATTACATATAAATGGATATCCTTCCTAAATCATAAGACTGGATAATGGTTGTGAAAACATACCAACTTTGCAAGACAAATGAAAGTTCTTTAGTTCTGATCAAACTAATAAAAAGATAAATTTAACTGATTTTATGAAACCTGAATGACGTTATAGGAGGGGCCTTCTGGAAACTTATTTACTTAGATATTGATATAGATATTGGATATAGATATTTTATGTAAAGAGAATTAAAAAATTTACTCATTAAAAGAGTGCTTTAAAGTCCAAGGAGCATATGAATATTTGATGAATCAATAAAAAAAAAAAAAAACAGAAAAAAAAGTGATGTGCTTAAATTTTCTTAGTCAGTAAAGAAACTAAAATATCGATATATTTAGATGTTAGCTAATTATTTTTCCATGTTTTTAAGGGACTTTATGAAGCTAAGAGAGAACAAATAGGATTGAATCTACATATTCAGCGTTAGACACGTCCTGGACCTACCAAACCCCTCATTGATATGCATTCTCCCTAGCGCCCTGTGATAATTACCACATTAATACAACTAGCGAGGTAAGGTGGAAAATAATAAACAATTAGTGGATAGCCTCACGGTCTACTGCAATGCGACTTTTGGAGACCTTCAACCAGTTGATTGCATTCAGATGGTCGGAAACGAACCTAAGAACTGCGCAAGATATAGAGAAGTCTTCATGAAATTTAATTAATCAATGCCCGTATAAATATAAATCTTAATACATATTTTTATATATATTTTTTTTTGGATGGCTCAACATACCATAAAGATCATTTGATGAGGTCGTTTGATGAGGTCTTTTTACAGAATAATATTTCTGGCGAAATCAGAAAGTGAAAATTCGGTCTAGATCAACGAATCTAAGCTTGTAATGATTATCAAGTCGACTAGGAACAACTCTATGCCTTTGTCCGAAGTAGATCGTCTGTCAACCAAACCTCTGGGGATTATCTTTGATACCAGCAAAATCACACCACAATTCGCGATGAATGAATCACGCGGCGGTCGGTGAAAGTTGTATCCAGTAGGCTGAAATGTCCCATATCGACTCTTTTCCTAAATTCAAATACAGATTGAACACACTTTTTCCCGTTCGACCACCCCGGACCCCATCCAAATACATGGATATTCTTATAACTCTTATCTACTTATTCTTTAGATTTTAGAAATTATTATACGATTTTAGCAGAATTGCCAGCATATTAAAGAAAAGATCAATCGCAGTGATGGATATTACGCAATCTAATTTTTAAAATGTTTCAATTTTGTAATCTAATAGTTGTTATGTTGCATTAAGCATTTAAGTCTAATTTAACCTTATCGGTCACAGCGCATTTGAAACGAACGTTCAAATCAATTAATATTTTGTAAGATAATAAAAGAAATAACTGTTTTCACTATTAGTCATATAGTCATCACTTTATATATAAATATACAAAAAAACGTAAACAAGCCAATTACACAAAGTAATCTTCATCCTAATATTTTTTCATCAGGATTACCAACTTAAAAACAGAGCATACCTTAATAATAAACTATACATTAATTACTTGGGAGAAAACAGCTCAAAGAATATAGCGAGGAATTAATTTCTACTTCCCTGGCTAAATGTTAAGTGATGGTGGATCTGGTGTGAGTGAATATTATTTACTTATTGTAGAAAAAGTTCTCATACAACAAAATAACGATAGCTAAAATTTTATCATCTCCTTAGTGGTACAGTCATTTCCTCTTCTGATATTAATAGCAGTATTGCCAGTATCAAGAAAGTCTCTCATCATGGTATATCCAGAGTGAAAGGGGCACAATTCAAGAACTTTTTTTTGATAAAACAAATACTAGACACAGGTTAGGTATTACATAAAAGCCTCCAGGGTGTTCCTTCTAACACATGTTGTAGATCACCTATTAAGTCTATTAGTTTGGCTTGATATTTGAGAGCTGTCTGCTCTTTGGGATGGTATAGGTCCAATTATTTAAATTTCTGACATTTGAAATTATAAGTTAAGCTTCTTTTATTCTAGATGTGCGATATGTATGTTTAAATATCCATCTAATTTATATTGGCATAATTTTCAGCTCTAATTACAGTAAAAAGATATTACAAAAAAAAAAAAAAAAAAACAACTCGCAAAACAAACACGAAAGAACAAAGCATATTCTGAATTAAACATTATTATGCAAATGACATAAAAAGCCGGTCAATCCTTTCATCTTACCGAAATAAAGTTGTGCTTTTCAACTTATTTTTTTCTACTCTACGTAACTATTGGATGGAAAAGTCACAGCTAAAGCTCATATTGTACAAGGATTTATCATATAACCTATGTGAATAGCATGAATGCTGGAATGGAAATATTATATACATATAAATATATATATATATATATATATATATATATATATATATATATATATATATATATATATATAAATAAATAAACAAAAAGTCGGACATTTTATCAGTCAATAGGTACTACTTACATTTTTGTTTAAAATGAAGTTAATGTTCATTTTTTGATCATTTAATAATGAACCATGAATCAAATTCTAGAACTTTTTCGTTAAGCTCCTTTAGAATTTATGAAAAGTAAAGACACATTTTTGGAGAAAAAAAAAATTAATTGAATTTTGAAATAAAAATCTACTCAAAATATTTTATTTAATGTATTAAACTACTATATAATATTTTAAACATTATTATTATGATGTTTTCAATTACCTATTCATAATGAAGCAAAATTTATATCTTTTGGTCACCGACTATCATAACAATAATATTATAACAACATTAAGAATAATTTATATTATCTTTATCAAATCAGTCTCTACAAAGTTATTCTCTTATTCAAGTTTGAAAAAAGCCATCATGTTTTACAAGTAAACTTAAAATAGCTAAACAATAATTTTTAATAGTAACAATAATATATTGAAACTAAAAATCTGATTTTTTTTTCTCAAAGAAATTTACGCCAATGGTAATTAACATTAATTAAAAGTAATTTTCGTATTGCGGCACTCTTCTTCCAAATGAACGATATATAAAATAAAAGAGTACCTGAACTGCACAACTAGCTACCTCTACAGCTTCTAATTGTGAACTAGCATTGATATGGTGAACAAGTACTGAAGATATGGGGGAAGGGGGAGGAGAGGGAGTTCATCTGCGCGAAGCCTATTTTTAGCGTATTTTAATACTTTTACATTTTCTATTTTAATGATTCACGTTTCTTATAGCTGGTTAAATGTATTATGGCTTAGTTAGTGAATGGAGGATATTCTCCATATTATATTCTCCATTTTGTCAATATATGTTTCGAAGACCTGTGAACCACCCCTGGTGACTTTTTAGTTGTTTTATCATCGTATATAAAAAAACATTCTTATCGAACGTTTTGTGAATTGTATTTTTTTTTTAATCTTCAATATTCCTTTCATAATTGTAATAATAAGCATTATTTATGATTATTGAATTAATAATTAATACCATTATATTTACTCCGTTGCAACGAAGCAGTAAGAAGGGCAAACCAATATTTTTAAAGCAATTATTTTCTTTATACAAAAGCACGATGCTACTGCTTTAATATCAACAATAGTCCTTATGAAGCGTTAAAATTAGATAAATAATTACAACGTATGAAAGATGGCAGACTTCCTATGTGATTCTACAATAGATTTATTCATCTGAGGATATTTAAATATTAAACAAATATTCATGTCCTTATTAATCAATAAGCCTTTCGATTTCGAATGCCGAATCTTGATGACTTACAAAGATTATAAGAAGTTTTATATGAGATTACAACAAAATCTCTGAACCTCTTGCATCCACTAGTGGTATTCCATTACGGTCGTTTGGTTTACAATGGGATCTGGTGAACATGCCATTAGCCTTGGAAGACTTAATGAATTCTTTTTTCTCGGAATCTTCAGAGATTCTCGCATTTCACAAAAAAACACCGAGTTGAAATGGCTTTTCTCTCGCCACAGCCGCAGGTATTTTCTTGCTTATTTAATTTAATTCATTATCTGTTTTCATCTTCCTCCTTCTATCTTTCAACTTCTTCAGTTCATGTTCGAAATTCACAATACTCAGTTCCGTCCCTCTGGCCTCTAGAGTCCATCCAAAAAGACTCCTCAAGGAACTCCATACTACCCCTAATCCGCACCTCATTCTTTCCACACTTAAATCCCATCTCTTTGTCCGTTTGCTATTTCACCATTGTTGTCGGCGCTCTGCCTGCAAGCATGAGTCTTTCGTTCTGTCATAGTCCATACGAATAGTCCAGACGATTGGCAGAATGGAAGTTCTAAACAAAAGTCGATCAAATGAAAATTCGTGAAGCAAGAACCTTCCTCAAAGGCGCATACTCATTCACTTCATCCTGTTAGAATCGTTTGATTTGACATCTTCGGATCATAATTACCTTTTATTCAACGAGACATTTCATTCAGTTAAAAATTATCCCAAATGAGGTTAAACAGTAAATATCCTAATTAGATAAGTCAAAACCATCTTTCAATGCAGTAATTAAGTGCTCTAGATCACGCCACAAACCTGTAATTTAGTTTACTATTCTACAGATTATTCAAGCATGTACTTTTGCCTTACTATACCTAGATTTTAAAGTTTTGTAATTTTGCGTTTTTAAGCCAATAGAAACCTGTTTAAACCGTAAACGCATTTTACAGATAATCTGGCTCAACTATCACACCGTTCAGATTTTCAACACACGAAAAATTTGTATGATTTGCAATACGAGTATAAATCAACGTCATTTTTTGAAAAAGGCGTAAGCACCATTTAGCAAACTTTACAGAGAATACATGAAACTTTTTTTTCAAAATAACAATATATTTTATTAAAATTGTGTTATTCTTTATTGTTACAGTGTTTATTTAGATAGCATTTTTATAATTACCATACATTTTTAAGTCATCAATAGTCGATTTTTTGACCATTTCCATTTTTTGTTGTACCTCTGGTACGTCCCATCAAAAACTGAAACATACATTTCAACGTTGAAATAAAGATATTTTAATATTCCTTTCCCAAGCCAGTAAGGTATACGAGAGAAAATATTTACTTTCCTCTATAGACAAACCTCATTATAGACTATAATAATGAATCACAGAGAATTTTCAAGAATACTTACATTATTACCTTGTGTCTACTTTTGTCTAACATTGTTCAATATGGATACGTGATTCATGAAATAAAGGTAATTCTTGAGGGAATAGGTTTATAAAATTATAGGAAGGGACGTTGCAACAATAATCTATTTGGGAGAGTGGACAAAATATTAATTTTCCAACAAGTTTAAACGGATTTCACAACTAAATTTAATATTTTAATTTTCCGAAATATATTAGAGCGGAGTAGCTCAGTGGTAAGGCACTGTGTTACCATGCTCCCGGTCCAGGGTTCAAGACCGGCTGTGGCAGATAATTATTTATTCTGTTATGAGCCGTGGATCGACCCTGTGGGGTCGGGGAACCATCCTATGGCTTATCCAGCCTCTATAAACTGGGTATTCTTAATTGGGGGAAACACCTGGCGGTTGAGCGTGATCTCGGCCAAATCACCTCCTTGCACAACCGTTGGCTTAGAAACAGTACGGTCCTTTCCAAGTACTGAACCCAAGACCCTTCATGGATTTAAGTGGTACCGGTTTTTAAAAAATATATTATGAACGATTTCTATTTGATACATGACAACAATTTTTTTTTCTATTCAAATACCTCATTGCATCGATTGAATCTCGATTTCGAGGTATTGGTATTGGTCAATGGTATAGGAGGTATTGGTCAATTTTATTAACTCATTGAATAAAATATGCAAAGAGCGTATGCAGATGAACAGAGCTACGGCGTTTATATCCCTGGACTGCGCACAGGCCTTTGACTTCGTGTCGCACGCAGGCCTTTGACTGTGTTTCGTACACAGGCCTTTGACTATGTGTCGCAAACACTCCAACTCCGCCGTCTGGAGAAATTCAGGTTTCCTGCCTCACTATGCCGCTTGATTCCAATCCATGCTATCTTAGCGGAAGATCTTTCGTTGTACGGGTCAGCGAGAGCCTATTGCCTCCACACGATATCATCTAGGGTGTACCTCAAGAGTCTGTACTGTGACCAGTGCTGTTCGTCGTATTCACGGCACCAGGGGTCTCAGTGAAGCATCCAGGAGCAATTGTAGCAGCCTATGCTGACGATAAAGGCATCTATGCCATCAGCGTCAAAGACAGCAGGGTCCTCGATAAGGCACAGGTAGCATTGCCGGCCATAGTGGAAGATCTAAGACTGAACAGCATCAGTGTGAATCTGGCGAAGACGGATGCCATCGTGATGTCATTTCAGAAAGGGAAGAAGCCACTGCCCAAGACATTCAAGATGAAAACAGTATACAGGCTACTCTCTAACTCTATTCTCCACCTTGGCGTCACTTTTGACAGGCACCTCACTTTCACCAGCCAAGCCAGGGAGAGAATCAAGCTGGCCCGGCTGAAATCGCATTGGCTTTACTACCTGCTCACGACGCCGCAGTTCTTACTTCGTCTGAAGTTGCGAATTTACAAAGCCATTATAAGGCCAACCATGCTCTACGGTGCACCGCTACTCCGGCACATGTATAGTCCACCTTAAAACGACTACAGAGCTTCCAGAACTCCGTTCTTCGGCGGATCGTCAGGAGGACCTCACTCCAACGAGCGAGAAACGCCACCATATATGGTGAGTTCCAGCTACCCTCAGTGCCGGAATATATAAGCCGGAGGCGCATCAAATTCTTTGATGGGCTGAAGGCCTGTGCCAAGCCTCTATTCAGACATCGCCCCACCACCAGGCCTGGAGGTGGCAGGGCTCTGTCCCCTTGGTCGACGTGCTCGCCGAGGGAAGGGGTCTGGACTCTGCAGTCTAAACCCATTTTATCTTACCATTCATCAACCTGCAATGTGGTCCCTCTCTATCCTTAGTATTTAAATAAAGAAAGGCCAAAGCCAATTAGGAACCTCCACACACAGCGGACTTTACACTTAAAATTGTAGCCTTACAATACCTTCGGGTATTGTTGTTATTTTAAGTGTTTGTGTTATTGTACTATATATTTTATTGAGAAAAATCTTGGAGGAAAAAATAAAATAAAATGTTTTAAGACAATTTTCGCAGTTTGAAATAGGTTTTCAAATCACAAATTTCCCAACTTCTAATTATTGGAGAGGGTAACGCCCCTTCCTCCCTCTTATTTGGCAACGCCCCTGATTATAGGGACATATTTATAATTTACGTAAACATTATTAAGACGCTACTATCCCATATACTCAATATCATTCAATCTTTTTTATCTGAAAGATTTACCTTCGTCCAATATGGCTCAAAGAATACATCAATTCGACCGTTCTCAGAAAGAGTGCCTCAAGGGTCTATACTCTTACCATTTCTCTAATCATTTAATTGCCTGATTTGTCCAATTATCCTGACAGCAACATATTCAAATGAAATTACAACAGAATATTAAATTCCTGCACAGTCCTCTCGTTACAACATCTAGAAAAACTACACGATAGTTGCAAAATATAACTACGATAAATGCCAAAACAACGCATACACAATTAGACATAGCAGTAGCTCTCCTGTTTACATTGATAGTGTACTAATACAATACACTATAAACCACGGACAGACAAAGTAAATCACTTAGAATTAAGATTTGATAGTTAAATGGACTGGACTCGTACATAAAGAAAAAAAGCCAGAAGTTACACCAAAGACTTGAAATAATGTAACTGAATAATGAAACTATTCAGAAGGAATTCCACGAAAAAAGGTAACTAAAAATCTATTTGTATTTTATTTATTAAAAGCAATTTCTATTTTCAAATTATCAACATTAGTAAATCACTTGATTGTTTTTATTAATATTATTATTTTTAATTATTTTCTTGAGTAGTATCAGCTAAACTATAAATACTATTACAATATTCTGCCGTCAGAAGGTAAAAGACCTCAAGCGTTGTAAAAATCCAAATGATTTTTCTAAATACATTATTTTAGTTTACCAGAATTGGTAAAAAAAAAAAACTACACCATTTTATGACATTAAAAAGCCTTAAAACCAAAGATTTGGATCCAACCAATGGATTTAGGGATTTCTATGAATCGGTGTAACATTAAGACCGATTCGGGTATACTTCAAAAAGTACAAAATGACTTCCTATTAAACTATAAATCGGCTCAAAAAGTGATCCTGAATATAGTTACTAGTATGCGAAGAATGCAATATCTCATAAACGACACTTGGCGTCGCGACTTCCAGCTATTGGCACACACATACAAACTCTTATTTCTGGAAGTCCCATTCCGTTATTATATGTCGTTTTCTTTCTGTTATAGAAAAAACAGAACAAACAAAAACCAATTATTCACCGGCAATTATTACCGACTGGAAAAACCCTGACCCTTAAGCCGTTTACCCAAAAGCATGCTACCTACCTTTCGTTCATTGTTAGTTCAATGCGAGAAGAATCCAGTACAAACTTTTCTGTTTGATATAATCAATTTAAATCTTGGTGAGTACCAAGATGTATTTGATTTCTTGTCTTAATTAAATTCTTAATTTATAAATGTTTTATAATACTGATTTATATTAATCTAATTTAATATGTATAATAATACCAAACTATATTTTGAATTGCTTATTTCTGTTTTTTTTTTGTATGTTTTTAGAACTGAGGATGAATGTATAACATTCGAAAATAGTTTTCATTAAAACAAATTTATAGAAGTGGCAAATAATTTATCAATCCCTAATTATTTTACACTCAATTTTAACACTTAAAACAAGTAATAACAGTGTTTAGTTTGAGTGGGGAAAAAAAGTATATCATGACCTTCAAGTAAAGTACCACTTCTGGTTTTCCAATTTAGACCAAAATCTAGGATATTATTTAAGTCAATATTTAAGTGATAAATACTAAATTTAAGAAGTTCTGCATTATATTTAAATATAATTTTTGATGGAAATCAATTATAATCTACAAGTAAAGTAACACTTCCGGTGATCATGCAGGTACCAAAAAGGGAGGTTCACAACAAGATTTTATAGCAATACTAAACACAAAATTTTAACTTTCTACGGCTAACCGTTTTTGATTTATGCGAGATACGCCCGTACGAACGTTGATACAAACGTCACGACGAAACTAGTCAAAATGGATTCAGGGATAATCAAAATGGATTCAGGGATGGTCAAAATGGATATTTCCTTTACTGTGTACAAGGAAGTAAAAATCATCTGGAGTTATGGCCTTTTAGCTCACGGTAGTATTGTTATAGAATTGTGCCCAACTCTGTAAAGGTAAATCGGGCAACCGAGTAAACATTCATCTATAAACAAAATTAAAATAATGGCGTCTGGCATAGACTAATTTCTCTATTGATCGCTTCTGTAGGATTTTACAAAGCAATTCCTCTTCTCCGAACTGCGGTAAATACAGATTCAGAAAGGGATGGCCCAAACTCGAAGCATCCATATTTATGAGAGGGGAGTCGAGTTCTACCTCTCTCTGAATAATCAGCTTCGGTTAGCAATGTTTAACAGCTTTCCGCGAGTTCCGAAAATATTCATGGTTTAGAAAATAAAACGAATTTACTTCATTAAAAAAAAATTAATAATCTTAATTCCTCAAGAAACTTACTTAAGAACCTCTCCTTCGCCAGTATTACTAAACTATAATTATAAAGACGCTAACCGATATAATGATTGGAGTGGGGTTAGAAATAAAACATGCATTCAATAATTATTCACTGTGGAAACGTTTCGGCCTACATTGTAGACCATCTTCAGGAGAATATAAACTAGATAGAGAGGTAGCTCCCAGTTGTTCATGCTTGATAATGGAGTGCTAGGAATAACAATTGTTAAATAAAATAAGTTATACTAGATACTTATTTTAAGTTTATAATAATTGACAAACAAATTATCACATGAGGAACAGATCAGATCATCCTTGTATATTAAATTAATTCGGTTCTGAAGATAGGGAATAATACCCCGAAACGTTAACTATATATTAATATTGGATTATAAAGTTACCAATATTTCAAATTAGCTTGTTATAATATTCAACTAAAGATTTTTCTTTTAAATATCTGTCGTAGAATAACGATAAAACTCAAAATCCGAAATTATTGGAAAATCATATTTAAAGTACATTTGTTCTACACTTCTGCATAACTCCTTATTAAAACTTACTGAACATTCGTATTAATCGTTCGTGGGATATTTCCAATGTTTTACAATGTCAAACTTTGAGTTGTACCTTTATTTAACGGCAGGTGCGAGATGTATTGTATTTAAACTGGATCGTCTCTTATATCTAATTTTATTTTTTTTAACATAAATAATTTGTTTAAAATAAAAATTAAGTGAAATTCTTAAAAATGAGGCAAACGTGATTGAGAAAAAGTGCGAGTTATAGGCTAATAGCTAATTAGAGATTTAAATTGTTTGCAGAAGCCATACTTCCATTCTGTTTGCTTTCTCATACATACCGAACTAATATATAAGTTCTTAATTGTATCTTAACTACTTTCAAGGGATTCCCCCCCCCCCTTTTCTACTTCATTCCAATTGAACAAAGTGTATTTTGTGGTGATTTTACGTGATATATGTGAAAAATGACGATAAGTACGGAAAAAGGAAGCAATATTTAATCTCTATCGAACAAAAATGTTTTCACATATTGCTTAAATAAATGTCGCTATTATTACTGTTTTAAAGATTAACTGATAATACAATCTGTTATCTGTAATTTCGCGTTAACCAGAATATCCCAGGCCACATTACTCCAGTAAAGTGGAAATACTTAAAATGTAGAGTACAAGACTATTAATAATATAAAGGGAGGGGGGAGAGGTTTATTAGAAAGCATAAAACAGAATGAAGCAGAAATATAAAGTAATATAATATACAATGGTAAGTGACTGCTCCAATTACAGACCTATTTACCTGTCTCCCATGCTTTATAAAGTGAACACATACATGCTTGAGAGCAGGTGGTGGAGCATTACTTGCAGGAAGAGCAAAATGCTTTTAGGCCCAATAGGCAAACTCAGGATCAGGTCTTCACTTTGAGAAATGTGACAGAAATGACTGGAACATCTATCTAGTATTCTTGGACCTGAAGGCACGTTCGAAGGCAAAGAACATTCCTATAAAGGTTCTAAAGAGTATAAAATCAACTTGCCAGGAGTCGAAGGGTGTCGTACGCCTAAATGGTCAGGAATCAAGAGTGTTTGGACTGGAGAAGAAAGTGAAACTAGACGACTCTCTGAGAACGAATGCAATGGTACCAATGGATGTTACATCCTATCGCTGTACAGTTTCGCCTGTTCGCAGACGACATCTTGCTTATTACCAAGTCGAGCGACTTGAACAGGCAATGAGTGGAATGAGGAATTGAAGAGAAAGGAAATGACTATTAATACCCAAAAAAGCAAAGTCCTTCAAGTCGGTAGAACTCAAGAGGATGTTCAGATCTGTGAAAAGGTGATAGAGGTGGTGACAGAATCAGTAGATTACGATCTGGTGATCAGTAGATTAAGTAAAGTGGATTCAGAAATCTCGAGAAGAATCTCCAAAGCAAATTCTATTTGCTATCAGATCTGTAATTCTGGTATCGGGAAAAGAGTGGTGGAACAAGAGGTAAAGCTGCACTTATTCTTATCTGTTTTCCTATCGGTACTTCTATATCGAGCGGAAAGCTGGATTCCAATTGAGAGACTACAAAGCCATGTTACTTCAAAAAGAGAATTGCTGTGTCCGGAGTGACAGGATTAGGGAAGAGCTGAATGTACGTCCGGTGACGGAAACCATGGAGAAGCGGCAACTGAGGAGGTGCCGCCGCATGGACCACCAGAGACCCGATAAAAACTATAGAAACGAGACCAGTGGAAAGAAGGCCAATTGGGCGGCCAAGAACCTCCTATATCAGCCACATGGAAGAAATAGGGAGACGCAGAAGGAATACAATAGGAGAAATGACGAATCTTGCCAGGAACAGAGACGCACGGCACAAATCGCTAGAAGCACCACCATGCTGAAAGACGAATGAGTGGAAGTAAAAGAAGAATAAGCAATGGAAAGATGCTAAAGTTAATAACTTTTTGATCATCTGCTGTAAATAGCAAAATTATGATTTAGGCGGGTTATGTCTCTCTTAGATACGACCTGGGACTCATCAAATCAATAATTTTAATAAGGGGGTAAATCTGCCTTAAATTGCAATGTTAGTCGGGCGATTATTGTACATTATTGTACAATGTGTACAATAGAGAAATAGAGACTATGAGGCTACTATATAGGTGTCTGTTCTGCGTTATCAGAATTCAGGGTAAGATGGCTCGGCAAGGCAGTGCATAGTCTAAAAAAGAATACATTAATTATATGAATGATCAAGACCGGTAAGCATTGTACGATTAATGTTGGAGACTGAGGTTATAGGTATTCCCCTGTTACAGAATTTAACACACAAAAAATAAAATAAATAAATAATGGTTTTGAGTTTTGCAAAGCACTAGGGTGGCCAAACCACTAAACGTGGCTCATTGGCAGGTTACAATTGGAGCATTATATCTTTGCACCTATAAGTATTTTTATATCGTTGGTTTAGTCAAAGAGTAGCAGCTGTGAGTAGCTTGGATGTCGTGTTTATGGACACAAGATGCAACCTATTGAAGTTACATGAAAGAGTTTTTACGAACTAATTTACATAAAATAATTAAATCATTTAAAAAAGCTAATGATACATGATTTAATGATAAATAAATATACTTTTATTAAAAAAGTTATTAAATATAAGACAGAACCAAGACTCCTGGCAAGGAGAGAGAAGAGACAAACCCATATTACAAGCTGATCTCGCTCTCAATACCAATTATTGTGGCCCAGAGCTAACTTCATCAAAGGAAACTCTCTGCCAACTGCAGCACCATGATGAATCTCTCGTACTAGAGATCATTTCTGACTACGGTAAATTGGTGCTTTCATAAACTGGTATAAATTAATTAATTTAATTGTGTGATTAAGTTATTCCTTTCCCTCTCCTAAGCGCAGAGGGTTCAAGCTTATATTCCGCTTATATTAAGATTATATTTTTCCGATCCCTGACGACGATCATAAGAAGGTAGAGATAGATAAATTATTCACATTTTTTTGGCTAGTTGTGTGGGTAATAATTTCAATGTTCGTTATTATTTCATGTCGATTTGAAATATGTTATCGTTCATGTTTATCATAAGTTAAAAAAAAAGAAAGAAGTTATAAATACTGTAAATAAACCCTCTCCCCTCAAAACATTAAATATATAAACAGCATTTGGTTAATTTTAGCGTTGCCATTTTTAATAAAATAAATGATCATCAGAATCATAAAAAGTTTGTAGAAGGAATTAAATATTGGAATCTAAAATGTTTGACACGATAGGTACTTCTTAGGTTACGTACCCAATTGAGATTTTTTCATTCTCGAGTGCCTCTTGAAAGCAGTGAATAATATTCCCAGAATGGGCCAAAAACAGATTGATCGCTCTGGAGGGCCTCTTGAGAGCAATGAATACCGCTCTGAGAGTCAGCTTTCTGTTTCTGGCCAACTCTCAATCTGAGGCCTGTTCAAGTAGCAAGAGGGCCAATGAGCATGATGTCATCAGCAAACAGGAGAAACTCTATAACGACAGGCTGTAAGTTCCATTGGCCAATGTTCATTCGTGTTGTGCCTCTTTTGCAAACGGAATTCCGAATATTTGCTAAATCATTTCCGAATATTCAACATGGGAGAGAGGGGAAGGTAATCCAAACCAAATCTTCACATAGTGTGAACAGTTAGTAATCGAAAAATAAAAGCTTACCGCTGCAATAGATTTGAATCTTAAAGAAACTCACCTGTAACAAAATAAAAAATAAAATTTTATAATTTATAAATATATTTATATAAATATTTTTATATAAATATTTTTATATAAAATTTATATAAATTTTGTAAAAATGTTAAAAGGTAAATAAAAGTACAAAATAAAAGTATCATTTGATAACATATTTTTATTCTTATAATATTTACAAATATTATAAAATCATTACTAATTAACATATTGTAATTTACACACAAACGTAAGTATATAATGTTTAAAATATCGAAGACTGACAATATATGTATCAATCCATCTATCTATATATATTTATTTATATCAATATATTTATCAAACAAAATACTGATATTGCTGAAATTTACAAATACTGATGTGCGAGGGGGATTTCAAAATGTATCAAGTAATGTGGTCTCAAGTATTACTGATCGTTTGAGGGGCGTTTAAGAGACGTTACTTAAAAGGTACTATAGGTCGTTATTCAGTAAGAAAAGTCCGTTAGTTTCTCACGACTGATATTAACATCGTCGATGGTGGAGGTTTACTGTCAATTTTATTATCCAGGCTAGCGAATATAAACGTGTTTAAGCAGCCAGTAAATTTTATTGCCGTAATCTACGTTTTGAGTTTATGTTTAAATAATCTTTTATGGCGTTAACGGTTTTCGCCTAACGAATCTCGAAGAATTTCAATGTAGATGTTTATGAAATAATAAAAACTGCTTATATTGTTCTTAATAGTTTCGTTAGATTCATATTCTACTTACACCAATATATTTAAATTTATAAAAAATTAAAATTGACAAGAAATGTTCAACAAGGACAATTGCAAAGTTATTAGTGAAAATTATTTATCCCACATAATTTTTGTTTCATACCTTACATAATATTTTGACTTACTAATTCTATAAAACATGACAACGATTTTTCGTCGAATTTACATTAATACAATGCTGTAAATCATCATTGCCGTAAATGATGTCTTTAGACTTAAGGGATGTAGAAGCACATGACGTCTATAAACACCCAAAATATTTATGAAAAAAAACCCTGATGGGTAGAGCTCTATCAATAAGGTAGTATACTGTTATATATTTAATAGTAACTAAATACACAAAGTTGAAAATATCAAAATAGCGGAGAAAAAGTTGAGAATTCCAAAACGTACCTCACATACAAATTTGAAACCCTCTAATTATATTTGGAGGGGAAAGATGCGGAAAATCGCGAGAAACCGCGAACAAATCTTTGGACATCGTATTGTTCAGCCTAAAAAACTAGCATACATACAGTGCAAAAGTCTATTATTTTCGAGGAAAACACAACTAATAATAAATTAATGTTAATAGAGATGCATATCAATTGTAAGTCTTAAAAGTTCCATTATATTTAGATAAAAAATAATAGAGATATAGCTGCCTTTTGATCTATTTCGGAAATCGTAGTTGTGAAGTGGAAGTAGCTATTTTTATGAATCCTTACTTCCTTGTACAAAGATAAGGAAGTATTGTAATAGCGAAAATTTTCGGTTTTCGGAAATTTTCAGGATTACCAGAAGTGGCATTTTACTTGAATGTCATTATTGATTTTCATCAAAAATATATTAAAATATAATGCAAAACTTCTCAAATTAGGCATATAAGATTTACAAATTAATATAAATAACATAGTAAATTTTGGTTAGGTTAATTGCCATATCGGAAGTGGTATTTTACTTGAAGGTCATGTTAGACTTTCATCAAAAATCATATTAAAATATAATATAAAACATCTCAAATTTGGTAAATAGGACTTTCATATCAATATGAACGTATTTACTAGATTTTGTTTAAAATTGGTGAGCCGAAAAGGGTACTTTACTTGAAGGCTATAATAAACTTGAAAATTAAATGCAGAGATGTGTAAAATACTGGTTTTCCTCCCCATTTTTTTTCCATTTTAATTAGGATTACTGTAAAATCTAGTTGTGAACCTCCCTTTTTGGTCACTACAGGATTACCGAAAGTAGTCCTTTACTTGAAGGTCATTATTGATTTTAATCAAAAATATATTAAAATATAATACAAAACTTCTCAAATTTGATATTTAAGAATTAAATACTAATATAAATAACATAATAAATTTTGGTTAAAATTGGCAAACCGGAAGTAGTACTTTACTTGAAGGTCATATTGGACTTTCATAAAAAATTAGATTAAAATATAATGTAAAGCATCTCAAATTTGGTAAATTATACTTTTATATCAATAAAAGTAATATAATAATTTTTGGTTGAAATTGAAGAGCCGAACATTTTAAATAAAATAAAACAATTTTAGTTTAAATAAAACAATTTTATTACTTGTTTTATGTGTTAAAATTGAATATAAAATACTTGTTTTCCTTCCCATTTATGAGTTGAACAAGTCTGCAGCAGGAGAATAAGATTTAAGTTCAGTGGGTTCTTCTGCTTAGAATGTCGAAACCGTCGATTTCCAATGCTTTATCTACTGACATTGACAGTTCTAATGTTGTCACGGAACACGAAGAAATCTCTTGGAATCTAGTTACCTAATGAAGGAAAACAACATATAATAACGGAATGAGACCTCCAGAAACAAGAGTAAGTGTGTGTGTGTCATTAGATGGATGTCGCGACCCCGAGTTTCGTTTTTGAGATATTGAAATCTTCGGAAACTAGTAACCAAATTCAGGAGCACTTTTTGAGCCACCGATTTATAGTTAAAGGTGAACAAGGAAGTCATGTGTTGTCCACATCAGATATTTTTCAAAATATAACAACATTTCGTTCCGTAAGTATGAAATATAGAATACACTTCTAAAGATTAATCAAGTTAGGTATTTAAAAAATATTCCTATTCGTTATTCTTCACCGATTTCCGGGTGAGGGTCGAAGCTTTGAGGCGTATTTTGCAGCGAAAGCTTAAGTAAAGCATAAAAGCAAATGCCATAATTCAAAAACTTACTAAAGGCATTGAAGACACCATATTTCGCATCGACGTTAAATCTTGACCCAGAGAAATGATTTTAGCTGAGACTCAGTAAAGAAATTGATGCCTAGAAGTGAAAAAGATGATTTTTTTTTTTTTTAAATATCCGTGGTAGGAGTCAACAGAAGAAAAAACAAACGTTACAAGATCACAAACATTACAAACCAATAAAAATGGAAGATATCCGGTTTCGATTCGGACTGCATTTAAAGGCTCCCTATTCCATCTAAAAAAAACTCTTAGAAACAGGAGGTGGTAATGGTCATAGATTTTATTATTTACTTTATATTATTTTTTAATTTGAACTCAATGGACCCTAAAGGTAAATTAAATAATATTTCGAAAATGTTTTTCCGGGTAATGAACAATGCAGCACCATTTTGATAGCACGACATTTGATAATCCGACAAGTTCTTGACAGCCAAAAGCCTCGTTTAAGCGGTTACATTTGTCCTGGTAGTATTGTCATGAAAATGGGACAGTGTGGCAGTACCCTTGTCTACAGCCTGACAGTAAACCTGGCGAAAGTTAGTAGGCAAAAGGGCGGATTTAGAATAGCTGAGTGAACACTACACTAAAACAGCAGCTGATGTCATAATTATTTTTACTAAGGTAACACACTTGTAAAAAAAAATAATAATGAATAGGCTTGGGCCAGAACTAAATTTAACCTTAAATTCAGAGTTAACAGGCTCTTAGAATAGTATTTAAAAAGCTGGAATGATTTATAAAATAAAATAATTTTTACCATGCAATTGAGTTGCAGACGAACGATGATCAAAATTTTACTCTCGAAGGAAGGTCGACGTTTAAATATACTTTTACTTCTTTGTACACAGTTAAGGACTAAAATCTCAAGAAACAAGAGCTTGTACGTGTTAATAATAATAATTAATATTATATAATTTTTGATAATTTCGGAAGTTTACATTACTAAATTAAATTGTTTTATTGTGAACAAATATAACTTTTCTTCATATATCTTTATAATTTTTAAAGTATTAACATTTTTTACCCAATTTTAGTTCAGTGTGACATCGATGTAAGTCATAGCAGACAATCCCTAATGTTATAATGATTTTAAAAAATGTTTGGACATAATAGACGAAATAATTTTCATATGAAAAAAAAACAGACTTTAGGGAATTACTGCCAACTATTTTATATTAGAAAAATTAATTAAAAAAGAGATAAAAAATACCCACAACATGAAAGAAAATTTCGAAACGTTGTTTTGAGTAAAAAATGTTAATGCTATAAAAATAATAATGATATATGAAGAGAAGTTGTGTTTGTTCACAAAAAAACTAAAACAATAACAATAATAATGAGTTAAAACATGTATGCAGAACAATGTTTTCATGCGACATCACTTTTACAGTTGATAAGGTAGATAAGGTGCGATAGTTCAATGTCAAGGCGTGTACTTGTGGATAGCATTTAAGACTCCTGATAGTGCGAAATTACTTCAATGTTAGTAAATGATTTCATGACGTCTACTGTCATCCAGTTTACTCAATGTTAGTGGCTGCCATGACTGTAACTGTAGCGGTAACAGTCATCGTGTATTATGGTAAAACATTTTGACCGGTCACAGTGGTGGAAGCGGGAAAGCGAACTGAGGAAAGCCATTTTTCTAGCACAAAGTATTCGTCGATCAGAACCCTTACGATGGGTGTTATGTTTTCTTAAGAAAAAAAAAAAAATGAATAATACAAATTTAGCTTTCGACCACTATTCCTTACTGTTTTAATGGGGCCCTCAGGGTTTCCGAATAATTGAAAATCAGCCCACAGGTCGATTCCATATTTGTGGGATAATCAACATTTTACTGTATTTTCTCTACTTGAGGAATTTGAAAAAGCTAAAACGGATTAAAAAAATTAAAAGTTTTAATAGAAAAAATCCAATTTTAAAACGAATAATTTTTCATCATTTTGAGCTAAAAAAAAATGTATCAATATAGGTTAAAGTTGTAGAGTCTGAGGTTTGAAAGTGACTTTCCAGCTGCTACTAATTGGAACCTGTGTTCATGGGGTCAGCGAATCAAAGGACACGGGATGTTTAGAGTGCTCGCTGATTGGACATCACCTTCAAGTAGCTCCAATGGCCTACTCCACTTCTCTGCCAATGATACAATATATAATCAGCTTTTGTTTGTGTGAGTAAATTTATTAGAATCTGTAGTATGTTTAATTTAATAAGTTGGTTGAAATGATTGAGAATAAAGGTTTTTAAATGAAATATAACCAAGAAAAGTCAGCGCTAACTGAACTTGAGTCTTGAAGCTATTTTTTTTAGTCTTATTTCAGAAAAATATTATAGAAGTGGAGGTAAATTTTGGCCAATATTACGACATTAACCGGTTTTGTACACCTCTACAGTCCCTCCAAATTGAGTTAGAGGTCTGAAAATTTGTATGTGAATTGAGTTGGTATTCGAGAAGTGCCTTTTGGGGGTTTCAATTTTTTTCTCTAACCTACACCATTTTTATATTTTCGATTTTGTATTTTAGTGAAAATCCAACTTTAGACAGAATTTTTTTTATTTACAAATTTTTTACTTTATTTAATAACCAGTTAATTCGTTAAGCTATATATATATATATATATATATATATATATATATATATATATATATATATATATATATATATATATATATATATAAGTGAATGTTAGAGTCATTTCTCTGATGATTATGCACTAAAGCTCTAAAGATTGAGCTTTAGTGCATAATCATAGGCGTAGCGTTGGGGGATGAGAGAGGGAGAGACATGGGAAGGCACGTGCACTGCAATACCCACCCATCCTCAGATAACCTAAAAATACATTTTCAGACCTGGAAATTTAAAAAAACAAAACAAATTTCATATTTTAAGGACGCTCCGGCAGTTAATGCGCGGACGAGAACCCTAACTGAATCCAATTCGTGCCCTCCTAAATGGGTTGTTATGCAGAAATGTGCATCATCACACTGCTGCAAACATCTGGATTGCCTACCAGGCAAGGTAGGGTGGGAAAATAAAATTAAATTAATATCCTAGTAATTATTATAAGTTTTTGAATGAAAGTTTACCCATCGGGTTATTTTTTGGCTGTCCCATATGTCGGTGAAGCATAATTCCGAATGGGCTATATTTGTAAATAATGAAATATAAGACGGTACAGAATTATTCCCATTAACCGAAAAATGCATACAGAAAAGATATAGGAACCGACCTAGGAAACCACGTGCCCCTTCAATAGATCCAATATTTACCCCAGTCCTTAGAACACTACCTTATCTTGACCCACTTCTTTCAGGCCGGTTTAGCACAGCCTACCTCTTCATCAAAACTTTATAGCTTAAGATAAAACTGTCTTTACCTGTCTCAATGGGAAACGTCAAGAGCCTAGTTAAACATTAATATAAACCCAGACCGGCTTTCCAGTTTGCGTCCCGAATTCTGATTTAGGTTCCATATTTTCATATTTCTGATTTAGTTATTCCTATCATTTAAAATACAAAGGATCCACTTAACACCGATAACTGACTCAATGGTTGAAATATTCTTGAATTTAACCATAATCTTACCTACTCAAGAGGTCAACGATTCCGAAACCAAAAGAAAGTATTGCCATTTACCAATTAGCCTCGAAATAAATTAGTTCTAAGTTCGTTTTATTCCAGAGCTGACTATCCCGATACAGATGAATAGGCTTGGGTCAGAACTAAATTTAACCTTAAATTCAGTGTTAACAGGCTCTTAGAATAGTATTTAAAAAGTTCGAATGATATATAAAATAAAATAAATTTACCTTGCAATTGAGTTGCAGACGAACGATGATCAAGCTTTTACTCTCGAAGAAAGATCGATGTTTAAATATACTTTTATTTCTTTGTACACAGTTAAGGAATCAAATCTCAAGAAACATGAGCTTGTGCGTGTTTGCGTGTGTCTGCATGTGTCAATAGATGAACGTCGCGACGCCGAGGGTCGTTTATGAGGTACAGGTATGTTCGGAAACTAATAACCAAATTCAGGGTCACTTTTTGAGCCACCGATTTATAGTTTAATAGGAGTACAAGAAAGTCATGACATCAGACATTTTTATATAAAGAGGTAGGTCCATATTATTTATATTATTTCTACACAACCTTTTAGTTTCAATGTTTACTTCCTGCTACCCAGTAAAGGAAGTGTTGTAATCGCGAAAATTTTCGGTATTCAGATTTCAACTGTATTCTGTTAAAAAAGGTTATAAAAATAACTATAATGTTATTCAGATATTTTTAATGACAAAAATTACTTAAAAATTAATTACAAAAAAATGTCTATGAAATGTATTCTCTTACATGTCTATGATATTGTATGTGCATGTATTTTACCATTGTTTTTTAAAAAGAAAACACAATGCTTCCATAAAAAAAAGAATAAGAAAAAAAATCACAATCACGAATGTAGAATCAGTTCGCCTAAATTTAAAATATAATTTTCGCAAAATATTGCCTTTCTTTAAAAATTATTTCAAAGATAAGTCGACCAAATACCGCTAAAATTGATATTGCAATATGTAATGACAAAATTAATATATAATGAAGTTTTATGAATCTCAAAATAAACTTCGACTCCACTTATACGAAAGTAAGGTTAATAAAAACAGAAGCAACGGGGGAATGGCTGAGAAAACCAATCTCAAGAAAATTTTCAAAATAAAATAAAACTTTTCACTATCGGTTCACCTGAAAGTCCCTATAAAATGAATTTAGTTAAGCCAAACTATATTTCTTAACGGGAATTTTGTCTAAGATCCATAGCCAATATTGATCTTTTCTGTTTTATATATGTATACATAAAACATGAAAAATTTTGTTCAAACGTTCTATTTTATGCTATTAGAATATAAATTGTCTAGATTAGTCAGAAGTACAAAATATGAAATTTCATTCAACAAAAATCAAAATCGTGCAAATTATCACAAAAAGAATAAAACGTGATATTTTGTGCAATATTACATACGCCGTGAATCGGATAGGCAATCGGTTTTAAAGGTGCTACACAAAAACGATTAAAATATGCAACAGCATGAAAGTACGGACTATACTTATTAGTTTTATTTTTGGTCTTTATCCAATATAGTATGTCATTTGCTAGTTACAGATCAAGTCCTGGTCGATGAGCCGTGAATTAGCAAGTCAAGTGACTGAGGATCGATTCTCGCTAAGTTGTGCTAAGACAATCATGTGCATTAACTGAAACCTCTAAAGTGGCTCTTTGTGACCGTCTGTGTTCCAGATGGAGTCATCTAATATTTTACATTCCTATTAACAGATGCTAATTGACATGTCTTGATTTTGATAGGAGGTGGATAGCCAAGTGGTTGGTTGATGTTCTCCGGTCATTATGTTAAACTTGACAAGTTTAAGAGCATTCTATATAGGTACAAAGAAAAAGCAAAAATTCTATTAGCTCACATGTGAAAAAGATGAAGAATCAAAATCCGACTAATCTAGTCTGAATGTACTTTTACAAACAATTTTATCATAAACACTTTTTTACATATTTATTAGTAATTACTATTTTCCTTATTTCCGTAAAGTTGAATGATTTGAGAAACCCCGTCAAGCAATTTTAAATTTAATTTCTATATTAATTATTTTAATATCATTCAAGATTAACATATTAAAAAAAAAAGTACTCCAAGTATAACCAGTATAAGACCGTCTCCAAATACCTGTAAAGCTCTTTATCAACAAAGTTTTAATCACATTAGTATTAATATTTTTTTAAATATATTCTCTGTCTAAATTATAGCATTTTCTCCAAAATTCTTGTTTAGACCAAAATATTATTATTATTTTTTTCTTTTATATCATTACTTAATAGTTTTTATATATCTTTTTAAAACTCATTTATAGGTATATATTCTTGTATGTATACTTTTGATCTTTTTTAAATATTTATTTTGTAGTTTCTATAAACCATACGCATCGAAGACCATAGGGTTTTTCGTATTTAAACAAAAATAAGGAATCATAAAGGCATGGAGCCGATAATTTGTGAAGAATTAACAAATTGATTTTAATTGAATCTTCTCTCGAATGGTTTTATGTCTATAAACAAAATAGAACAACGATAAAGTAACCAGGGTTTACAACTGTGCAACTTAAACATGTGAGTTCACTAATGTTCTTTATGGTCTCCTCCCGAATTAGGAAAATATAATTAAATATTCTTTAAAATCATTAGAAAATGAATTTGATAATCATTAGGACATCTAATGTACATTTCTAAGCACAATAGGATGACTTGTAAGGAAGATGCAATAATAAGACTTATTATATACCTACATAATTATATATAATTTTTACAAGCACTAAAAAACTAAACTCATAACTAAAGTAAAAAGATTTTCTGAAACTCATGCTTTGGCTAATATTACTAATAATCATTTGACAATAAAATTTAGATATTAAAAACTTAATTTAATAAAAAAATAAAAAAAACGTTTACGGAATTAATTTTTATATTTTACAACCCCATTCGCCCTAAGGAACAGAATGTACTAGCATATCTATTTAAGCTCAATTGGTGGATTATTAATGAAGTTGACGCCCATGAATATTGAAACTAGGTGTTGTAGTTGGATGTCTTTCACACCCAAATGAAAATAAAGGCTCTTCTTTACTCAATACATTAATTTACTTTATGTATGTTTACATGCACAGATGCAACCAGTTTTCTCAGATGAAAGGGAAGGAATGTACTTACTCCGGATGGAGTTGTGGAAGGCACTCGACTATTACACCGAGGTTCAGTATTCTTGGGCTTCAACTTCACTAACAACCCACCAATGCGCTTAAGTAGATATGCAGTTACATTGCGTCCCTTAGAAAGAATAGAATTGTAAGATATTAGTATTTTGAGCTCAAAATGTTTCAAAACATCCACGGGATCACAACGAATAATTTGAGCCATTAAACTTAAAAATCGATTTAGCCGATAACTACCAACGGCCAAGCTGAACACATGAGCTTATTGAATAATAAACGTGCTCGTATGTGATATGAATTTATTATTGAGTAAGTTCATCCTAATTCATAATTCATATTTTGTAAGCTATACAAGGATTCCAAGAGAAACAGGATAAAAGACATCTTCACGACGATAACGGCTGATGGTGCATCGTGATGTAAAGAACTGAATGAGATCGGCGATAAGAAGGAAGCGGGAATGGAAGGAGATGAAGCAACGAGGTTATCAAGATCGGCAACCTTCTGTTTATTCTGTAGACTGCACACGACCCCGAACAGAGCTGTGGATGGTGCATAATCTCAGACCTCAGAGGATAACAGTGTCATCATGTATCTGTATCATCTAGCTCGTCAAGGATAGTGGGCCATACTGGAAAACTTGATGACGAGTAGCATCAGGGACGTTGGTGGGGAGAAAAAGGAGGCAAAATCCAAAATGTTCCAACAATTTCGACTCGATTTCCCAACAATAGTTTTATTTTCTACTTAAAAACAACATTGTATCGATAAAATCCTAATTTCTTTACTTGAAAAGTATTGGAAAGGGTTTTAAATTTTAGTAACTCTTTGAGCAAAATGTTTTACTATAATTTATGCAATTTAAAATCGGTTTTCGAATATCAAATTTCAACTATAACTCCCTTTCTTTTGTGGAGTAAACATTTCAAAATTGTCAGTTTAATGGAATTAATGTTTGGTAAATGGACTAAAGGCCGACAAAAACTAATTATGTAAAATTTAGTGAGAATATTGAAGTCGATCTAGAAATGAACAAGTTTTGGTAGAAATTCTTATTAGGTTCTGGTACTGAGTTGACGAATATGAAGTTCCTCCCGTGTATGGAAGGAACTTAATATTCGTCAACACCCTTTTATCATTTTAGACCGAGAATCCGTGCAAAAAAAATTTCAAACTGAAGAAAACATTTATAATAATTTTTCGAATCCTTACAACATTTAAATTGAAAAAAATAAGGATTTGTCAGTCGGATCATGCTATGTGAAATAATGGCGTCCAAAAAACTGGTAATTTTGAAATTATTTTTGGTTTTTCAGCTATAATTCCTAACCGTACATTCTATAGAAAAAGCTACGATATATTAAATTAAACAAAATCAAATTTTGCGTCTAATAGGTATCACAATATAATAATTTGGCCTACTATTATGGTCGAAAACTATATATACGGTCATAAACGACGATTTTGTAAAAAAAACAGAGACAAAGTACTGTATTGAGTCTGCAGCTTCGAACTGAGTTTTCTAAAAGAAAAATTAAAAAAACAAAAGTTGTGGAGCAACGAATTCTACGTTCATTAAGCAAAAAAAAAATTAATTCGCTCAAGTACACTTCTCCAAATTAGAAATTTCCCGATCTTGGTCAATTGGCATTTTAGACCAGTTCGGTTTGCAAAAAATGAAGTAATTTTACTTGTAATTTTTCAAGTAGGTTGTACGTATTACCCCTCTAAACTGCAAAGGAGAAACTTTTTTTCCAGTTTTCCAAAATAACTAGCTTCTAGAGCATTTAAGGTAAAAATTTTTTGTTGTTACCAGTTTTAAAGAACGTTAAATTTCCTGCAAGTTTCGATTTGATATTTTTTTAATATTCGGAACAGCTTCTGAGGTATAGGGCCGTGAAAATCTGCGAAAAAGTCCAAAAACTTCAAAAAGTTGGATATGCCCAGTGGTTTCGCATTAGATATGATTTTTTCAAGCACACAAAACTACTGACACCCCAGATGCTAGAAAACTTCGTCTGCCGGCATTAGGAGGGGTGGGTTTCAAAATGGTGGCCACAAAAAATTGTAGGCATTTTTGGTTTTTCATCTATAATTCCTAAAGGATGTATTCTATCGAAAAAGTTATGGTACATTAGAGGCAAAATTTGATTCAATTTAATTTAATATACTAAAACTTTTTCGATAGAATGCACCCTTTACATCAAGGGATTGTAAACTATTAATCACAGAATTCACGCTTAATCTAGAGCAAATCTCTATTATTAGGAGAAACTGTATTTTCATAGATTTTTTATTTACGTTTTTACTGCTTTTATTAAGCATTTGACTAAATATATATTAGAATTAGTACGTTTAGACGAGAAAAAAAAAACAATACAATTTTCACTTTACTAATTTGAGGATAATTGTTTGTATTAAATAAAAAAGTTTTGAACACCAAAAATTATTGTTATTAAAATCCATTGCAATATAAGAGTATAATATAAGGCAAAAGGCCCAAACTCCAAATCATTTTTTTAAATACATCTTTTTATTGTACCAGAACTGCTCGAAAAACTACAAATTTTTAAGACATTAGAAAATCCTAAATCCAATTGTTCCATCATAATCATTAGTATTAGGGCATACTAATGTCATAAAAAGGTTCAGTTTTTAGAGCAATTCGATTAAAATACAAAAATTGATTTTAAAAAATGATTTGGAGTTAGGACGTTTCATCGTATGACGGCAATATACAACTGAAAACATACTTATAACATAAAATTTTCATTGGCAACAATCATTATTCTGGGACACATAAACCCCAAACAATAATTAAACTGTATAAGGCAAGTGACATTTCTCTCGCAGCATTACGGACACTTCATTAAATTAAAGAAAAAAGTAATAAAATATAATTAGAAATATATATATATATATATATATATATATATATATATATATATATATATATAAATATATATATATATATATAAGTCTATATATAGGACATATCAGGAAATACGTATTCCAGCGAAAAAACATACATTGACATTTATTCATTACATATATGTGAAAGATTGAATATAGTGTACATTAATAATGGGATTGAATAAATAAATGGTGTTTAAACAAAGAATGCTTTACGAATGGAGATAGGTAAGGAATTTCAGCATGAGATAGAACGAATGACAATGGATTTTTCAAAGGATGGATTTCAATAAAAACATGTACAAAAATTGGTAGGTTGAAACCGTTTTTTTAAGAGGTGGGTGAAAGAATGCAAGGAAAGAAAACCAAAACAAAAATATACCTAGGTTTTTTTTTGTTCTTAAGGATTGGAATTGAAAGCCACCAAGGAGGTATTTTCGTCGGAAATTACAATAAAATCAACTTTGCTCGGAATACCAGCCAGATATGTGAGAGCGTCAGGAGACACCGAATATGAAGCAAATTTGTACTCTTAGGTATTTTAATGTACAATTTTCATTAGGCTAATCAATGATTGTATATGATTTGTTGATAAATTTTAAGGATTATTTCATTGATTATTATCAAGAGTGACGCACAATTTAAAATTAGATTGCGGCCAGGGAATGTATTCGATATAATGAAGTAATATCATCACTGATATCTATTAATTATTGGTCGTAACCACTGATATAATTGAACCCATGAGACTATAGCAAGTGGTATTTGAAAGTGAAAACAATTGAGACTCAATCTTACTTCAGACAAAACACAGGACGTAGTCAGCAATCATGCACTGGATCGTTCGAACCGCAATTTTATAACAGCTTGAAATAAAACAATCAATTGCTAACAATTGAATCAATTACTGAAACGTAACATAAAATACAGATAAATATATAAAGATAACCAAAAGAACAAGTGAAAGGAGAAATGGATTTTTATAACTGTTTTCCGACAGCAATTGATCTCAGATAAAAACCACAAATCTCTGGATAAACATTAATATTTACGACTGCGACCTACAGCAGAAGCCCCACAACACTTCCCCTCCCGGGTCGTGGATCCTCTGTATCCCACCTGTCTGAAATTTATTGTACCCTTCTCAGTGTCATCTGCTTCAGGAATTAAGGGAATTCCACCTCTATTGTTTTGTTCTAAATAAACGAGATTCTTCAACCAATAGGTTGAAAATATACAAAACATAAAATTTAATATAAATAAATTATGATATTATTATTAAAATAACGTTGGTATGTGTTTCCTAAAATGCCTGAAAATGAATTGATCATTCTTTTCATATATTGCATATAAACCAATTTCATACAAAAGAATGTATCTAAATTTCCAAAAATATCAATAATGTCTGAAATACAATATATATATATATATATATATATATATATATATATATATATATATATATAAATATTAAAATTAAAATATATATATTTAAAAAAAACAATTATGATCAATTTTAAATTAAAATTAATCACAAATTGATTTCTTATACGTTTGTCCGTAAGGAACTATTTTCAATTTTATATAATTTATACAATTAAATCCGTAGCTGCAGTAAATTTTTTTATTTTAAAATTGCAATAATTTGGAAGGTGTGAAATGTTCATAAACACAAAATTAAAAAACAGTAGGTATAATAAATAAATAAAATTAAAAAAAATTAAGGTATCTGTAAAAAAACCCAGGATTGTAAAAAGTTTGATCTGAGGAGACAATCCTAGATTCGTTTTGACCTATATGCTATAAAATAAATGATTTCGTTATTTATTTATTTGTCATTCAATTACATCCGGAAAATAGGCGACAGATGAGTTTTACATTATTGACTAATAATTTATATTAATAATAATTTATAATTTATAATGAAGTTCAACTTGATAATTGGTAATTTTAAAAATAAATGTAAATAAAATAAGTGTAACAAACAATTAAATAAAAAAATCATTAAGAATGAATGATTTTACAAATGGCTGGGCAACATTATTCCGTTAGCATTCATTATACCGAATTGGAACATTGAATACTAAACATTCCATATTTGACAAATCTTTAAACGTTTAAATAACAAATGAAAATAAAGCTACTTTTCAGGAAAAAAACAAACAAAAAAATCATTTTTTTTCTTTTTTAACTCCCCCATGTGGAATTTTATTCATTTTTTATCTCTGATCCTTTTTACTTCTCCGGGCCTTAGTTTTGTGTTTTATTTTTCAAAATGCTTCTTGTAAATTGTAAAATGAAACAAAGGAATTGGAAAAATGTGATTTTTCACATTCTTTACATTAAATATGTTAAAGAAATTTTTTAACCAATAAATATTAAAAAAAATTAACACATATTATCTTATTGTAATACAATATATACACGCATAAGTGGAAATAGACAACATACCAGCTCGTATAGGTAACTATTATTAACGAAAATAGTCAAAGTATTGTTTTGTACAGAAAACCATGAAATTCAGCTGAAAATTTAAAAATTCCCTAACTTTTGACCCGTTTAAGATATATTGGTAAAACATGTATATTTTTAAAGTAATTTAAATCTTCTAAAACTTCCTTTAAATCGGTTTTCCTGTAAAACGGAAGACAAGTTTGACAAAAATCTTGAGGCGAAATTCAATTTTCGATAGCGAGTAACCCAAAAATTATAGCAGATAGGACGAAAATGAATATTCACGTTCTTGAAGGAAATATTGCCAGTTTTAATTCTGAATAGATCACATTTGCGCTCCTCTCCGCCCATGAAGCGGCTGGGGTAGGATGGAGACTTTTGGTACGTTTATCTCCAAAGTACCCTCAACGAATTAGCAAAGTAAAATGCTTCCCATCCCCTCCATGTTCTCTTTTAATTTTTTAATGTATGGCTTAGGAAAATCATGCCTAGGAACTAAGAACGTGGAGGATTTTTAGTAATTTTCGAATGAATCACAATCATAAAACTATTTCTTTCTATAGCTTCTATTCTTTTTTTTATCTTTTATTGAAAAATAATACTTACACAGAATAAATAAAAACAATTAAAAAAAAGAAAAAAGATAACTTCTTATCAATTAATAAATATTATCTATGAAAATTTAGGTTGGTATTAGTTTGTATGTTTTATATCGCAATAGGTACTGTATCCCGGAAATGCAGTCATATTAGTACATATACCAGTAAATTTTATGATTATTAGTCAAGTTAGATAGTTTTGATGTGAGCCTCAGCTGGAAGTTTTTTAATTTGTGGAGAAGTTAGTGAATTTAAGGAGACGTTAGTGAATGGATTGAAATTACCTTCCGACTTGAGGCCCAACTTCTCAATGACCTGGATCCGAGGCATGTAGCAAATCATCCCTCTTCGGGGAGCTCCTTCTTCGATCCGTACATCAACTCGGTCGCTTCCGCTATAATGGAAATAAATAAATGAAAATAAAATAAACAAATGATAAATACAGAAAAAAAAATATAAAAAAAAGAAGAAAGAAAAGGATAACCAAAATAATTAAAATAAAAAAATAGACAATGCGAATCTTTCAAGTTAAGGTCTCAGAATGTTTAATGAAATATGGAACTTATTTCCACCAACTTTTCGTTGTTAAGAAATGATCGTTATTTTCTTTTAGACTTTGATGAGGAATTGATAGAAAACATAATTTGTTGGAGAATTATTGGGATTATGGCGTTTATAGGAAAATATTCATATAACAGAATTTAGGAAAATTGAATTTTAGAAACTTTGGCCCAACATACTTTTTCTCTATCTACTAGGTAAACCTTTTTTAAAGAATTTTCTTTTGATCTTGCACTTAAATCTATAAATAGAGTTGGTTAAAACACCACATATGTAACCTAATTAAACGCGAGTGTAATACATCCAATTAGACATTCAAATATACAACACAAATTGTGAATAATTATGTAAAGAAAAAAAAATGTGATTCTGTTTGGGCCCACGGTAAGGTTAGGGTATTAAACATAAAAAATAAATACAAAGTATTTTTCACAAGAGAAATAAATTTATAAGTTAAATCATATAAACTAATTTAAAGTGTGAACTAAATGCGAAACAAGATGAATGGACCAAATAAAGCTCAACAAACAAGTATTTAGAGATTGGTAAAAAGTACTCTTGAATAACGAGTATTTTACTCTAATGCCGGATAATGAGAGTAATCGAGTAAGATACTCAAAATAAAAGTAAAGATACTTTCTACATACTGTTGATACACAGCAAATATTTAGAAAGAAATTTTTCTTTTCTAATAATTAAATAAGAAAATTAAAAAATAAATATCATGATTATTCTAATTATAAATATCCTAATTAGGGATTGAAAAATAAGCAATTCAAAACATAGTTTGAATATTATATTATTATTATTATACATATTAAATGTATAATAATAATAACTTAATATGTCTAATAATACCAACTATATTTTGAATTGCTTATTTTTGAATTTTATGTGTGCTTTTAGAACTGAGGATGAATGTATAACATTCGAAACTAGTTTTCAATAAAACAAATTTATCGAAGTGGCAAATAATTTATCAATCCCTAATTAGATTGATCCTTCTATACCACCATGCAGATGTCAACTAACTATTCCTAACCTATTGGACGATTTGACATCCACTTCAAAGAGGCTGCATCTCTCGATCCAAGATTGTCAACTCACGAATTATAGAGCACAAAGTAACTAGTAGATCTTTGAACTGTAGAGCTCGCGAAGAAATCTAAAATTTATTCATCATTGCAGCTTTTATTAAAGAATTAGCCAATGTTGTCATTGATTAGAAAGCAAACATAATTTCCAGAGATACAAAGCATCATAATTTATTCAAATACACTCAAAATATATTTTTGAATATTTAATTATCAATTGATTGGGATTTTTATTATATTTTACATTTCTATCACAACGCAAATCTGCTGAATACGAATGTGACTTTGCATAAACCTCTTTTGCCTTAATTTACATAGTCCTCTTGTAATATCGAGGACATCAGTAATATAATTGCAAATCTCAAAGCCAAAACGTCGTCAACATTTAAATTCACGGGACCCAATTGATAAATTTTTAGTCGAATTTTCTCCAAAAAAATAAGACTTTTACATCACATCGAAGTTCATCGGTGAGAGGTGTTCATTTAAAATCCGTTTCATAATCTCTAAAATACGATTAAGTGGGTTTCGGGAATGTCTATATAAATATATATTTACGCCGCTACGTTTGTATGTGAATTGATTTAGTGTTAGATAAGTCCCTTTTGGAGTCTCAACATTTTTCTCCCACTCCCGCAGGTTTTAAGGTTGTGCATACCTTCCAAATGATTCGCGGGTTAAAAATTTGTATGTGAATTGAGTTTGTGTTTGAATCTAGTTTGTGTGCATTGAGAGAAGTGCCTTTTGGAGATATCAACTTTTTTCTCCTACATCCGCCATTTTGGTGCTTTCAATTTTGTATTTTAGTTATAATTAAAGGTAATTTAATACCAAGTCTAGCGCTCACGCATGTTTTTTTTTTTTTCATTCAAAATAAAATTTTATCTCCTTACAATTATTGGAGCTTTCTGATTTTGATTTCTCTTCAACGTCCGTCTTACTGTGTTGAAAAAAGAACAACCTACAAACGTCATTTAAATGACTTCAAGTATTATTCATTTCAAATTTTAATAAAATCGAACTAAGCGTTTGGTAGTGACGGAGAAGCAAACGGCGTTACGATGATACGAGACCACTAAAACGACCGCCATCTTGAATAGGAATTAAAAAATAAAAATTCTTACACATACCTGGTTTTTCCTGACTACAAGAAACATTTACAAGAAAGAAAATCGAACGACGCATTTGGTAGTAATCGTGTAACAAAAAAAAAAGACAGACAGAGGAAATGCAAACGGTCGTGTTGAAACAGGATCTCATTTAAGCTCGGTCAATTGAGAGCGGATCCGCCATCTCACCATAATTCCTTTTTTAATTTAAATCCTAGTATAATATTATATATGGTATATATATTGTGTGACATGGCGGAGGCGGACACTTCGGGGTTTTCGTGTACGATGCCATTCCCACTCAGCTAAATCAAAGTATTACCTAAATTATTAAATTAATATACACTATTTCCATAGAATATTTTATAGGCATTTATTTAAAAATGATGATTAATTTACTCATCCTGGATAACCCTTTATAATAATTTATAGAATAATGAAATATGTTTAACAAGATATTTTCTTTAAAAAAATGAAAATGGTTTAATTTTCCTTTATATAATTAACAAGATAAAATCTTTCTACTGGTATAAAAATACTAGGGAAGCTAGGAGACGTTCACGAGCTGTAGAGTTACACAACAACAAAGCAGCAATTTATAAAAATAAAATGCAGTGAAAAACAAATTAAATAATACAAATATAATAAATAAAAATACACCCTATAAATCTGGTACAATGGGAATGTGACTATAAAATGCAATCACCTATAAACAGATACAGATCACGTTTACATATTTATATTCATAGGAGTGTTTTATATGGATTGGAATATTTAGTTATAATTGATTTAAAATGATAAATAGATTACGAAAGAATCAACAACTTCAGAAAAATAAAAAAATAAATAACAAGTATTGTTACAAGTATGCACTCATTTATCTATGATAAAGCTTAACAGAGCTTGTTGAGGAGAGTCCTCTTTGAAACAATACTTTAAGGGAATCGAACCTGAGTAACAATTCAACCGACTCTAAAACAAAGAATTTACAATACAGATGATACAATCTTTAAAAAATATCTTAGCAGTGTGAGAAATAAAAGATAGTTAACAAAAAATACTCTACATGATTTTTTATTTTATTTTATCACTACAGAAAACTGAAGGAATTTAAGAAAGAGCAAACCGCTGAAGGATATAATCAGCGCTGGAAGAGGCTATAGAAGTTGGATTGCTCCAGCATTTTTCTTGAACAACTTTCTGCAATCAGTTCCATTCTCACATTTCTAAGGAAAGAACTGGATTACTGTCGATGGTATAACTCGTATAAAAGTCAGGAAAAAATAACCAAAGACTCAATAAAAGCTGAAGTTTACAATTGTTTCGATAAATTCACATTATTTAATATTTTTTAGATTTATTTTGATCTGAGTGTGACCTAGAGAGTTAGGAATTTCTATAGTGAACGGAATTTTAAATCGTCGCCAACTCTTGACATCATTTTTTTCATTTTGTCTTTTTAAATGACCAGGCAGGCAAATGACCTGGAGATAGTTTAGAGAAAAATGAGCGATATACGGCTGCAACCATTTTACAAAGAAACTATGGTGGAGGAGGAGTTATGATTTGGGCTAGGATTAAATTGGAAGCTCGGGCTAAATTAATTTTTATAGAGCAGTCTCTAACAGATGTTGACTATAATGTGATTTTCTTTCGGAGGCTGTTATCCAATTCGCAACACACACTGAAGATGGATGTTTGTTTGTGGACAATAATGCACGAGCAAGCATTGCTTTCCAATATCTGGAAAATGCTGCAATCCGATGTTTTGAGTGATCAGCATGTAGACCAGATCTAAACCCTATTGCACATCTTTGGGATGAGTTGTCAATACGAATAAAGAGACGTCCAATCTTACCAAATTCGCTTCATGAGATAAAGGTTGATCTAAAGAAAGAATAATATGGTGAAAATGCTTCAATTTTTAAGAGATCGAAATGCGATTTACGGGGTCTTTCATAACTTGTAATGACTATAACTGAGTCGATTAAAATATAATTGTTATCTGCGGACCCCAAATTTTCACCGCGCGACAAACTCAAAAAGCAATAGTGGGTGGTGAAACTATAGAAGTATACCTACGGCTTTATCCTCTGGGATTTTTGATTAGATCAAACCTTTGGCAATGAAAAGTATTTGAGCCGATTTATAACGGACACCCTACATGTATGTATATATATATATATATATATATATATATATATATATATATATATAAATATATATATATATATATATATACACATATATAGGTGTTTAATATTTATGTATATTACTTGTCGAGATGTTAAACTAGTGGGTTTTAACCTGATGACCGACGACCAATGCTGAAGATATCCTACCGTAACCTAGGACGGTTGGTTGGACCAAATCCTCAGCACTGAGGTCAATACTCTGGACCAAAACAACTCGGGCCTCTGGCCTCTGCATCTGCTCTTTAATTGGATTAGAGGCGACTCGATATATCTCTGCCAGACCCGATAATGCGACGGCGGCCCGAAGGAAAACAACCAAGACTGAGGTCAGGAATCCCATTGAACTTGCTGCCGCCCCTTGTTGTGGTCGCTACCCTTCTCAGCAGGGCTGACCTCACGCTGTTATCGCTCATCAATATACTGCTCATATATTAAGTTTATTCCTACACATAATGTAGAAATAAAACTTGGGAATACTCTATATTATGTAAACACTCGACAAAATACTTAGCACATATAACTAAAAATAACTCAGATAAAAAGTAACAAAAATTCTTATTGTAAATATAAATTACAGTAAAAATAAATACTTTCAGGTCGTCCGAGAGGAATGGAGGGTGCTCGGTCTGCCGGCCGTTATATGGTTTACCTTCTAAATTTACTATATGTAATAAGATTATTTGTACATAATGCATATAATATATGCATATAATATATATATATATATATATATATATATATATATATATATATATATAATAATCACATAAGATCTTTATATAATCTTTTTTTTGCATACATCATAAAGGACGAGGTTGTGTTTCAGTGGTGAATTTAATATTTTGCGAAGAAAAAATTGTTCCCTATGTCTTTTGGTTTCTCTCCACGGCTCTGAATACTTTATTGAAGGATGTTAAACTGAATTGCATCGATGGGCATACATAGGCATCCCCGGAGGAAACCTGTCCCACTGATCCCTCTTAGAGAATTTTCGAAAAAGAAATTCGAAGAAGTACAAAAAAAAAAATTATAATTATTTTGACAGTCAAATGACATCATGAAATTATTTGCCACTTCTATAATTTTGTTTTATTGAAAACTAGTTTCGAATGTTATACATTCATCTTCAGTTATCAAGTTATTGGATTATATCAAACAGAAACCGGTACAAACTTTTCTGTTTGATATAATCCATTTAAACCTTGAACTGAAGATGAATGTATAACATTCGAAACTAGTTTTCAATAAAACAAAATTATAGAAGTGACAAATAATTTTTCAATTCCTAATTAGATTGATCCTTCTATACCATCATGCGGATGTCAACTGATAATAATTACTATTCAACTTTTATTAAAATTAGAATTTTACGTTGGTTTTATACTTTTACACTTGGGTGGTAACTGATTGACCATCTAGGCCAAACATTACAGCGTTCATAAAATTGTGATATTTTTTCTATTTAACCTAGGAGAAAAACAAGTATGAGAGGTGAAATAGTATTGGCATTTTTCTCTCTGCTTTTCATTGGTTTTTTTAAGAACAGGACTACTCCCTCCTGTTTTTTCTTAGTCCAATATGGTATTGGATTCCTGATTCCTGAGTCCTAGGTCGAGTCCAGAGGGCAGAAAAATTATATTCTGTAAAATCAGCCCTGGACTGACTTTGGGGTGGGGGAGGGGGGGGGGTAGAGGAGGAGGATGAGGCTCAATTCCCAAACCTATTCAACCTAAGGCGCCAAGCCTATTCCCCTGAATTTAGAATTATCGAATATTTACAAGTCAGTGAAGAGAAAGCCGTCACTCTGTTCCAATTCCTAAAGAAGATTAAGCATAATAGTAGAATATAATGACAGTTCCTAGATGCCAAAGACCACCTGGAGTAAAGGAAAAAAAAAGTAATTAAGATAAGTAATTTCAGGGGAAAGTAACCACGAGTTTCCGGAAAGTTATTCTCAAATACACAAAAAATGGCACAAAATGATAGACACCATTTTTCTTAGCGATAAAAAGGTCTTTCATGATGCATATGAATCTGAAAAATATATGCTTACATTGCAGATAAATAAGTTATAACACGACGTACGAAACAAAAATCATAATTTCTGCTTTATTTTTCTAAATTTGGACGAAGGGTTTTTTCTTTCAGCGCGTTGGACATGACCAAGCTCTCTCAGCTCAAAGTCTATTTATGCGAACGAGATGTGGTAGAGTTCCAAGGGAGCTATGGATGACCAGATACCTTTCTATTGATTCTATTTTCTGTTTCTGGAGTCCAGAGATTTTATGCCAGAAAGAAAAGATGGTGAGGTGGTTTGCCTATACGCTAGGCGTTACTGAGCCTGGATCCTGTTAGGCTGTAGTTTATTCCCCTACATTTAGGTTTTTTTTTTTTTAAACCACTGTTTTTTTTTACATTTAGAAGGTTTTTAGTGTTTTTTCAGATTTTTTTTTTTTTTACATTTAGAAGGTTTTAGTGTTTTTTCAGATTTTCTTTTAATATATATATTCACTACTAGTACGAGAGGGTTTTTATTAAAGCGGACGTTCCACAGAGCTACCTAATGTACAGCTGCTCTATAGCTCATAACAAGATTATTGCTCAATTAAGACTTTCCTGTGATTCACACAAATATACACCGGAACCCCAGAAACCTTGTCCAGCTTGAGGTAGAACGGCATTGGAGGATTAATATAATTTTTTATCTAGTTTTCCGGCGTAACAGGAAAACAGAATTCGATATATGCCTAAATTGATCAATATTACCCTAACTTATTTGTATGAAATCCTGGCAGCACCTACTGAAATAGATCTTAAATTGTTATTGAGATATATTACCCAGAATCTATCAAAATTTGATCCAAATACCTGCATCTTCATAGTTTTAACTGGATGGTTGCCAACTGAAATATTAATATCTATAGTGAATAAATTTTACTATGATTATTTACAATGATTATTGCAATCTAGCTTTTTCTAAATATGCAGTAATGTTTCTAAATGTGAAAAACATAATTAACATGCCCAGTTTTATTGTCATTATTAATTTATATTGTTTATATTTATATTTATTTATAATTGTTTGCATGTTTATATTATATTATTATAATGCAGCATTGGCTAACTCTATTTATATGGCGATTGCCACCAAAATAAATAAAATATATTATTATTACTAAATGGGTTCACCATTTTTTTTTGTCTAGAAACTTATAATTAGAATGATTAGAAAAAAATTGTTTTCAAAACACAACTTGAGTTTTTAAAAATTAATATATTTTAATTAAATTAATTTTTTTAAACTCAAGTTGTGTTTACAAAATATTTTTTTTCAAATCATTCTAATTTTTAGTTTCTAAAAAAAATAAAAATGGTGAGCTTATTTAGTAGTAAATATATTTATAAAAAAAAAAAAAAACTGAAAAAACACAAAAAATCTTTCCAATTTTCTAAACGTAAAAAAAAAAATCATAGGTTTTTAAAAAACCTAAATCTAGGAGAATAAAACACAAGCTGATAACAGGGATCAGCCTCAGTAACGCCTAGCTACAGAGCGTGTAGGCAAACCATCTCACTATAGTCTTCTAGATTCTTGAAGTATCAAAATTCAAGTAGTCCTTCAAAGCTTAAATTCAAGTAGAACTCCCAAAACTTTAAAGCCCTCAATCCTAATTGTTATATTACATTTGAGCAAGAATATACTAAATTATCTTAAAGTGACAATGTATTTCGTATTTCCTGTATTTTTAAAACTCATTTTGCATTAAGCTTAAGTTATATTGAAGATTTTAATTAAAGCCAACAAGAAGAAATATAATACAAACATAGATAGTATGTGTTTATATTTGCACTGACTGAAATAACCATTTCCTAATGATGTGACTTTTCATCCTTTAGAACATTGTAAATAATGGAGGACTCACAATATACCCGTGGTTTAATCAAGTAATCGTAAAAAACTCATTTGATTCAGAATTGGCTGTTCATTTCTAATCTTTACAAGTTTTGAATATTTCTACAAACATCTGAAACAAATTAGAGGCGAAACGTCGTGCAATGCTCAAAAACCGGCCATTTTACGAAAAAAACTAGCCTTTTCTTGTTTTTAGTTAAATAACACTACAAGAGGGTTCTTTAATTCTGAATCGAATGCAGCAAATCCCGATTCAAAACGAGTTAAAGATGTGGAAAATAATTGGTTAAATAAAAGAAAAACTTTAAAGTTCATTAAAAAATAATGATTTATAAACTTTGAGCATAGCATTAATATATATTTTTATTTTTAATATAACAATATATATAACTTAAATATAATGTGAAATATAAAAAAAATATTAATTTTCCACAATAATCTTAATCAGATCTTCTCGAATATAGAAAATTCTCGTTTTTTGGTTTGTTCTAAATTTATTAATAAAAACATAGACATTCACTAGAAGCGTGTTGATGTCATCCTCATTGGTAGCGATCGTGCTCAACTTTCGGAACTACCCTAATTTTTTCTTCTGTGAGCTTCCAATAGGCTGAATAGCAGCTGAAGTTCTAGCAGACAAGAATCTTGTGGACTATATTAAGCATGTTATAGCAACTATACAGTTGTACATATAAATAGTTCAGCAGTTTCATGGCAATAATATTATGAAACGAAAGGTCGACATTTTTTTTTTTTTAAATGTTTCAGGGAAGAAGTTGAGGTGACAAAGTTGAAATTTATAATCAGCAACCCAAAAAAATTAAATGATTAGATTTTTAGAACTTCTTCAAAACTTTCCACCGTTATCCCTTTTTGGAAACGTTCAGCCAGAAAAATGATTTTACGAATTAAAATCAAAATATCAACAAAGGTCGCAGATTTACGCAGCTGGATACTAACTAATTCCTCACGTAATAGAAGCCTAGTAGGTTAAGAGAATCAAGTGAGAACATTACGCTCAAAAGATGCGCACTTAAAAAAAATGCTATTTTTACAATTCAAAAAAAGTACAAAGCCCTTCAACCTGCCACATACATGACACATAAGTGTCATATATGCCAAATATATATACCAACAGTATCGTTGGATATTCATTGATAAATTAGTAGAATGAAGTGACACAGAATTTTGACATCAAATTTCATGCTCCAGAGTACTATTTATGATAACTAGGAGTTTGAGCTAAGCAAATACAACTTTAAAAATGCCATTTCTCAACGAAGATCTGGGAATGGGCTTGTAAATTATTCTAAAAAAGTGGGATATATTTATACTTATTTAAATTAAGAGGGTTTCGATTTAGGGTATTCCCAGGTTTTGACCGCTGTGTGTCTTTTGGGAGCTTTAATAGTAGATGTCGATTACCAAAGCTCGGTCTAAAGCGGGTAAGTGAAGCAATGCTACAGCTCTCTAAATTACTCCTGAAGTGTACCTCAAGCTGATGAGTCACTTTAGTTTAATGGGATCGGCTGCCTAGTTCGAAGCCCAATGCTGCAGCTGCAATAGCAACAGGGACCAGAGCACCAAGCTCTGTTTTGTTTAAACAACAGCTGCAATGCGTTTTGAATGTACTTGAATGTACGATAGTTGAATGTATGTATGTATGTATGTATGTATGTATGTATATGTGTGTGTATGTATGTATGTAGTTGAATGTAATAATAGTTGAATGTACTTCGTTTTATGGTGTAAAATTATAATGTGCTGGTTGTGTTATCTTTTATATTAATAAATGGGTGTATAAAAATATATATATATAGGTACATAACCCGTACAACTCAGAAAGAGACAAGGAAAAGTTATACAAGTTATATAAATATAAAAAGTTACAGATTTAGTAATAAAGACTGTTTTACAAAATTTTTCACGCAGATGTTAAACAAATTAAGTATCATGTGCACACATATCAGTGATTTGGTACTAACAGAGTGACCTCACTGAACAGACTTGATTTCTTCAACTTGATCCAGCCCGTTTGAAATACCATCCGATACCATAAATAGTGTTGAATGTACAACACCAATTCAAAAGTCAGAATAAAATATTTAAGTAATAAAAATTGATAAACAACTTATACGTATATTGCAAACGACTTTACAAGTTTAATAATTCGGTTTAATATGTTTAATAGAATTTTTGTGGGCTTGGCAATTATTTTTTAGTTATCAATTATCACATATAATTACACAAACATCTCTTCGTACGGAAATCTCTTTTTTCAATAAATAAAAACAGGACTAAAAAAAAAACTTTTATTTTTATAGATATATTTTGCAAGGAGCAATGATAGCGATGAGAACATTAGTATTAAAAAAAAATAGATGTAATGTTGTAATGTAGCGATGAGAATAATGCATTAAGAGTTAAAATGAAAGAAAGAAATGGTATATATATATATATATATATATATATATATATATATATATATATATATATATATATATACTGTTATATATGCTGTTATATGTATATATAACAGCATATATATGTGTTATACATTATATATATATATATGTGCTGTTAATGAGGTATTTCTCTCTCTCCTCGTTCTAAAATAAATTATAAAATTAAAAATCAAAACTCGTGAATAGTCATATACTACGAGCCATTATTATATTTTTTTTTTTGCGTAAAGTCTCTCTTTGGTATTAAGTTAAATATTTATTAAAACTTAATCCTAAAATTTAGTAAACTGTAGTAACTATTTAGTACATCAGCAAAAAATTTGACATAAAAACAAAAAAATCATTCATGATTAAGTTAAAGTTAAAAAAACTGACAACTGAAAACTTTGCTACATACTAGTTCAGTTTCGATAAACGTGGCTCGTCAAGGTGAATATTTCCGTCACTGAATATTTAATGGCTGATAGCTCGTTACAAATAATACAAAAACCGACTTAACTTGAGGAAAAACTGTTGCAACCATTCCATATATCAATACAGTTAATATATTCAACAATTGTCCGCCATGGTGTTTCGTTGGCTGGGTATTGTAAATTCTAAACCAATTTCGCCCAAATCTGTGGCCCAGGCGGTAAGCTCGGTTCCATTTTGTCTAATCCCCCAATTACAACTCGTCCTTTGGAACTGCCGATATATTAGGTCGTGGCAGGCTTTAAACAATACAATATTTCCTATCGAAGAGGCAGATTATTCCTCTGCTTTCCTTTAAATTCGGCCACAGTTTACTTAAACCACTCGTCATTTATGATTCACATGCTGTAGATTTATAGCTGTAGACAGGTATGAATCATTCATAATTGTTGGCAGATGGAAGTTAAAATAAAACTATTATAATGTACTTTTTTTGAAAATAAAATCATTCCTTTCCTGGAGAGATTGCTTTGTTTTGTTTTTTACAGTCCTTTAAAATGTGTCATTTATTTCTGCTCCGCTCTGTATATATAGTAAACTATATTTCAAAAAATCTTGTAGGCAATCTTGAAGAAAGACTGAATGATGAAATGTGTGTCAAAATGTCGGCAAACGTTGTTTCCCATGTTTTCATCTTCAAAATAATTAAAGTAAAATTAAATTAAATATAAAAAAAGTATCAATACAATTTAAAAAAAAAATCAGAAATAAAAAATAGTGAGTAAATAAAAAAACATTTTTCCCTCTACCCCTGCAGATGTTTCTGGGCCATTCTTCTAAAATAGGGAAATCACAGTCCCATTAAGAAACGGGCAGACATTTTTTTTATTGATTTTGATAATTATTTTATCAGGGGCTAGCTCTCATGTAAATAATAATTTTACATATGTAAACATTTTATAAAAATTAAAATCCTCACTTGTCCCATTGCTTGAATGTTCTACATTGGTTTTGTTTAGCAGCCAAAATACCTAACATTTCGCTATCAAAATAAATTATGAATGGAAGCAAGCTCAGCATTTTCAGGAAAAAAACAAACAAATTCGTCATAGAATAATTACGTTTACAATTAGTTAAATTAATTGTTTGTCCCTTTTATATATATATATATATATATATATATATATATATATATATATATATATATATGTATATATATGTATATATATATCTCACTCCCTCACTTTTTATAAAAAATGGGCACCTAGTAAACACATCGCCTTTTACAGCTGAGGAGAACAGTTCACAAGCGTTGCCAGATCCCTCCAAACCAACTGATGTTGAGAGAAGCCTTTATTAACATGATGTGGCAGTGAGATGTTAAATTAAGAAATATGCTTTATGTTTGGTGATCCTCACTCCCTCACCTGCTCATAGCATAAAGAAAGTATGTTAAATAGAAGGCCCAAACTCAGGCTAAAAGGGTTGTTTCCCTAGTTATGTATGTATATGTTAAATATTTGATGAATTTCGGTTGTTCAGGTATTTTTGTGATTTGGTGTGCTTTTGTGCGGTAATATAGAGGCTCTAAAGTTAAGGCCTATTCATCAAACAATGAATAAGTCCAAAAACCGCAGTACATCACTTTTTATTTATTATAAAAATTCATTCGACATGTCTCTAATATCCACCACACGCAATTTTCCGATACCTGGATAGTACTCATTTTCTGATTCTCCTATAAAAATCCTCCCCTCTTCTTAGTACCCCGTTTCCTTTCTTTCGTCATACGATATTATATATATTTTTTCAGATTTGGTACGACCTACCCGTCAAATGCTTTACTCCCAAAGTGAAATCAAATCGTAGCCTGGACCTCTTTTCCTATGAATCCCTAAATCCGCTCCTTGTCCTTAGGGAATTCCATTCCTTCTTCCACCCGTCGCTCCAATACTCTTTCCACCATCAAACCCCGGCAATTCAGTCACTTCCTCCCCATTCAGTTCCAACAAAATTGTTAATAGGTATTTCTTATCTTCAATTAACATAATCATATGTAAATTTGTGTATAGCTGAAAATATCTACCTATTGGGACCCTACCTCCAAGGTTGATAATTATTAAGTAGGTTATAACATAGGTTTTAATTTACTGAGAGTCAGCTAATAGTGAATATTCATGAAATATTTTATCCCTTTAAAAATCGATTTCATTATTTCAGTATGCCTGTTTTAATTGTAATTACGTTTTAGATCAAAGAGACTTATTTTGTATTAATAAAGATTTCATTATGTCAGTGAAACTTGATTTGAACTTCTCTAACCTAACCGTAAGGCAAACTTACAAATCGATTTTTAATGTCTCCTACTAGCAATAAATTATTTCATTAATTTTCACGATTATCAACCATGGGGGTAGGGCCCCAATTGGTAGATATTTTCAGCTATTACTTACTATTCAAATTTACACACACACACACACATATATATATATATATATATATATATATATATATATATATATATATATATATATATATACCTAATTATACATCTTCAAAGGATTTGTACTTTTTTAATTATTATTACTAAATTATCTTTCGACTATACTTATTTTCAATTTATTAATATTTGACCATTATTTTCTATTAAAGTCTTAAAAGTTTCATCATTATGTTTACGTATAATTTCATATTTTTTTTTGTATTTTTTCTTTTTATTATTTGTTAATTCTCTAAATCTTAATTCTCTCGCTCAACTAATATTGCCTGTAATGTAATTCTAAAAGGACGTGTCCCGGAATAAATTTAAAACTTATTATTATTATTAATTCAGTTGCTTTATTCATTGGCTAATATCAATCAATTTCATAAGCTTTGGAATAATTTAATAATAATAGTGTAATAATTTAACTAAAAATTATTGAAACTATAGATATTTCAATAAAACTATATATTTTTTATTTTATTGCTATTATTTCCTTATAGTATATACCCAGCTTCACTCTACCACTCTATTATTCTCACTCCCTCACACAAACCCTTATTCCCTCACTTTTTTAAAATGGTATACTTTGATTTATCTTCCGTTCTAGAAACAATTAAGATGTTTTATTTTGCCAAAAGTAACTCAGATAAAATTAAAATCAATAAAAAATTACACTGCTACCTGTAATAAGTAATAAGAAAATTGTTAGAAATTCTCCTTATTATCAAATGACCTGTTTGTACCTCGCTTATCTATCGCAAAATATGTATTGATTATATAAGAGGTTTTGCTATATAAACAAAAAAAAAAATAATAATTACGCGGAATAGAGTGTGAGATCATTATCAAAGGAACATTAATAAACTTTGATTGAGCACTGTTTACAGGAAATGTGGACAGGAGGTAGAAGAATGTGGAGGAAAATGCGCTCTGAGAGACCTGGGGTCAAGGAAATCTTCCCGGCATTGGAATATTGATCTAGCTTATCGCATAAAGAACAGTGCAACTGCGATTTATCTTAAGGACGCTCAAATATTCAAAAAATTGCATCGATACTTATGTAAATGTTAAAAATGGGTTGAAACCCAAACAAGTCAGAAAAAAATATTACCAAATTCCGAAAACATAGCGAGAAGAAACAAGCAGATGTATTATTCTACAAAACAATATTTATGTAAATACATAAAAAAAAATTCGACCCAGGTCTAGAACAAGGATTTTAGCCAGGGAGGGCAAGTGTAACTTTGTCGGCCTTTCTTTCATTCCTCCCATTAAATTTTTAAAAAATTTTATATTATGAAATGAATATCATCATCATATATATTAAATCATCTTACTAACCGAATTAAGATCAAAACAATAAAAAAGCAGAAACGGTTATTTTTTATTTAACCTAAAAAAAAATTTCACTCTAAATTCGCCGCCTTTGTGCCCTTTGCCTCCGTCTCCAAGTTTCGGCTCTGATTTTGCCAATCCCTCGTGAATTTTAAAGAATATAAAGGGGGAAGGGAAGGGGGAGGGAGAGGGGGAGGGGAAGGGAGAGGGTGAGAGGGAGGGGGAGGAGGAGGAGGAGGGAGAGGGGGAGGGGAAGGGAGAGGGAGAGAGGGAGGGAGAGGGAGAGAGGGAGGGAGAGGGGGAGGGGGAGGGGGAGAGAGAGAGTGAGTGAGAGCTAGATAGATGGATAGATAGATAAAAAAACACATTTGAATGTAAAATGAACTGACATCATTTTATCCAGAAGCAGATGGAACAACCAATCACCGAAGTTATTTGTTAACGACTAACTTAATTTTTTTCGAGATTGATACTTATGAAAACTCTTACCATAAACGTAATAAAAGCCAACATTTTCATGAGGCTCATTAAATTATGTTTAATTTAGATAAAAATTTAAAATCAAATTGTCTTATTCACCATCGCCAGATTGTAGAACAGTTATGTAAAGAAAAATGAAAATAATTGTGATGTACCCATTAGAAGTAAAATAATGAAATGAGAAAATTGTACGAAATCTAAAATTAAGATGTGGTATAACCTAAGAACTTATGTTTAGGAAACTAAGGATTGGTTGACCCACTATTAAAGACCTATCCACCACACAAAGAGATTTTTTATGAGTTATACTCATTGAAAAACTGGTTTGAAAACGGATTTTTTTTTAATTTGATCGTTAAATTTTTGGTCAATTTTTATCATATTAGGAGTAGGAATGCATTAAGTGTTTTAAGAATTAGTTTTTTAGCATAAAGCATTATCTTTAAAATGGTGTTTGTTTGATCTTTCTAAGTCATATAATTTTAGAACTATCGATCAAACCGCAAATGCTTGCATTTACTGAAATTGGTCGGTGGAACCGTAGAAAAATAGCTGTCATGTATAAACAAAGAAGAATAACTTGAAAAAAATAGAACTGATAACCAACTACCGATTATTTCTAGACATATTCATTATTATTTTTTTTTTGTTACTTAAAACGTGTTAATAATCCCGCGTGACCATAAATTTATGGCAGACGGTTATGGCATTGAATGGACAGTACACAGCAGCACCTGAACTCGATTAAAGCACAGTAATACACAAAACGTGATCTCTCATCCAACTTCTATTAAGTTACATATTGTGAGCCAAGCCAGCTGTAATCATATCGTTTTCCTTTCTCTCCGCAACATTTGGGCGCTTTCATGATCATCTTTAGATCAAATAAGCTTAAATTCGGATATATAATAATATTTAATTATAAATTCGGATATAAAGTTGCTTTCTAGACATAATAATACCAGAGGGGGTAAATTTCAGTCAAAAGTTCGGCATACTTCTACAGCTAAATTGAGTCAGAGGGTTGAAAGTTGTTTGTAAAGAAGTGCCTTTGGGAGTCTTGACCTTTTTATCCTATCCTCCACGGTTTTTGGCGATTTTTAAGGTTTTGCACACCTCTACACTCCCTCCAAATTGAGTTAGGGGGTAGAAAATTTATATCTGAATTGAAATGTTGTTAGAAAAGTTCCTTTTTGGGGTTTCGACTTTTTCCTCCAACCCCCGTCATTTGGATATTTTCAATTACTTATTTCAGTGAAAATGCGATCTTATTGGCGAAGCTCTGCTGCTAAAAAAAAATTTTTTAGTATGGGTTTAAGTGTACAATGACAAACAAGCAATTTCGCTTTTATTAATGATTTGGAAAAAAAAGAGAGTGATGTAGTCGAATTAGGTATTTGAGAAAACAAAAGAGCCCATTATAAAATAAAACATAATAGGAACGTTAGAATGTATATTTATATTTGTGTTATATTAAAATGAAATAAGTAAAAACATAATATCCAAACTGGTAAGCTTAACTGATGAGAAAACAAACTGGTAAACTGAACTTAATCAAAGAGGAACTGGGTTAAGCTAGCTTGAGCACTAAGGCTCAGAAAAGACAAAGTTTCTAACCCGCGTTGAGTTAAGCTCCCTCAATATATACGAACAATACACACACACACACATATATATATATATATATATATACATATATATATATATATATATATATATATATATATATATATATATATTTTTTTTTTTTTTTTTTTTCTGTTGGCTCTACAGACCTTGTAGATCTTTGGCCGCCTGAACCAGCCTTCTCCACCTCTGCCTATCTTGGGCCACTGCTTTCCAGTTTGCTGCATGCAGCTCTTTCGCATCTTTGTTGATCCTGTCTATCCATCTGGTTTTTGGCCTTCCACGTGGTCTCTTGCCAACTATTGTGGCATTCATCGTTGTGAAAAGGCGTCCTGATGGATTGCTTCGAGCTACATGCCCCGCCCATCTTAACCTCCTTGCCTTCATATCATGAGATATTGACTGACCAGTTTCTGTAAGTAGTTCTTTATTGGTCTTTCTTCTCCAGGATTTTAGATTCTGATCCCATATCGCTCCGGTTATCGTGCGGAGGACTTTCCTTTCAAATCTCTCGATTCTGCTTTCTTGGGTGCCGGTTAGAGCCCAGGTTTCGCAGCCGTACATCAGAATTGGTTTTATCACAGCATTGTACACCCTTAATTTGAGATTTCTGGAGATTTTTCGGGATTTCAGTACTCTTGACAGAGAGAAGAAAGCTCTATTTGCGCTTGTTATACGCTGGTCTATCTCTGTATGCTGGTCATTGACTGAGGTTATTGTGGAGCCGAGGTATTTAAAGCTGTCTACTTTCGGGAATGTTCTGCCATCCACGCAGATACTATTGTTGGGGTGGATTTTTCGGCTAACTATCATGTATTTTGTTTTGTCTTCATTTATTTTCAAGCCGATTTGCTCTGCTTCTCGTAACAGAGTCTTAGCAAGTCTCTCAATGTCCTCTTCATTGATTCCAAGGACAGCTATGTCGTCCGCAAACGCTAGGATTTTGTGTTTCATTCCGACGTGCACCCCTCCATTTTCCAATGAAGTTGTTCTAATCACCTTCTCAAGGGCTAAGTTAAACAGCATCGGCGAGAGTCCATCCCCCTGCCTCAGACCTGTTCTAACTTCAAAGGCTTCAGACACATCTCCTTGTATCAGTACTCTGCATTTGGGGTCGTTTGTACACGCCTTCGTCAATCTCACCAATTTCCCGGGAATACCCAGCTCAGTCATGATTTTCCATAGGCAGTTTCTGTCCACGGAATCATAGGCTGCTTTGAAATCGACAAATAAGGCGTGCACATCCTGCTCTACTTCCCAACGTTTTTCGAGTACCTGTTTTAGGATAAAGATCTGGTCTAGCGTGCTCCTTCCTCTTCTGAATCCTGCTTGGTGGTCGCCTATTATATTTTCATAGTGGGGATATATCCGGTTTAGCAGGATATTAGTCATTATCTTATAGGCGACCGGAAGGAGTGCTATGCCTCTGTAGTTACCACATTCATACATGGACCCCTTCTTTAGGATAGGGCATATTAGACCTGTGTTCCAAGCCTCCGGTATCCTTTCCTCCTCCCATATTTTCTGAATTAGTTCTAATAGCTTGGTTCTTAGAGTTTCGCCTCCATCTTTAAACAGCTCTGATGGTATGCTGTCCAACCCTGGGGCCTTTCTTCTTTTAAGCCTGTCGATAGCTATTTCCACATCCAGAATGTCTGGTTTTTCAACCTCTTGCGGGTCGAGGTCTTCAGCGTGGTCCATGTCTTCTTCGTTTGTGGGGTTCCCTTGGTTGAGAAGCTGCTGGAAATGTTCTTTCCAGATGCTTAATACCTTTTCTTTTGATGCCGTCAGTTTGCCATCTTTTCCTCGCATTTGCGTGTTTCTCGCTTTATATCCTACCCTTTCTTTCCTGATGTCTGCGTAGAATTCACATATATTTCCGGCCTGCCAGTTGTCCTCAATAGTTTGCAGTCTTTCTTTGAGGAATTCTCTTTTTGCTTTTCTTATTATTCTGTTTGTCTTTGTCCTGGCGGCGGCGTATTTTTCCAGCGTGTCATGATCAGCTTTGGCTACGGAGAGAACTTTAATTTTTCTTCTTTCCTCCACTGCCTTTTCACATGCTTCTGTGAACCACTTTTTGGCTTTTCGTTTCTCCTGAATACCTATTACTTCCTTAGCTGTTTCTTTTAACCCGGTCTCTAATGCCTCCCAGTGTTGATCAACCGTGAGGTCCTCTGAGTCCAAGGGTTCGAATTTATTCTTCAGTTCAACTTGGAATTTAGCTTTTAATTCAGGATTTTTCAGATTATGGACTTCGTACCTGTTTCTTTCCACATGGTCCCCTACTTTGTTGATTCGCTTCAGCCTCTGACAGAATTTGATCCTAATCAGAGAGTGGTCCGAATCACAGTCTGCTCCACGGTAGCTTCTTATGTCTTGGATGGAGCTCTGATGTCTCTTATCTATCAGCACGTGGTCAATTTGGTTTTTGGCACCTTTAGGGCTTACCCAGGTGTACTTGTGGATGTCTCTGTGCGGGAACATCGTGCTACTGACCACTAGGCCCTTAGCTGCTGCAAGACTAATACATCTCACTCCATTGTCATTGCTCGTTTCGTGAAGGCTTTGGCCTCCAATAATGGGCCTGAATTGGGGTTCTCTGCCTATTTTGGCATTGAAGTCACCTATGACTAATTTGATGTCATATTTTTGAGCCTGGTCCACTACTTTTTCTAGCTGATCGTAGAAATCATCCTTCACCTCATCATCTTTGTCTTCAGTTGGTGCATATACGTTAATAATCGTGGTATTAAACACAATACCACGTATATATATATATATATATATATATATATATATATATATATATATATATATATATATATATATATATATACACACTATAAATATGCATATATTCGGAAAACTACGGAATTCAAAATTATCAACCCTTGGACGATCAATTAGAGCAATAGTGAACTGCTGGACCGGTCTCGGCTGCGTGATCAGAAGTCCTGGATCCTTTGGAGCGTGATTGGTGTCCTTAAATTGTGATGGAGGGGATGTCCTGATTGTCCTGCCACCTAATTGGAGGACCACCAATTTGTGGTGGCGGCGGTTACTCAAAAACATCTCTACTATCCATTCACACTTTCTGGAAACGGTTAGGATGACCAGTAACTGGAAACGTTCATTTAATCAAACAATGCTAATTAGCTTTTGTATTTTCATAATCGGGTACAAAGAGAGGGATTAGAGACTCAAATGAAGTGGTGGGGTATGAGTAGAGCCCGGATTTCGTGCAGCAAAAAAATTGTAAAACGTGCAATAAAAATGCCAAAACGTACAAAAATGTTCAACGAGAAATTAAATTCTGCCGTTTATGCTTTAAAAAAACAAAAATCTATATATCTTGTTTTCTTTCATAAATTACTATTTTTCTTAATAAATTAGATAGGTTGGAACATTGCTTTTTAAAATGTGAAAACCTCACAGCTCTTATTAGAGTATTTTTTGCTACTTTTCGCACGGTCACACGTGATTCACGCAATATGGAAACGCATTTTCTACCTGTGTTTTTTATTGCCAACTGATAAATGTTTTAATAATGTATCGTATGGTCAAGTGAGACAATCCCAAAATTCTGCCTATATATCGATAAATCAATCCTTGTCGAAAAAGTTGAACCATTCATCTTTGCCAATAGAACTTAACTCTTTGGATTTACGATCCATTTCGGTGAATAGTCTTTCAATTCTGAATATTTTTCCCATTTTGGGGCTTTATTTGAATAAGATATAATTAATTAGATGAAAACCGTGAGCAGATAACTAACTACAACTGTTACAGCTTGAATAATGTTTTTTTCCCGACCAATTTCGGATATTTATTTTTTTAATTATGTTGTAATTCCCTTCATTCGTAAAAAATTATGCGGGATGTTGTTTGTTATCATATCTACTAATTAATTTATTTAAAAATAAATTATTGACCATATTTTTGTCCGAAAAACTTTGTGTATGCACGGTTATTTTGCCAACTGTAGAACATAAATGGAAGTAAATGAATTCGTGTTTATACTCTAAATAGGTAACTGATCTCGTGTTTGAAATGAAAAGTTAGAAAAAAAAAAGACTTTTTTTTTTGCCGATCTTATTTAAAACATTGTAAAAGGTAAATTCGGTGATACAAGGTGCTGATTTTACTTCAAAAAAATATAATTACAGTAGTATCCATAAAAAAAATGTAATATTCGCATTAATTATTAATGTTGGAAAAAGAAAGATTGTTTGAAAAATAGTTAGGAACGCCTTGAAAGTAGAATGGTGAAGCGTCGGGAGGAAGATAGTGAATAGCTTGTTTTGGTCTTAACAGGAGAACCGGTTTTCCCAAATAGCCTTAATCGGCGGCAACTTTTTGTCTGTTAGTCACATAATTGGATAATGAACTCCTGATGATGTACTCCTGTCTCTTCCGGGAGGAATTCCAGGAGTGGTACCTTCTGTTTTCGGCGAATGACTCGACAAAGAGCATCGTTCCGCTGAGGGGAAATCTCTGCATGCCCGCCGAGAACTACTAAAGATTAAAAGCTACGCGACGTAGAAAAATCTTATAGACAGTAGTATCGTGGATTTTTTTCCAAAAATGGCTCAGATCCGAAATTCTTAAAATAAAGCAAAATGATACTGAGAATCAGAACGCCCCAGAGTGGCGCGAAAGTATAGTTAGTTCCGTTGGACATTGGTAGAAGAACTAAAGTCTAAATTTTGATGCTTTACAAACTCCGTCAACTCCTCTCCCCTTCATATTACCTTTTAATCGGTTCCTACCTAACTGACAGAACCTTCAAAGTAAACCACAACTGTGCTTACTCTTCTCTCTTTTCCCAGTCCGCTGGTGTCCCTCAAGGTAGTATCCTAGGTCCTATTCTCTACACGGTTTATACAGCTGATATCCCAACCAATCCTAACACTGTCCAGTCACCGAAGTGCTAGCAAGCTCCTTCTCACGTCATTATCAAGTGTTATGTACTAATTATCATATTTACTTGTTGTATATTCTTATGCAGTTGTAAATTTCTTTAAATAAATAAAAACAAAAAAAAAGTTTGAAGTTTGATTGCGATAGTGGCATAACTAATGTCGTTGCCCCGTCTTGCCCAGCGATTACCAACGTTATAATACATTAAAATAATATAATATTTGGAGGAAGGAAAGTGATCTTTTTTTTTATTTAGATATAGATTGCTACGTTTGTTTCTAAACCTAATGTGCTGGGGAGAATTTTTTCTACTAGTGAATCCTACGACAGATGAAACATCGGCTTTTTAAAATATGCATATAATTTATCAGATGCATCAAATAATTTGATTCCAGTTTTTTTTTTTTTTTTTTTTTAGCGTATTCGGGCTTTCATCAATCCACTTTTTTTTACATTGTAACGCGTATTACACTTGATTGAACAAATTAAAAACATATAATTAACAAATCACGAGTACCGAAAACATAGTTTAAAACAAACACGAAAATATTTTTAAAAAATTTTTATAAGAATAATTTACTATAATAAAATGTAATTTTTAACTACGTAAAAAACCACGCAATTTCTGAAGAATACAATGTTTACAATACTGTATCTATTGGTAATGAGAATATTTTTACGATCTTGATTTTACATGAAATAATTATTTATACAGAAATTGCTTAGTTAAAGACTTATTGACAAAAGAAAAATAATTTATTTGTAGAATACTCGTATTAAGAACAGAACTATTTACTATGATTGAAAATATTGGTAATACTCGGATGTAATATTATACATTTTATAGTCAATGAAAAAAGTTAAAATTTTTAAATTGTAATGGCTAATAAAATATCCGACTTGATGTTTTATCAATGAGTTGAAGGACAGTGATAAACCAAAACAGGCCAACTTCAAATCTTTTCCTATAAAATTCCACTTTTTCCTATTTTGGCACTCTTCTTCTAAATGAACGATGTATTTCTAAATCCCGATCTATTCTTATATAGCCAGATTTATTTTATTTAAGATAATAAAAGATACATGGTTCATGGTCAGAGTGATTGGACACTAGGATAAGTAAAAAATCTTCAATATATAAAAGATATGTTATCCCCTACATAAGGCAGACAAACACCCCAACATCCCACTTACCAGAACTAGCACTGGAAATAGCGTGGAACCATCTTCTCCTCTTGAGGAAGGGTATTAACTAATTAAACTAATGGAAGGGCTCTTGATCAACACCGCCATCTGCATTTCGGCAAATTAATTATAACGATTAATGATTAGATGTTGAGCAATCGATTATTTAGTTTATAACCTGTCTATATCTTGATACTATTTTCGATGTTCATAATTTACTATGTTCATAACACATACGGATTAGAAATAGCTTTAAGTTATAAAGGATGCCTACTGAAGATTGGCTATCGGGTTGTAAATGCTTATTCTTTTTATACAAGGGCTTAAATACAATGACATGATATATAAATAGAATAATCTTTACGAAAAATTTGTCGAAGAAGTACTTAAAAAGATTGTTGAAATAAATAATAGACACTACTCACTAAGTACTTAAAAAGATTGTTGAAATAAATAATAGACACTACTCACTAAGTACTATTAACAATAAATAGTCTACTTTAATTATTTAATATTAGCTTTTATAAATCACAATTGCTTTTATTATTACTAATATTGTTAAACTGTGATGTTTAAATTTGCTTTATTATGAATATTTATATAAGATTATGAATACCTACTTTTATTTTATACAACGACTTATATTTGTTATTACTATATATTTTTATTTCTAAATCTTATTTTCATTATTATTACTTACTATAATTTCTATACTATTTACTATTACTTTTATCATAATTATTCAAATAATTATATACACAAATTCGTAGAATTATAATTAATGCATTTTTTGCACTCAAATTTTATTGCTTGTTTTTTCTTTTGATTATTTTCTTTTATAGTTTTATATATTTCTTTTTTTTAAATTTTAATGTTACCAATATTATTATTGTTGGTAACAACTATTGAAACATGCAGCAAATGAAGGCCTTCTCACAGAGTTCCTGTTTAATGGAAATAAATAAATAATAATGGATTAAAAAGAAGATATGCCGAGGCACAGAAATAATATATGAATACACTTTAACATAGCAGTTATATCTGTATTTATACGTGCGTCAGTGTTATATTAAATAATAAAATATTTTTTTTTTTTTTATAATAAAAACATTAGGAGCATGTAATGAAGAATTCAATTCAAAGCGGGAAGACTTCGTAGTAAACTTAAATAACGTAGTAAAATTTTTTGAAATCATTGATTCAATCAAATCATGCATAAAAATCCATTGATTAGGGGTTTTTTCAATAAAGGCTCACATCCAATTCTTTGCGAGTATGATTAAAACAAAAAGCAAAAGAGTATGGTGAGATATTTATATAACAATTTCAAGCTAAAAACCAAAGTTTGGAAAACATAAAAACAAAATGAAAAAGGAAGAAAGAAAGAAAAAAGAAAAAGATTGGAAGTGAGAGGGAATAATGTTGCAACAACAAACGGAATGGACTTGTGAATAAAAATGAAGTTTGTAAGAGAGAAAAAGAGTTTCTAAATATTTACTTAGTTGGTTCAGTCTACTTTAGGGAAAAACAATTTTTTTTAAAATTTAGTAAATGATAAAGGTTTATGATTATAGAATCAATAATGTTAGGAATAAAAGGTAAGTCTCGGGCCCGGGTTAGTAAAAAACATAAAAAAATATGCAAGAAGGAATTAGAAACATATCACAGCCTACTGGGAAAGTATTGAAGATTAATAAACATATCAACAACTGTGCGATATGTGATGGTGTGTGTACGTGAACCCTTAACTATCAAAGCACTAAAGGAATCGTTGAACCAAAACTATCCAACGCTGCGGAGTAAATAAATATATTTCGTCAGCGTTCGAGCAAAAGTCACAAGTCCATTTAGAGAATTGAATGACTTATTGATGTTTGCCAGGTGAAAATATATGGTCCGTTAAGTGATGAAATGAACTGTGAATGTTATACTATTAGTGAGTTTTGCTTAAAAGATATAATGAGAAATGAACCGCAAGAGACGGAGAGACTGTTCCAAAAATTTTACATCAACTATTACGGCAATAATATATTACTATACTATTATTCTAGTCGATTAGATGCCAATAAGATCACCTCAACAAACGCAATAAAATAAATAAAGCCATGAATATATAATGCATTTAAAGTATACCCATATCCATTTGTAAACCAAAAGAAAACTATACTCTCATATGATAATAATTTCATATATTGGCAAAATAAAAAGATATATTAAATATAAAACTTCTGGGATAATGAATAAATTTATAATCGTAAATGAAGTAGAGTGTAAAAAAAAAAGACCACTAGAGAGGGAAAGTTTGGTACTGAAAATAACTTCGCCTATGAAATTAATAGATCCGAAAGTAAATGTTTTTAGAAAAATCTTCGGCATACCCTGTGATGCAAGAATGTTGCACAGGTGCACGCGCAATAAATAAACAGATAAAAAACCTGAACGACATCAGCATTACCTCATAAATTAATGATTATAAAACTGAATATGGCTAGACTTGTGCATAAGAAAATTTAAAAATGTAATAAAAAAAAAATAACAAAATACAAATTAGATGAACGGACGAAGAAAATACTAATATAAAAATTTCTGAATAATGAAGACATTTATAAAGAAAAAGAAGTATTAACGCTCAAAACGTAAATTTACTTTTATTATCTTAAAGCTTTCCTTAGTTTAGAATTACAAATAAAATTATTTATTTTTATGTTCTTATATACTATATAGATAATTATTAAGATTAGTATTATGTATTATCACACGCAATTCGTTTTTGTTTACGTGACGGCTGGTATAGGCTACAGTTGTAAATCTCTACTAAACACTGCTGTTGATGGCGCAGTGTTACAATTTTGTTCATACTTATGTAATTTTCTCAACATATTAGTTAGATTAAATACCATGTAATATTTGTTTTCTTATTACTACATAAGTATATAATAGTTAGGTTACGTGTAGGAAGTCATTTTATTTTTTTGAGCTCCAATATGAGGATCTATAAATTACTTAGCGGGAGCTCAACAAGAAGTGTCCAAAGTTAGATTAACTTAATCCGATATCCAATAAATATATGCGGAAAAGCAATATTTCTATTTAATTGAAATGCCAAGTGGGTGTTATTTAATGGTGATAAATTACATTTTTTTCAGTCAATCCCTAAAGTTTTTTACTACTAAACTTATAACGTATTTCACAACTTTCTGCGCTGAATTATAAGCAAGGATTCGAAATCTTTATAACTATAACAAAATCCTTAACCCAATATATGACAGTAGTCGATTTAGCGACCACATCTATGTATCTGGCCTCTTTCGGTTTTTAAAAGAGCTGGAAGCTGTGCTTATCTTATTTAGGGCTTCTAACTGAAGGTATTATTCGTAAGGTGGAAGATAAGTCAAGGTTGAATTGATGACGCTGATGATTGTAAAATGTCGCAGAGTATCTTTAACGTCGAAAATGGTTAAATATTCCAGAAATTTATTTGGGACTGGAGCTACGCTTTTCGTAAGTTAAAATATCTGACGTGGACAACACATGACTTCCTTGTACACCTATAAAACTATAAATCGGTGGATCAAAAAGTGATCCTGAATTTGGTTACTAGTTTCCGAAGATTGCGGATTCTCAAAAACGACATGTCGGCTTCGCGACATCCATCTATTGACACACACACTCACACAAATGTGGAGGAAAATTTTACCAGTATTTTACACTCAATTTTAACACTTAAAAAACCAGTAATAAAAATGATTTATTGGATTGGAAACCAAATTGCGTTTGTAACCTTTATTACCGAAACATATGATTTATGTATTTAATTTTAATATAACTTTTGATGTAAGCTTAAGACCTTCAAGTAAAGTACTCTTTTCGCCTCACCAATTTTAACAAAAATATAGTAAATACATTCATATCGATATAAAATTCCTATTTACCAAATTTGAGATATTTTACATTATATTTTAATATAATTTTTGATGAAAGTCTAATATGGCCTTCAAGTAAAGTACCACTTCCGGAGATCAAGCAGTGACCAAAATGGGAGGTTCACAACTAGAGTTTACAACATACAGAAATACAAAATTTCAACTTTCTACGGCTAACCGTTTTTGAGTTATCCGAAATACGCCACGACAAAACTAGTCAAAATGGATTCAGGGATGGTCAAAATGGATATTTCCGTTGAAATCTGAAAACCAAAAATTTTCGCTCTCTCTCACTCTCTCTCTCTCTCTCTCTCTCTCTCTCTATGTATATATATATATATATATATATATATATATATATATATATATATATATATATACATATGAAACTTAGAAATTAAAAAAAAATATATATATTTTTTTTTTCAAAGTTTGATTAGCCAACTTAAGTTGTTTTTGAAAAAATGTTTTCCCTAATTATTTTGTTATTATTATACCTTATTTCGTTTTCATAATTCTATTTAGCCATACAAAATAATTGACTGATATTTCACTCAGGGCCCAGATAACGGAGAAGTGTATAAGGAGAAATCAAACAATAATAAAAAAAAAGATAAATATATCATCAGAATTATGGCCCTAAAGGCGCACTGGTTGATACATCAACCACGGTAGTTATAATACACAATAAAAAATCACTAAATGTCACAAAACATTGTAATTATACTCTAAACAGCATAATAAAAAAAAAAATATGAAGAAGAAAAGTAAATAGGGGTTATGAAACAAGTTGTGATATGTTTGTTGATTTAAGGTGAATGTAAAATATGCAGTAAATATAAAAATAAATGCATGCTGTTCAAATATTTCACCAAATTCATTTATTTAAATGCAAATTTTTGGCCTTTAAGCCATCCTCAGGTATCTCTTTAAAAGTTTTAATTTAATTTACAACCTAGCAAACTGTTAAATATATTTTAATTTTTTTCTTTAAAATTTTAACTATATACATACTTCAAAAAGTGTTAAAATGCATATAATGCCATAATTAAGTTCAATCTGGACCAAGTCAGATTGACTGCATAGATTGTAGAAACACTAATGGCATAGTGATAATAATAATCATACTAGTATTATTATCACTATGTAAATATAACTAGTTATATTAGGCAAACAAAACATAATTTGAAAAGTAGAATTGGCCAACACAGAATTAATTGCAATTCCAAAATTAAAAAGTATAACAAAGCTACTAGCCTATCCACTCATAGCCTTGAAAATAAACATAATTTTGATTTTAATATTACATAGATAATTGCAACAGAAAATAATAATCATAAAAGAAAAAGAAGAGAATCCATATGCATAACAAAAAATATGGGATGTGCAATTTCAAATCTGTTACCAATGGTTTGAATAGCACATATGCAAACATAATTACTAAATCGAAATTATAATTTATTTAAATAAATAGCATATCAGATTTATAAATTAAAAGATGGTATTTTGTGGTTTCATTGTATGCAGATTAATTGTTGCATATTGTTTAGTTATTTCTTAGTAAATTATTTTAATTGTCACAATTAATTGTAACATTGTATTGCCTTCTTTGGAGTTTCGCCTGTGATGGCTGTGACTACTTAATGGCTTCCTCATTTTTAATTTATTTTTCAAAGTTGTAAATGTTTTATTGGTATTAACTAAATGAAAATGTTTAGATATTAAATTGTTATGAAATTTGATCCTAACCTTAATTCTGTTATTGTTATTTTTCAGTGACTCTGTATGATTGGACTTGGTCCAGATTTGACTTAATTATGGCATTATATGCATTTTAACACTTATGAAGTATGTGTATGGTTAAAATTTTAAAGGAAAAAAAATTGAAATATATTTAACAGTTTGCTATGTTGTAAATTAAACTAAATAAGGGCATTTTACAGAGATGCCTGAGGATGGCTTAGTGGCCGAAAATTTGTATCTAAAAAAAAAATTTGTATCTATTTGTATCTAAATATGAACTTAATATAGTAACAGCCTGCATTTATTTGTATGTATCAAGATGTGATATAATTTTTATCCAATCCACTTGAATATTAAGGGTAATTTTAGTGTGGTCAGAGCCCACCTTAATCACATATATCACATTATTAATAGCATAAACTACAAACTGGTGCGTCATTCTGCTTCATTAAATTATTTTTAATATTCTTCCGAATATTCGGCTATGGATGTTTCCTTCCAAGATCATCCCATGATATTACAATAAGGAGCCAACCATGTTCTCACCTGTGTGTACTTGACACCTACCTAAACTAAGCAGGTAGTTTAATCTCATTATCAGCTGAGCCGAACTGAAATATTCACTACATGAGGAATGATCCCTATCATTACAAAGCCCCACTCGAGAAACCAGTTTTTTTAAGCTTTATTTATAACAGTCATGGATGTAAAAGACAGTCAGACATCGATATTTCCGTTCCTCGAAACCAGTTCCACCGGTCTTACTCTTCGCAAACGTCGCATCTCTGGTCTTTTAAATTCTTGTCTCGTCTTCCTGAAAGATCACATTCCCATAAATAACAATCGGTGTGTTTCAGTGTTGCATTTTATTTGGTGGAGTTAGACATTCGCAATATTTTTAGCTAATTTATTTGTATAACCTTTTCGGTTACATCTATACAGCAAGCGCAAAATTTAAGCACCTTTTAGAAATAATATAAAATAACGAACACAATTAGTCGTTCACATCAATAAACTTTTAGAATAATGCAATACTTATCCATCATTCAGTATCAAAAATAATTCATCACGGAATAATGTTAATACATGAATAAAAAAACACAGAACTGATTTACTACAAGGCAAAATGGGAGACTCCTATATTTTTTTAGTCTGGGACTAATTATTGCCCGAAGTAAGTTTGGTCTGCTTAAATCCAAAACTACTTTAACCCCTGACTCAGCCACCTTAAATTTAAAAAAATGAAAATTTGTATTTAGCAATTTAATTAAACGTGGTATTATTTTGACTTTAATGATGTTCAAATAATTTATGGAGAAGAAAATAGCACAAAAAGAAAATATTATGTTATTATTCATCAAATTGGCAGTAGAAATGTTAGTTGATTGATTATATTCTGAAACTTGAAACATTTTATATAAAATACATCAAACATTCAACGAGATGTATTTTCAGATCGCTAAAAATTATTACACTAAGATTTATTATTTCCATATTCATGTGGAATAATATATATACATATTAAAAATGCTTTGGTAGCTTCCATAACACTTTATATTTTTCGTTTATCTTCATCAACGGCCGAGATATCGGTTATGAAATCTTTAACACGAAATGACAGAAGGTAATGTCGAGATCCAATGATCATTCTGGAGAACCAGAATTTATATATATATATATATATATATATATATATATATATATATATATATATATATAATAATATATATATATAATATATATATAATAATAATAATATATATAATAATAATAATAATAATAATAAACTCTTTATTTATTCTGGGACAAGTCCCTTTAGAATAACAATTACAGGCAATGATAGGTGGGCTTCAGAGCCTTAGAGTAGTTGATATAGGAACATATGCGTTAACAGATAATTAAAAATAAATAAAAATAAAGAATAGTCGATAAATAAATACAAATGAAAATTATAACAAGTCATAATGCAATAACTACTAGCATATTAAATAGGTATTAATACTCTAATTGATTATGTCTTAAAACAAAAAACACACGAAATTCGTATGTTAATAAGATATGACAAAATTATAAGTGAAGGAACATATTCACAAATGTTGATTGACATCATAGAAAATCTATTTACAATGTTTTTTGGAACTGGATAGAAAATAAGTGATTGAACAAGCGGGATTTGAAGGTGATAAGAGTATTGGAGCGACGAATGGAAGGAGGAATGGAATTCCATAAGGATGAGGATCGGACAAGAAAAGATCTGTCGAAAGCTGCGGATCGGTGGGCCGCTGTATATAAATCTGAAGGCCGAGAACGGGTATGACGAGAATGAACAGAGGATTTGAATTGGAGGAGATCGAAAATATAGGATGGACGGTGGGATTGGATAACTTGGTAGAGGAAAGATGCAAGGATATACTTACGACGGTAGGAAGGATAAAGCCACTTCAACTCTTCGTAATATTGGGAGACAGAGGCGTCCCTCGGGATCCCGAAGATGAATCGTACAAAGAAATTTATCAAACGTTTTATTTTTGCCTCGAGGTCCCCAGAGACGCCTCCGTACACCGCACAACAGTAATCAAAGTGGAGGAATATTAAGGAAGTAACTAGGAGTTTACGGGTCTCAAGTGGAAATAGGTGACGGAGGTAATTTAGTCGCTTTAAAGTGTAAAAGGTACGACGGAAAATATCGGAAACATGATTTTTCCAGGAAAGAGTTTGGTCAAAGGTGATTCCAAGGTTTTTTATGGTTGGATAGAATTTAATGGGATTATTATTTAGGAACAAGTTTGGGATATGAGGAACAGTTTTAAGGAGGTGATAGGAACCTATTACAATTGCCTTTGTCTTCTCTGTATTCAACTTCAGCTTGTTGGCAACAGCCCAGTGACTTATTCGATTCAAGTCCTCTTGAAGTCTTTTGGTGGCTAATAATAGTTCGGAAGGCGGGAAGGACAGGTATATTTGGAAATCGTCTGCATAGATATGGTATTGGGAGTGACGGATAAGAAGGGGAAGGTCATTGATATAAATAGCAAACAGAGTAGGAGACAATGAGGAGCCCTGAGGGACACCAGAGGAGAGGGATCGTGTCTTGGATGGAGGTTGTCCTGGAACGACTACATACTGCGACCGATCTGAGAGGAAGGATTGGAACCAGCGTAAAACACTGTTGGATAAAGGTAGACTTTGTAATTTGTTAAGGAGGATGTTATGGTCAACTGTGTCAAAAGCTTTGGAGAAATCTAAAAGGATGAGGATAGTTAGGTTTTGGTGTTCAATGGCGGTTTGGAGGTCGTGGGTTATTTTCAGGAGAGCGGACTGTGTTGAGTAACAAGGTCGAAAGCCAGATTGGAGAGGGTTAATAAGGGAACGTTCTTCTAGGAAGTTTGAAAGTTGAATTTGTACAAGGCGCTCCAGTGGTTTTGAGAGGTTAGAGAGGAGAGAAATAGGACGGAAATCATGGGGTGAGGCGGGATTTGTAATTTTATTTAATGGTCGGACTAGAGCAATTTTCCAAGAAGAGGGGAATATAGAATTTTGTAGAGAAAAGTTGTAAATATGATAGAGATGGGGTATAAGGATGGGGAGGCAGGATTTTATTAGCTTTACTGGGATATCGTCAGGACCATAATCATTGGTGTGGGATTTTAGGATAGTGGAAAGTAATTCGTCATATGACACGTGGGAGAAAAAGAAGTTTTCTGGGTTGAAGCTATGAGGTTCAATATCAGCAGTAGGTGAAGGGCTAGAAGCAGAGGATAAGAAATGGTCATTGAGAACATCTGGGGTAACTGGGAAAGAACTCAGGTTATTGGATTCTGGTACGGATAGTTTTCGAAGGATTTTCCATTTGGATTTGGAATCAGGAGCAGTAGAAAGGGCAGAATGGATATAGAGGGATTTGGCACGTCGGACTGCGGATTGGGTTTCGTTACGAAGCTGTTTGAAAGACGCAAAATCAGCTGAAAAACGAGTGCGACGAAATTTGCGTCTTGCTGCTTCTCTTCTTCTTATCATTAGCTTTATTTCTGGGGTTAGCCAAGGAGCAGTAGGACGGCGTAAGCTTCGGGTTTTAAGGGGAGCATGAATGTCTAAGACGGATTGTAGGTTTGAGGTAAGGGTGGAAACCATGGGATCTATAGAATTATAGGAATATATGATGTCCCAGCGAAAAGTATCCAGGTCAGGTTGAAGGGATTCATATGAAAGGAGGTCTAAATTACGATATGAAACAACTTTTGGAGTAAAGGATTTGACGGGTAGGTCGTATGAAATCTGGATAAGATCGTGTGATGAAAGAAAAGGAACAGGATGCTGGGAAGAAGAGAGGATTTTCATGGAAGAATCAGAAATGTGAAGGTCTAACCAGGTATCAGAAAATTGTGTGTGGTGGGTAGGAGAATAGGGAACGAGGTAAAGATTGAGGGAAAACATTAGGTCCGTAAGATAGGATTTATCACTGGATTCTGATAGCATATTAATGTTAAAATCACCAGAGATAATGATATTGGAATAGGTAGAAACCAGTTGGACAAGGGAGGACTCGAAGGTGTTGTCGAATGGGACACGAGGAGGTCGGTAAACAATGGCATATAACAGAGGAGAAGAGATGCTTGAAATTTCGACAAACATGTATTCTAGGTGAGGAAAGGAAGGAGAAATGGATAGAAGTAGAATTTTGGCCTTAAGGCTGTCGTGAACATATAGCCCGACCCCACCTCCCGTGCGATCAGGTCTATCATGTCGTAGGAAAGAGTAATTAGGAAGGGATACTTGGGAGGAAGGGATATAAGGTTTTAGCCAGGTTTCTGAAACAGCTATTATGTGATAAAAATTATCAAGGAAATATTGTTGAAATTCATCATAGTGGGCAATTAGGGATTGTGCATTAACGTGACAGGAATTCAGGATATTAGTCAAAACTGTGGGTGTGGAGGAGTGGAATAGCAGGAAAATGGAACGAGGTTGAGGAATAGGATATAACAACTTTTTATGCAGTATTCAATTTTAAGATTTGATTGAATGTGAATATTAACAATTATATATGTAAATATTACAACAATTATATGAATATTAACAATTGAAACAAAGATACTAATGGAATTCTAATATGAATTAAATATAAAAATAAATTTTTAACGAAAATAAAATTATATGAAAAGAAAAAATATGAGTAACATTGATTAAAAAAAAGAAAAAGTAAATAGAAAAAGACTATAAGCAAACCAAAAATAGCATTTCATCTGTGACAATAAAGTAGCAATACAAGTAGTAAATAAAAATAAATAAAATATCTTCAATATGAAAAAGTAAAATATCCTCCATATGTAAAAATAAAGCATCTTTAATTTAAAAAATAAAATATCTTCAATGTAAATTATTAAAATGTCTTCAATATAAAAAAATAGAATTATTTCGATATGGAAAAATAAAATATTTGTATCATTGAGAAGGTGACGCGCATACCAGGGTCAGTTGAAGACGTCCAAGTCGCTAGGCTTACCTATAATCACCGCCGGGTGGCCATCGGATTGCCTGCACCTGACTCTTCCTCCACTGAACCAAACATATTTAATTTTCGATGTCACCTATTTCTGTCTCGCCAGCCAGTAAAGGTGCTTGTTAGTGGGGGTCATCGCTTCACTGACGTAGACGCGGTGCGACTCGTAATCAGTCCAGCCTAGGTGACGAGTAGAGAAGTCCCTTTTGGTTTTTCTCTGTCGCACGAGCTCGTCTCTCACGGTCTGTCTCACAAACCGAGCGATTATAGGGCCAGGGGTGCCTTCTTGTTTGGGCCTGAGCCGTACGACGTGGTCCAAATCCTCCGGGCTCAACTTGACGCCCAGGCCTGCACCGACGCCGAGTATTGTGCCTACAATAGTTTCTCCCGACTTCTCCGGGATACCTCTTATTTCTATTGTATTTCTAAGCTGATTTTGCTCTGCGTGATTTAGACGGCCCTCTAGATCTGAAATTTTCGATTTTAAGAAATTGTTTTCAGAGGTTAATTTTTCCACTAGGCATTTTTGTTCCTCTAAAAGTGTTTCTATTTTTTCTAATTTTTCCATATTTTCGTAGGAAAGCTCTGACTGCTTCTGAAGCGTTTGTTTTATTTCTTTCAGCTCGTCTATCGGCTGAAGCTTCGCCTTCATTTCTTTTACCTCCTCCGTGAGAGCCCTTAATAGGTCAATCATTGAACTGCTTTCTTTGGTAGGCGGTATCCGTGATGCAGTTTCGCAATCGGCACACGTCCAGTTTTTCGAGCTGTCAAAGTCTGTAGATTCAGCTTTAACGCATTTTATATGAAAAAAATTTTGACAGATGACGCAGGCTAATCTCGCTTTGTCATCTCGGCCAGCTGACTTATTACAAATTTTACAACTAACCATTCTAGTAAATAGGTAACTTTAAAGGACGTATGAAATTAATAATAATAATAATATAAACCTGAATATTGATACAGCGACTGAGAGGATTAAGCTTGCCAAACAAACTGTCCCCCACTGCTTCAACTGACGAAGTAATCCTTAAGTAATAATTTTCTTAATGTTTTATCACTTTTTCTAATAATTATCACTTAAATAGTGCATTAATAGTTCACACATGAGAACATTCAATAACTACGTAAATTTTCTACCGGAAAGTAGGTGAATAACTATTGAAATAGAACAATAATATAGAGACAGGCAACTGAGCACTTGACCGGAACAGAGAAACTCTAAGACTGAATATATATATATATTCATATACATACAGTATATATATATATATATACATGTATATATATATATATATATATATATATATATATATATATATATATATATATATACATACAGTTGTTAAAGTTGTTAACAAGTTGTTGTTGTTATTGTTATATGTTGTGTACATACATAAAGTTGTTATTTGGGGAAAAATCGTTCCATGTGTCTCTTGTTGAAGTTGGCTAAATGGCGCTTAAACCTTTTTCAAAAAACAACGTCAATATGTATAATTTAAATTTATTTATTTATATAACCGTACGTCAAAAAATATCTTCTATTTTGTAAACATTATGTCTATTCTTTTCTAGCGATGTTGAATATTGGATTTCATCGTTTCTTTTTATTTTATTTTTAATTGATTAATTGCTCAGTATTTAAATCACTTGGGAACTGGATGTTTGTAGAGCCTTGAAGTTGGGTTGCTGATCGGATCGGATGTTTGCAAAAGAACAATAGACCTACGGGCCGAGTATGGAACATTTTATGGAACATCCATGGAACATTTTCTAAAAAAATGTTTGTTATTCTTCAGTTCCAGTCCAAAAAAAAATGGAACAGGCAATGATGGGTATATATATATATATATATGTATATATATATATATATATATATATATATATATATATATATATATATATATATACATAAGTTAAGATCTGTAGGACTTAATACCATCCCTAAATGTAAATAGAACACAGAGTGTATAAATAGAGGATTATTGAGACAAATAAAGCAGTTGTATTTCAGATCTCGTGAGTGTTGCTTCTTACTCCCTTTTCATTTATTTGTTTTTTTTATCAGTTTTCAGTCACGGGAGCTTAACTGGTGCCGAAACCCGGGACCTCGAATACCTGAGTAACGAGGAACTGAGGACCCGTTTTTTTTTCTCTTATACTTTCGCTGCGGCAATGCCAGGAGTTGTGCGACCAGCAACGCTAAACATATCTTCAGAAGTCCCACCGTTGCCACAAGGAACCATGGCGGAAGCTCATGCAAATACGCTAGCTTGGATGAAGGTACGAGCGGCGACGACGCAGGATATGAGACGGGCGATCTCGGACTTGGAGTACGCACGGACCATAGACCCTTGCAGTGGGTGGGAAAATTAAAAGAATCTTCCGCGAGAGTCACGAGATGGAATGAACTTCTCAGCCAGTACAATATAGAGGTGGAGTACAAGCCGGGGAAAGAGAACGTTGTAGCAGATTGGCTGTCCAGGGCGATTACGATCAACGCAGTTGAGGAGGACATAAGGGAGTCTTCCAGAGATGTACGACAGTTCCTGCAGGAGTGGACGCCAGAACGAGAAGGAGAACAAGACGAAGCGGAGGCGGTCGATGCGGAACAATCGACAACAACGGAGAGCTCTACAGAGGAGAGATCTACGGACATGGAGGAAATAGATGAAATAATCAATGACAAGGGACGGCAGATCATTTGGAAGACGAGGACTGCGGGTCTGATCAATATAGAATACGGGGTATACGACGGGCGAAAAATCGCCACCATTTGGTCTCAACCGGGGGGCGAGACCCGATCAGATTATCCGTGTACTTAAGGACGCGTCGAGACCTGGGAAAACCTATTATTTGTACGTAGGAAATGAAATCATTTGGGAGAGGATAAAGAGGTGATGGCGGACCGAACAGATCGGAATCGACAGATCGTTCGTACGGTGCAATTTGATGGTAGAAACGATCCGAGACGAAAACCAGCAAAAGGAAGTGACGCTCGCGTACCATCAGGGGAAAACTAACCACCGAGGCGAGCTGGAAACACTTCAGGCACTAAAACGCAGATATTTCTGGGGGGAGGGGATGAAGAAAACTATCAAAGAAGTGATAGGGAGGTGCGAAATATGCCAAACTACTAAGTATGACCGGCACCCACCGAAAGTACAGCAAGAAGAAACTCCCACGGCAGAAACACCGTTAAGTGAGCTACAAATAGACACGTTCACCTGGAGGGGACACAAGTGGGTAACTATGATCGACCTATTTAGCAAAGTGGCCATGGCATACCCGGTGCACGAACGTCATCCGAGGCGGCGATAGGAGCTCTGCGAGTGTGGTTTCAGTTTTATGGGGTACCGAATCGGATCTCGTCAGACTGCGGCAAAGGATTCGATAGCGCGAACATGAGAAATGAAATGAAGGCTCTGGATGTGCAATGGCATTTCAATACAATGCAATGGTCATCCAAAGAGTAAAGGCGGCATTGAGCGGCTCCACAGCACGCTGGGTGAACATTTACGCGTGTACCACGCAGACAAAGGGCTGACACCAGCGGCGGCGATGCCGAAAGCAGTGGCGGCATATAACCACTCAATCCATACCGTCACGGGATTCGCCCCATTCGAAATTCTCTTTGGGCTCCGGGGACGACGTAGAGATAGCGCGGGCACGGCGATGGACGATGAAACGGCGAAAAGTTTGGAGAACAATCGAATAAAGCTGGGAAAATTGTGGGTGAAAGTACGTCTGGAGAGGAAGAAAAGTAGGAGAGTAGCGCGGGAGAATAGGAAGGTCAAAGACGTAGGGCGTGGCATCAAGATAGGGACCATTGTATACAGGAAGATAGGTTCCAACAGGACTAAAGAGTTGTTACGGTACGAGGGTCCATTTAGGGTGATTGTTATTAGAGAACACAACATTGTGACAATCCAAAGCGTGAGAGAACCTGGAAAGCGTTGAACTGTGCATATCGAGCAATTAAAGTTACCAGCAGGTAAACCAGAAGAACCTTAAAAAGGCCAGAGCATCCTCTTTGCCATACGTAATGGTGCGAGAGCCATTCTTTTGGGTAGATGTTTTTTTTTGGCAGTGATACCGAAACATGTGTCGTTATTCAAAACAGGAAATTTAGTTATGTTTTGTTAGTTATGATTGTCGTAAGTTTAAGTTATTTATTTCAAGTGTCAGTATTATGTTAGTCCTAAAAATTTGTATATATTAGATTATTATGTAGTGTGTATTCTAGTATTCTACTGTATGTAATTTTATTTTATGTTATTTTTTTTTATTATTTCATTTTATTTTACTATGTTTATATTAGTTTACGACGGATGGCCCGTAAACTGGCAGGGGGGAGTTAAGGTCTGTAGGTATACATTGTAGGACGTAATACCATCCCTAAATGTAAATAGGACACAGAGTGTATAAATAGAGGATTATTGAGACAAATAAAGCAGTTGTATTTCAGATCTCGTGAGTGTTGCTTCTTACTCCCTTATCCTTTATTTGTTTTTTTTTTTATCAGTTTTCAGTCACGGGAGATTAACTCATATATATAAAAAGAGAGAGAGAGATTTTGCGCAGGCTCCTATGGAAACCCGTTCACTTTTTACTAGTTTTTCGAACAATTCAAAAACTATACATCTTCCTGAAGATTCCAGATGCTTGTTTGAAAGTTAATTTATCATATTTACATCTTTTTTTGAAAAAGGCTTGAGGACTAAAAATTCGAAATTTAGTTTTCAATTTGTTATGGAACGTAAACACCACTTCTATCGAGTCCCACTCACAATATATCGAGAAAAAAAAATTGGAAATAGTCTAAAACTCTACTATTGATGACGTGAGCAACAAATACTGACGACTCTCAGTCGTTATTCTGGCCTTAACTAGCGCTAGAAGCCTTTACAAATATTGTAAATATAATAAATAATGGTATTGCCACCTTAATGAACATCTACTGTATACAATAAAGAATGAAATTAAAAAAAAAAAAGTTGTTATTTGGGGAAAAATCGTTCCATGTGTCTCTTGTTGAAATTGGCTTACACCTTTTTCAAAAAACAACGTCAATATGTATAATTTAAATTTATTTATTTATATAATTTTTATACGTCAAAAAATATCTTCTATTTTGTAAACATTATGTCTATTCTTTTCTAGCGATGTTGAATATTGGATTTCATCGTTTCTTTTTATTTTATTTTTAATTGATTAATTGCTCAGTATTTAAATCACTTGGGAACTGGATGTTTGTAGAGCCTTGAAGTTGGGTTGCTGATCGGATCGGATGTTTGCAAAAGAACAATAGACCTACGGGCCGAGTAAACACCTATGGAACATTTTCTAAAAAAATGTTTGTTATTCTTCAGTTCCAGTCCAAAAAAAATGGAACAGGCAGTGATGGGTACAATTCAAAACGCCTCACAGTTGTATTTTTAGTTTTATCAACACAGTTCCTTTTTACGAATGACGTATTTTTATTTATTTATAATTTATTGAAATTGATTTTCAGCTAAAAATTGAATTTTTTAATTTTAATTTTATATGGATTGCGACGTATTAAAATAATAATAATTAAGATTATTGTAAGAGTATTAGGACTATGTAAGAATAATTTTAGTCATACCTATTTTAAATAATGTAATGGATCACATAACATAATATAACGAATAATATTTAAAAATTACTATAATAAAAAAAAATCCATACCAGCTCATTACTAGGCAAACAAAATAGAAAATAGAAAAAAAATTTAAAGCATACAAAAAAATATTTTTGGTTGATAATAATGCAGGCAGACAAGCAAGAAAATATTAGGCTAGAAATTTATATTATAACACAAATAAAGTAATTAATTAAAAAATAGCCAAATAAATAAAATTACAAAAACTTCAACAGTAAATTTTATATTAAGTTGGTAAATGATAATTAATGTACTTCACTTCAAAGGCTAGAGAAAAATACAATAATTATAGAATGGCATTTTCAATTAAATTGAACAGACATCTCTAGCAAAAATATTTACTTTTTATAAAATAGTTTAATATTTTTTTTTTTTTGAGTGCAACGACAAAATTGAATGTGATTTCAAATATATAAATCATAACGGAATATATTAAAACTCTGGTATTTAGAAATAAACAAAAGACATACAGCCAATGCATTAAGTGCAAGACTGCTAAGGCTTCTCCATCCCATATTCTGGACTGAGTTGTCGTGACCAAACATGATCTCCATGAAAAACCCAAATTAGTAATTTGTAGACTCAAAGTCATGGAGTATAAGCACCACCACCAACAAAATCATAATACAAGTAAAAAAATCGTTAACATATTTCTCATTTATAGCACAATTATGGTGAGCTTAATAATTAATTGTGAGCATTAACAGAAAACAAAATTTAAATGGATATCGATACCGATTTTGCATACCGAAACCATTAATGGGATCACCGATCTAGATAAAAAATACATGTACATTGAACAGTATGCATGAATAAATCTATTTCAGTTGTGATGGGAGCCATTACATCCCCAAACCAAGAGGCCATGTCAGATTGAAGCCTTGAAACAAATTGCCAAGTTAATCTTTACTTCGCGTCATCGCCAAAAGGTCAAACAATCAATTAATAATTTTGATATCGATCTGTGTTGCAATGGTCCTCTATATTCATTTCACCCTGTCTCGAATAATAAAAGAAGCCTATAGTATATGATTTTATTCATTTACAAATAGAAATATAATTTTATAAAATTTCAGTGCTAAAAACTTTAAAAGCTTGTTTATGTTACTCAATTTGAGTACCTTTTATACAGGAAGAATATATATTGTGATTGATTTCTCACAGTTTCATTAAAACTTATTAATGATATGAATAAGTAAATAATTATTGATAGTTTTGCTAATCTTAAAAAATAATAGTAACGGAAAACTTTATTTATATATTGTAATTTTGTTGACTCTAATTGCAGTGTGAAGAAACACAGACGAATACTACCTCTGGACCCTTCTATTTTAATTGGCACTAGATGTTTCTTATTTATATTTCAAAATAGTTATAGTATTCCCAATGGCTAATAAAGTATTCATGGAGTGCTTTGCCACTGTCGTTTGGGAATGTCGCTTGTCATTCTATAAATTAGAGCTTCCTTTATTGCCAGATTTCACCAGTAATACTGAGCATGCCTACGACAACTCGAACAGTTTTTATGTATCCAAGCTCACATTTGAGCATCCTACTTCATTCTCTATTTTTAATGCGTCCGTAAATGTCCGTCATCCTCTCAGAAATGGTCACTATTGAGTTGGAAATTTTTTTTTTATGTTATATTAATCCTTCGGTTATCTAAAGCTAGCAGTATTAGTCGGAGAGCACTAATACTCTAACAGAAGGAGGTCCATCATCAAGATGTCCTGATAACCAAACTGAAAAGCTGGTTTTTCAGTGGCATATTTCATTTCACTGAAATCACAATGAATCAAAGCTTCATGGTGAGCTAAATTTCGACAAAAGTTTTATCAATCAATCAATGTTTTCTTTCCTCTATCATATCTGATTCACATTAACACAGGGAAATGAATCACCAACGGAATGAACTTCAAAGCTTTTTTCATAAGATATTACAAATTGAATTAAACATCATGGTACACAAAAGTAACCACTTTTGTGAGAATAAGAAGTTAAATGACTTATATCTCTCCAAAATTTCAAGAAATAATTAGTGTCCTTCAACTGGTAGTATCATTTATTTTTTAAAAATGGCGATCAATGTCTCCATTGCTTGTACGGGATGTCCCAATCGGGGAATGATTGTATCCGGCATATCTGAAACGTTGTCTGATTTTAATTCTGAAATCAAATTATTTCAAGACATCCTTCTACAAATTTCTTTCCCTATCAGTTATGTTGGTTGTTTCCTCTCCACTGAAAACCAATTTGTTAAGTATGTGTTTAAGGTTTATCTTGAGTTATAACCCATAATTCATCGATAGAAATAGCCTTCTCAAATATAGAGAAGAGTTTCGACAGCGTCTATACCCAGACTTTCAACTGGAGAAGTTGCCAATGCCCTAGTGCAATTGTTCTTAAAGGATTGTGTAAAACTTAAAAAATTGAATATTCTTGAAAAATAAGTCATCTAATTTAAATATTTGTATACAATAGTATGATTAGGGATTGATAAATTATTTGCCACTTCTATAAATTTGTTTTATTGAAAACTAGTTTCGAATGTTATACATTCATCCTCAGTTCTAAAAACACACAATAAATTCCAAAATAAGCAATTCAAAATATAGTTTGGTATACATATATACATATTAAATTAGATTAAAATAAAAATTAAATAATTATAAATTATAATTAAAATTAAATATGTATAATAATATCAAACTATATTTTGAATTGATTATTTTGGAATTTATTCTGTGTTTTAGAACTGAGGATGAATGTATAACATTCGAAACTAGTTTTCAATAAAACAAATTTATAGAAGTGGCAAATAATTTATCAATCCCTAATTAAATTGATCCTTCTATACCATCGTGCGGATGTCAACTGATTACAATAGTATGAATTTCAAAATCCCTGTCATAATTGTAAAAGACGAGTATACCCAACTAACGAAATGTTCAGAGTAATTAATATTGTTCAAAATTAGTTAATTAAATCAATATTGGATAAGTTTTGAAGGTTATGGAACGTTACCACGAATTTGGGGTTCCTGAACAACTCTGGAACGTCTGATCATTTCCTTAGGAATATTTTGTTATCCCTCGTTACAAAGAGCTAATGAAACAAGAATTTCTAAAAAAAATGTGAGGTCATTACCCTCCTATACCTTTAACTAATTTCCCAAACATAACATATAGATTAGCCGAATTCTATTTCGTGTTGTAAATCATCGTTCCATTAATCGATATATTTCTCAAAGCTATCGGCACTAACGGATTTATATAATTCCTACGCTATGACTTGATACCACCCACACAGATCAGTCAGTGACCTAAGGTTCTAATCCAGCTAACAATTCGCTCAGTTGGTGAGCTCAGATTGGATATGCATACCCGAAGGCACACGTGTACTATTTCATCCATGCCTCGATGTAAATTATTCTCCCTTAGTGATCTGTTTTAGTACGCCGTTATGTTTTATGGTCGCAAGAGGTCGGAGCGTAGGCGTCCGCCACCCACACCAGGCCACCCTGACCAGTTAAGGGCCAAGAGGTACAGGTACCTGCAAGAACAGGCAACATCCTCCGGGTTCTACATCATCAACAAACCATACGTCAATGGTTTCAATATGTCAACCGTTGTGGTATGTGAGGGCTAACCACAAAAATCTTCACTTCCATTTTTTGTAAATAATTAAAGAGTTCATTCATTATCCATCATATATGTGCCTATGATACAATAGCCGGAGATGTTCTTTTAAAATGTTTACCTCTATAATGAATCTGGTCTTAAGAGTTACTGGAGCTTTGCTTCCAAAGATTGGATCAAGAAATTCGCACCTGTCTCTAACAAACTGCTTATTCACTTTTTCAACTATAAAAATCCTGATCGAATCGTTTGGAGTTTATTTTTGAGCTTTTTGGTTAAGATTAAACCACACCGTTTTAGTTCATTCTAGATTAGCGTCACGTTCACGTAGACCGTCGCGTTTCAAAATTAGGAAGATTTAGAACTAAATTGTCTTTGAAACGGAAGGTCCAATTTCCGTTCTGTAAATTGTAACTTACTCCTTTTTAACATAGAATTGCCAATAACTAAGTTTGAGGGTTGTAGTATATCAAATAAGGGTAGCAACAATATTTAAATAGAAAAAATGAGCTTCAGAAATTCAAAAAAGTGTTATGCAGCTTTGGGATGTGTAGATTATTTTGTTTAAAAAAAATTAAAGAATAAAACAAGGTTGAAGCCGTCTAATTAGTAAAATAAAATTTTCTCGCCAAAGAGATGGACAGGTGGGGAGCACTTAGCTAAGGGGCAGATATTGGTCTGGAGAATACATTGCCATCAGGAACGTTGCTACAAAAATTGATTGAGAGGTGCAGAATATAAAATTTTCCTACAATTTTTTGACAGGATTTTGTAACTATATTAAATATTTTAAGATCCCCAACTATATTTTAAAATATTGTAATTTCCCCCAACTCTTTTGAATTTGAACTTTTCACTTACTGCGAATGATGACCCGACAAAAAAAATTTTTTTTCTTCCTATGCATACACAATATTGTTTTAATAAGAGTCTTGTCGCATTCCATGTAAGAGTGTCCTCTGATAGGAAAAACCGCTGCGGTAACTCGTTTTACGCTTATATTGAGCCGTTTAAGCTCCTTTTTCTACTGTTTTGACTCGTGACTACCATCGCCTTCGCCATCCGAAAATTTATCAGAATCTGTAGTTGCTCATTGGTTATCATATTACATTTTGATAATAATAAGGAATAATAAATAATAATATTTTTTGTTGACAATAAATTAAAAAAAAGGATATATAATAGACAACAAAAAATAATAATATAAAAAGTGAAAATCAGAGAGAAAGAAGCGTTTGAGAAAATCTGGAAGCTAAAGCCACAGTTGGTGCCTAATCTCGAAGAATAAGGCCTTAACAAGGAACGCCACCTGAGTTCTGCTTTAGCCCTCCGAGGATAATGCCGCTCCCACAGATTCTTTCCTAATAGCAGCCCTGTCATTTTTTACACTATGAAAAGAAAATATTATTTTTTTATCCTTAATATAAAGATTAGATAAATACTGCATGTTTCCATCATAACATGCTATTATTACTCAAATAGCTACTTTAAATGAATAATTGTAATCAATAATATTTTTTTGAAATCTCTCATAATTTACAACTTTAAATATGTCTAAAGAAACGGTTTAATGAGTAATGCTAAAAACAACCAGTGCCATCCTACGGTCGGCTATAGATAGCTCTTTTAAGGACACTAGGACCTTGTTATTTACAGAACATGGAACGCAACAGCTTTTCTCAATCTGGCACAAATCCGGAGGGAGATATGCGGAATTGAGACGAACCAAAGCCGACCTCGTCGAATATGGAGAGGTCGAAGGATATTCTCTCTGATTGTGGTGTTGTTAAATCTGAAGAGACAAGAGGAAGACAATAAGGATATAAAAGCTAGGAACTGTACCAACAGTTGCCTTGATCCATCCAAGGCTAAGTAAAGCTCTTAACATACTTCTGGGGGAGAAGAGTGTACTGGTGTGTGTGGGTGTGTGTGTGTGTTTGTGTGTGTGTGTGTGTGTGTGTGAGAGAGAGAGAGAGAGAGAGAGGGAGATATAGAGAGAGAAATCAAAACGTTTTTGCATACGTATTATAATTTTTTTAATACATTTATAGGGTTACACTTAAGACCGTCATTTTCTTCAATTTGAAAAATCTTTAAATTATATGTTTAACTGATTACCCAAATTTAATGTTCTCAATCAGTTTATCGTCTCTATTTCTGAGTATAGTTAATATGCTTACTAAAAAAAGTTAAATAAATAATCACACTAGAATCAGTTGTGACCTCACATAGAGAAAAAGGCCCTTTTACTACGTGTACGTTATCTGATATGGCTGGAAGACCCACAGTGTGGCATACCGCCAGTACAGCTTATCGTGCTAGTACCTTGTTATCAGCTCCGATCTTATCTCCTGCTTTATTGCTTAGACCTTATACAACTTATGGTCCAAGAACACAATGGTTGAACAGTCTACAAATATATTAACCAAGAATGCAATACATAGATGTGAACGTTTAATTCAAAGTAATCGTTCACATCCTCTCCAGTTTTCGTCAAACGAAAAAATCGTTTAACTAATTTATAATTAAATGAAAAGTATTTTCATTTACAAATATGACATAATCAATATTTGGAATCAAAATCAAAAGTGGCTGTTTTTTACAGTCGGACGAACAGTTTAAAATTTTCTTTCAGATGTTAAATTCACAAAGCATGACCAAAGTATAAGTGCACATTGCCTACTGACGCAATTCTTAACTGAACATGGAGTATGCACAGTTCTATGTTATTTAAAATGGTTTCATCCAAGAGGCTCTAATAAGTACCACTGTGAGGGACAATAACAACAAACATTTCAACACATTCGTAAAAACAATTTTCGAAAAAAGAAAGGTAAAGGCTTATTAGAAGTATTCTTCTACATGGAGTGAACTAGCCACTTGAGGAGAAGGATATCTTCAAGAAATGTAGCAACGAGATGAAGAAATTTATCCAAGAAGTTGACCTTTAGCTCCTTCATTAAGATCAGAGAGATTATTATGCCTAATATTTTGCGTTTCTTTTTTTAATTTTTTTTTCTGTTTTGTTTTCAAAAAAATTCATTTTTTTTCTCGATATTTTGTAATTTCAAGTCTATCTTACTTTCGTTTATTTTTTTTTTTTACTTTTTTACCGCTACCAAGCAAGGAAAGTATTTTAATCGGGTCAAAATTACGACGTACAGTTTTCAACGGATCTATTTATTAATATATTTGTAGACTGTTTTAGAGCGCTCTGAGTCGGAAAAAAACATTTTCGGCCATTGGGCTGTCTATGCCACAATTACCTCTTGAACGGGTGGACCGATTTTGTCGATTATTCTTTTGTTAAGTAGTATTTTTCCCAATGTCTGTGCAAAAAATCGGATACCCTCTATGCAATAGTAGCAACGCCATATCAGAAAAATTATTTTTCAATAGACTGCAGCGTGAAAACGGCTACATAGGTTTTTTTGGATGAAACTTGCTCAAAGTCTTCTACTTAAAGTTTTCTAACTATTATTATATAGTGTACATCTCCAAGAAAAATCAGGAAACAATGTTACGACGAAAAGAATATTTTATTTGCGGATAACTCTAAAAGTATAAATTTTATGATGAATTTTGTGTTGTGTTATTTGAAAGATAATTGAATTTTATAGAAAAAAAAACACAAAAATCATCATTTAAATCGAACCATTATTAGCAAAGATATGAGGTAGTAGACATTATAGTCAGGTTTTTACTATCCTTCCGCAACTAGGTAAGGAAAGTATTGTTTCGGTTTTGTCATGCTTATTGTAAAGCTAATTAAATTCTCTACCAAAAAAAACAATATTAAAAACAAATCTTTCGAAATCAGACCAATATTAGCCAAGATATAGGGTTATGTAGCAAAGATTAAACACATGTTTAATGAAGCTGATTAATGATCTGCACTTGTTCCTTTGGAAACCGATTCACCTCTGTTAAGTTTTTTTAAAGCTTGATAGCTTGATATTTATACATCTCCCTGAACAATCTAGATGCTCAGTTGAAAGATAATTCAAATGTCTATAAATCTAAACGTAAAAAATAAAAATCATAATTGGATTAAAATTAGCGAAGATATAGCCAACAGTTATTTTGAACTATCACCCAAAACGGTAAGAAAGTCGTGTACATACCAGATATTTTCTGTAATTTTGATTCACTGTAATTTACAATTCATAAAAAATTGTATAATATTATTTTGATAAAAGTAAGATGATCTGTGCATAGAGCATATAAACACATAAATAAATACAGGATTAGTGTATGAGAGAAAGATATATACGTAATAAACATTATGATAATTATACTATCATTATAATAATGATAACATAAATTATTATAATAATATCTATTACATATAAATGATAAGAGAATGTTTTAATCTACTAAGAATTTTATCTTTCCACCTTCGCAAAATTTTTCTAGCGCGGATTTTTCTAGCGGAACAAATAGCTTACCTTCTTATGAGCGACTTCAATGCTCATAACGTAATGTCCGTGTCAGGTCTACATTACCTGATAATGGACACACATGGGAGACAGTTAATTTCCAAAAAAACAGCTCGGCCGCAGCAAATTTTAGCATGTGATAATACTCACTTGTGCACAATAAATAATAGCTTTTCATCAATAGATTTGACCATCGTAGAAGCAAGGCAAGTCAGTACCTAAAGTAGTATAGAGTTTCCTTCCCCATTTATACGGAAGCCATCATTTCCCTGTTAATTTGGATGTAGAAAATCCAGTGAAATTACTATCCCGAAAATGCTATTTTAAGTATGACAAAGCTGATTGGGAAAGATGTCGGAAATCGATAAGTATGGAGCTCGCAAAAGTCATTGGAAAATACACGGATATAATTTGTTATTTCATTATTATTGGTTTGAGGAATATCAATCATATTGACATGGAATAGCGATCTTAGAAACATGCAGCGATGAAAAAGACAATTATTCATTTCATTTTACAGGTGACCTTAAATATGTAAATAATGTGTGATATAGAAAATAAAATTCGAGCGAAAACCATACTTCCTCAACCTTAGGTTGTAGCTGACGCAAAATTATTAACTTACGCCAGGCGAATGATTTTAGACGACATAAATAAATAAAGAGCAAAAAAATTACAGAGCATTCGTTTAAGTGGGAATAAAGACGAGCCGTTGGATGCAGGCAGGCAATTTCGGATTTATTCACTACCAACTCCAATTACCGGAGCCAATATCCAGGAGAGATGGAGTCCTTCGCTGAATAAATGGCTTTTAATGCCAGCCTGGTGGTGCGCTCTGCACTTCTGTCATGGGAATCACTTATCATAACTTGTTTGCTCAATCATCGTTGGCATTATAGTTTAATAATATTGTTTGTGTCGCCCAAAATTAATTCTAAGCTTATGGCCTCCTTAAAAATAATTTTAAATTACATATATATATATATATATATATATATATATATATATATATATATATATATATATATATATATATATCGGAGCACTATTAGCAAAGTACAGCGTGTTGAATTTATTTAACGCCCGAACCTAGATGGAAAGTCGAGCGTGTCCGAAAACAGACAGAAGCGACCGAACCGAAGGATTAAATAATACTGTTTTCAATGATAATCGAGACTTTTGTCAGTGTCATAAAGGATTTATAGAGTCAAAACCCAATCTATTGCATGGTAATAACTTGAATAAATGAAAACCGAACTATTAATAAATCTTTAGTTTACTTTAAGGCGATACTGACGATCACTCCAAACGGAACAACGGAAAAAACGGAGTGCTTGGAATGAAAGAGATTTCCAAACGATCGCCCCACTCCATCGTTGAATTTTTTACCGGCAAATAGTGATTCATGCTCATGTATACACGTATTTTGAAATACTTTAAGTCTAGAAATGTTGCAGTTTACAAAATAAAAAATCTCTTGAGAATTAATGTGATATAAATAGTAAGTGAATATTAATGGCTCTACAATAGTAAGAATATTAAATAAATTAATCATTACTCAAAACATTAAAAATAAAAATATCGTGAAAATCATAAGCATATTATAAATCGGAAATCCACTAAAAACGTTTATTTACTTTTAATTATTATTTATATTTTTTCACATAATTAATATTAGAAAAATAAAGAAAATTGTAAGTAATTGTAACAATATTTTTATAACGTATTTTATAAAATCAATATCGTAAATTTTAATTATACTACATCTATTGATCAAAATTTTTTATTATTATTATACGAGGGTCATTCAAATGTAAAGGAGAATGTTGAGCTGGCGTTCCAGCAGTGGACCAAACAAGAGTAGGGTGACCCACCCGGGTGGTACAGTAAACAAGAGCTATGAAAGTGTAGAAAGACAACTGGCCCGGCCTTGTAGCAACTAGAGGAGCAATAACAAAGATGAGCGAGAAAGAATTACCTACGTCAGTGGCGCCAGGGAGTCATATAATATTATAATAATATTCATATTAATATTCAGGGTCATTGCAGGAGATAATAAAGGGGGTATTATTATCACTTTTATTTTTGTTGAATTAGTTTTTAAATAAACAAAATAGAGAATGTTCTATTCTCACTTCAATGTTCTAATAGAACCACTTACTGATAAAATCGACCGTGAACAGAAGACCACAAGGAGAGAAGAAGCCAATGATCCGTCAATGAAAAGTGACCAAGGGAAGGAACGACTTTTCTTGAGGACAACCTGCGGTTGGTGGTCTCGGGTCTGTATGTAGCTACTTCTGCCAACTCCGGCCCTTAAAGATAGTTTCTGAAATATTTAACTCAAATTCTCTTAGATTAATTATTTAAATAATATGTTTCAAAAGTTGAAAGAATATTAAATGTGAAAATTACCCATCATCCGTAGTTATTGTTTTATTAAAAACTTATAATCACTCCAACGTTTCAGGGTTTTTCTACCTCTATTCAACTACAAAATAATATATTATCGTTAAAAACATTAAGTGCGAGGTATAGGTAGATATTAAAATAAATTATTACAATTATTTATATATTTATTATAAAAAGAAACAATGTTACAAATATTTGACTCATCAATTTATCAGTTCACATCCGCATGATGGCATAGAAGGATCAATCTAATCAGGGATTGATAAATTATTTGCCACTTCTATAAATTTGTTTTATTGAAAGCTAGTTTCGAATGTTATACATTCATCCTCAGTTCTAAAAACACACAAAAAATTCAAAAATAAGCAATTCAAAATATAGTTGGTATTATTATACATATTAAAGTATATAAATCAGTATTATAAAACATTTATGAATTATAAATGTTTTATAATACTGATTTATATTATATCTAATTTAATATGTAGAATAATACCAATTATATTTTGAATTGCTTATTTTTGAATTGTTTGTGTGTTTTTAGAACTGAGGATGAATGTATAACATTCGAAACTAGTTTTCAATAAAACAAATTTATAGAAGTGGCAAACAATTTATCAATCCCTAATTACATCAATTTATCCACTAATCTGTCAAATATAAATTTATATAGCTATTCCGTCATTATATCATTGTACTGTTATAAAACTATACTGGTTAGAGTGTCTTGGTTTCATATTTGAAAATTCCTTATTCTTGTTTATAGACATTTTTATTTTTCTACTCCATATCTTTTATTTTTGTTGGTTGTTATTGTATGTTGTTATTTTACTATTTCAATTGTCTGTTTTTTTACATTTTATATTTGATATTTATATTATTGTGGATGGATATGATCATATCGATACCTAATACTAAGTAATAATACTCTAATAATAGAAGAAATTCCTCTTATATTCTGCATATTCCAAAACATAATCCAATAGTAGGAAGTGAAAATGCCCAATCTTCCTTATACATTTTTTTTATTCGAAACTTATACAATATCACACCAACGTTAAAACTAATACCAGAAATCTCAGCAACTACTGTGCTGACATAATTAAAAAATTAAAATTATATAAAAATATAACGATACCTTAGAGCACAAATGTACTATGTCCATTCCTGACTACTTTTGGAAAGCTCAGTAAAGTTTTGGTATATGCATTAGTCCAGTAATAAAGCTCAATGTCTTTTGATATTTGTATATACTAATTATATGATCTGTAGTTAGTAATTATCGAAAGATATTGAGTTTTATTAGAGGATTAATGCACATATCAAAACTTTACTTTGAGTTTTCCAAAAATAGTAAGAAACGGACATAGTATTTTGTGCTCTAAGGTATCGATATATTTTTATATAATTTTAACTTTCTAATTATGTCAGCACTGTAGTTGCTGAGATTTCTGGTATTAGTTTTTAGGTTGGTGTGATATTGTAAAAGTTTCGAATAAAAAAAACTATATAAGGAAGATTGGGCATTTTCACCTCCTAGTACTGGATTAATTATGTTTTGGAATAAGTAGAATATAACAGGAATTTCTTCTATTATTTTCCTAAAGATAAAATTTTAATTCATTAAATAAAAAACGCAAGTCCGTGATATTAGAGTATTGTTATTTACTTATTCGGTAGTATGTACAATACCATAAGTACATAAATATATTTTGTTGTCTTAATATAGTAACTAGTATATTCACTACGACGTTAGTGTTAATCCCTATGGATTAGATACTACTCATGTTAGTGGTATTGTAGTATTAGTATATCGACAGTAGAACGAGAAAATATGGTAAGTTCGAAAAACTCGTCTCTTAATAACAATGGGGACAGCGGACCCATATGGATCTCTGTTTAAAATACTAGGTTGTCCTAGGTAAGTCCTTGTGCATTAGTATAGCTTTATTTCAGATTACATATCTTAAACATATTGAATACTACTCTTCAGAATAAAGTCCAATGTTTTCAACTACTTTCACCCATCTTTCGACCAGTAATTAGATTTGATGTCGGTACCACTCCTTTGGTTTTGAGGCAAAGAAATTATCACATCCAATTTTTACATCCTCTGAAACCATCTTAAATATAAGTTTCGACTTAGCAATTTATTCACCATGTTACCTCCATGTGGAACTCTTATCCATTTCTATCCGTTATATTTCCTCTATAGCGTCCTAACTATGTGTCTGATATCGTCCCTACTAAGACCAACTATCTTGGTATTTAGCAAAATTGGTATTTTCATATTCGTCTCTTTAAAACGCGCTCGTTGAGGCTCTCTTGAATTTCTAACCTCCAAAAGACACAAGGCGCCAACACTTGAGGTTTAGTATTAAGCCTTTGCCACAATGCGTCCCTCCCCTCAACTAGAACGTTTCAAAGTGATTTAATCTCATTTTTGCAATTCGATAGTTGAACATGGTAGGAACAATACCTTCGCCTACTTCATATTCAATCTACCGCATCTACCGGACATCCTTCCGACAACTTCTGTTCAAAACAATACGCTCTGTTCAACTCTGCTGTTAACTTCATGTTTATTATTGTAATTATACGCTCCACTATAATTATTAAAGTGATGTTTAACTATTAGTTTGTTGTTATCAGGTCTTAACTCAGCCTTCGGGACTTTTATAAATTTTTGATTACTTCCCTTCAAAGCAGTTGCAGAGTACAGCGAGCGTGCTCCAGCTAGACGGACTCGACGTGACTGGGCAGCTTGACGTCCTTGGTGTGAGCGGAGCCTAAGCAGCCCGGTGACCACCTGCACTCTGTAGATAAAAGATTGCGCTAAGTGGAGTTAGTGCATTAGCACAAGCCATTAGGAGACCGCGAACCTGTCCCGTCTCCTCTCTGGGCCATTGCCTTGGCCTCTGGCCTGTCTCTTGCCAAACCCTTGGTCAAACACTTTGATATACTGCACTTACTGCCTGCTTACAAATCTCTCTCATTTTCTAATCTTAATGTTATTCAGTACCCATTAATATTCCACGACTTTCTTACCTCGTGTAATGGGTGTGTGGTTTATCTGGCACAATTTCAGACATCTTAAGAACAGCTAGTTGCCTTCAAGATCCATTTGTGGCTTTGCCACTCAACATCTTATAATACATTATTCGTACTGTTAAATTACTTTCCTCCATGTGGAATATTATTAAATATATATTTAACTCAGGGGTTTCCGGCGATTTTGAAGGCCATGTTCTCATAGTAAGTTCTAACAACTATGTTGGCGATTAGAAATCACATCGCTGACCGAATAAACAAAGATACTGAGTAGCATAATAAATAATTTTTAAAATCGCTAACTATTGTCAAGACAGGCTATAGATTTCGGAATTATGAACAAAAAAATATGATGCGATGCGCACATCATTTTTCACTTTCACTTATGTAACTTTCACTTACCACATTATTTGAAATAAAGTTAAAATTTTCTATTTAGTTATTTTCCATTTTATAATATAAAAGTAAATTTTATTAACTACAAAAATCACTTAAATTTATGTGTCTTTCGTCACTCTCCGTTACCATCGACGGCTTTATATGTTATATGTTATTTTTTCTAAAATCTTTAGCTTTTAAAACGTAATTTGTTTTCAACATGAGAAAATACTTCTCCTTTAGTTAATTATCTAATTATACTCCTTAGCTCTTATTATTATTATTCTTATTATTATTAGTTAATTATACTAATTATAATTAGTTAATTATACTCCTTTATATTTTATATTTTTCCATTTTATATTACTGGTAACAAGGAGAGACCGTTAATTATTTCGAATTAACAAAATTCGAATTAAACAAAAGAATTAACTTTAGAGGTAGCCATTTTGGAAATTCGGCATTTAAGCTCTGCCAGACTATTTCAATGAGGATAAGACGTAGATGATATTAAAGAGGATTTAATTGTAGTTTGATCAAAATCGTTATATCCTTTTCCAGGAAATCGTAAAAATATGTAAAATGGACGATTTAAAGTGGCACTTCTGGTAGGTATATATTTCATATTTTTTTAGGATATATATTTTTAAGAAACGATATGATAAGAAGATATTGCTATTTGAACTTAGAAGATTTATATAGTCTTGCTTTGAGTATAATTTGAAAATACTGTCTTGAAAAATTACAATTTTCGACTAAACCACTTATACACTGAAGCGCAGATTAGTGGTCCTCCATTGATAATTCCTTGCCCAATTCCATCCGTTATATCTTCTCTATTGCGTCTTTTAAGCATTCCATTTGTATCTTCACCTAATTCATATTTAATCTACCATATCATTGTAAACAAAATTTATTCAAGGATACCCAATTATCTCTAGATTGTAATAATTGTAGCACTTATAATTAATTAATAAGTGACAACATATATTTTGTAATGTAGTCAGACAAATATACATGCAATCTCTATGTAATCCATGTTATTCTAAGGAGATAACAACTCCCAGAATTAAAAGCTAGTTTTTATTTATTTAATTATCCTTACATATTATTCATCGAAAACTGGATTTAAAAAAGTTATTTTGTGTTTATGATTATGTAGATTTAAAAAAGAAATCAAAATTATTATTGAAAAAAAATTTAATTAATTAACTGTTCAGGTCCGAAATTTGAAGGTATAACCACTATGCACTTAAGTATTAAGAAATTTATGAATTTGTAGCCATTCCTTGAAATTTAGTGGCCCATAACCATAATGACATGAATATATTTAAGTAGAATTAATCTGAAAAACATAATTATTTCAAATAGGATGATGCGGGACAAGTATCTACTAAATTTTACAAAGTTTGACTTTAAAGACTTAAAAGTTAGATTTCTTCTCTTTTTAAAAAACAATTCTTAGACGATTATGGTTAAATATTACATCCAAGCCTACCTTTCAACCACGTACATTTTGATGAGAATGATAATTCATTTAATTAAATAATATTAAGTACACACTTGCCCCTGCTTTGAGGGGTAAGTGCGTACAAGGTATCTGGAAAACTCATTATTCAAGTAGGTGCAGTTTTGGGACAAGTACAAAATAGTTCGGTTTCCGGAGGATTATTAAATTGGTGTAATCATCGAAAAAGTAAAAGTTTGTCTGATATTCACATTTTACAATCTTCATTGAGTTATGAATGTGGATATGTGGAATATAATTGAATAAATATAATGAAAAAAATAATTTTTGTCTAGTCCTTTATAATTAAAAATGATAAGCTAGTCCGTAGTTGCCTCGACAAAACATGATAGTAAGGGTAAGTGTACACCGCATACACTTGTCACACTACAGAGGTCTGCATTTGCCTCTGCTATCATGTTTTTTTGGGTGACTGCGGATTAGCGCTTAAAAAAATAGAAAACTGACAAGGTGAAATGTAAATCACAAAGTATTTTGAAGAACAGCTTCTGTAGGTCCCAGCCACGAAAAAAAAAACTGGTAGATATATACCGATACAGCTCTAATGCAAAAATTGAAAGACACGACTTTATCAAAAGGTTGGAACTCATATTTTTAACACTCGTTATACTTCATTTTAGCGAAATTTTGTGGCTAATACATCATTGTTTAGACTTCATGCTCCGGAAGGGTTACCAAGTGAGGGTTTGGATTTAATGAGACAATTACGCAGTTACCTCATCGCCCTAAAAGACTTGTTTTAGTTTATTATTCAGGTCCGAAGTTTGAAGGAATGCCTTTCTGCACTAGGGTCTACCAATTTACCTCATATTTTACAAAGCACATGAGAAAATATTTCTCTCACCTCCAGGAAACTTATCATTCTCGCTGTTGTCAAATGGAATTTCCTTGTTGGGTCTAGTTTACAGCAATATGGAAGGCTCTGGCCAGGGTCGGTGTCTACTTTAAAGTTATATTGTCGGCCTGAATGCGAAACCGTGTAAATGTCAAATTCTAATATTGCAGCGGAGACAAATAAAACGTTTAAAAAAAATCAAATTTTCTTCATACTCAGACATTTTTTTAAATATTAAACACCAGCAAGTAATATACTATCTAGTAGAAAAAAAATCAACAATTAGTTGATTTGCATACAATTTATGCAGCTATAAAATAATTTTCTATCAAAATTTTTTCAAGTAACAAGGTTCCACATTGAGACCAACGATATATTTTAACCAGTCAGTTGATAAACGTTTGATAGGTAAAATTGAATAAAGCTGCAGTAATCCAGTTGAGAGTAGATTATGCGAAAAATCTGGATAGTGACTCTCCGAGAATAAAGTATCTTTTTCTAGCCAACTCTCAGAGCAATACCTACGAGCACAGCTCTTAAAAACTCATAAGTTGACAAGTAGCTTTAAAGTTATAGTAATAATCCTAATTCATGATGACATAATGACACTGTTTATTGTTTTACTTGTCTCGTTATTTTTTTCAAGGACTCATTTCATTTTCATATAATACCTTGAGTAAAAAAAAGTATTTTTGAAAAAGTAAACAAAAAAAAAATCTGTGGTTGTCGTCCAATGTTTCAAAATAACTCTCGTTCTCTTAAAGTAAACACAACCGTTATGTTTATTTAGCAGTTAATCGAGAGTCGGAAAGATCGCAAAAAGGCATGAGAAATTCAAAGCCACTTTGTGACAAAAACTTAACTTTACCAAAATCGATCTTATGCGACTTTCAGTTTTTTTTTTTTTTTGTATAAATAAACTGTAAATTTTTGAATTTCGATAATGGCCAAAATATTATCTAAAAATGGCAATGTTTAATTTTTTTTATATATATATATATATATATATATATATATATATAATACATAATATATTTTCCTGGTATGTTGTTGTTAGTTCAAATTATTTCTCAGAATTCGAATTGAAGTTATAATACCTAAAAAATTTATATGAAGTATTAAACTACTCCTAAGCATATCGACGATTTAAATATTTGAATTCACATGAGCATTTTTTAAAAAATTAAAATGAAAAATGTGATAGGATAACTAAACCAAATTTTAAACAACGAATAATTGAATGTTAAATTACAAAAAAAAAAAATCATAAAATAGACTCTATGGGGCTTAAACACATAAAAGAAGAATCATTGCTTCATGACTTTAAATGATGGAATTTTTTTTGTTTTTGTTTAGTAATACACAATGTACCGATGCATAGTACAATATAGTAATATACTGTAATCGAAGCATGACTTAAGTACTAAAAAGGCAATTATCAGATCTTGACATTATGATTCAGAATTTCTGACTCTACCAAAACTGAAGAAAATGCACTTCTTAGATTTGAACGGCGCTTCCTATAAAGAATAATTTGTATTATTTTATTTGTATTTGGCCCACCTATTTGTATTGAGATAGAGGGCGAATATTGAACTGTCCAAAATATTTATTGCGCCCGAGTAGCAGAGAATGGTCGATTAAGCGCGACAAATCTCTTGAGTGTTAGACCACGTTTTAAGAAGGCATTGACTCTTATAAGTTGCAAAGCCAATAAAGAAGAAGAAGTAATCGAAAAAATAATAATTCAATTTTTTTTTTTAAATATAAGAAAACTTATTTTAATTTTTTTTATTTATTGTTTATTGAGATTACAATCAAGCTCGTAATGAGCTCATTAGCAATTTAGTTCTCACATACTTACAAAAAAAAAACAACTAAAAGAAAAACAAATGTACATAATATTGTTTTAATTTTCTATCAACTTGGCCTCAAACTGTCTCAATTTGGCCTCAAACATCACAATTTGTCTATCAGTTTAAACAAGGTCATGGGTTTTTCGTCTTTTTAATCTTCTAACTAGGAGATGGACGGCCTCAGCATTGATAAGCCCTTGTAGTCCGCTCTTGATGTGACTGAGCGATTTATTAAATTTCTTCCTGAACTGTAGCTACACGAAGATCTCGATGAATATCATTATTTCTGATGTACCAGGGTGCATTGACAATTCCCCTAATAACTTTATTTTGAAACCTTTGAATAATTTGTCTGTTGAAATCTCTCATGCATCCCCATATTTGGATTCCATAAGATAGGCTTAAGGACTTGATGTACAGGAGAAATTTATTTTCTACAAATAGATTGGATTGTCTACCTAATAATAATTTAATAATTTTAATAATGATTTTTTTTTTTAATATTTCTGATTGTATATTAAAATGGAAAAAGGTAACTGTGTTTTGAAAACGAGCGAATGAAGCACAGAGGTTCATTTTCAAAATTTACACAACATAACAGTTCAGGATTAACTTTATTTTTTAAATTTGTCTACGCCACTTTGGTAATCATTTTAATTTCTACGCATAAAGGAAAAGTTATAATAATAATTGGCACTAGTTAACTAAATTCTAACATTCAAGCTAATCAGTAATATATATATATATATATATATATATATATATATATATATATATATATATATATATATATATATATATATATATATATATATATATATATATATATATTGTTGCAGATATATTTTTTTTCCCTGTCCATAACCAGGCCGTAACATGTTTAATTACTTCTGCATAAATAAATAAATTTATTTAATGATTGATACCTTACTAGGAGAATTAGTAAAATAGCATAATGTAAGAAGACATATCATACAAATTATTGGTACAATATCCGTCTATTAACTATGAGTACTGTCCTAAAAATCTGTCACGAGTGTTATTTCAGGAGTATTATCTGGATTTTAAAGGGATTTATTGGGATCTCTGTTCTGTTAAGACTGGCAAAAAGTAGCCAGTTTGTTTAAAGCAAACATTAGATCTGCAATTTACAGGGCAAGTATTGTTGCCCAAATTGTTGAGAAAGAAAAGTATGAAAACTAGAATAACATGGTCAGTATTTTAATTCATTTTCATGAGTGATACCTTAAAAGTTTACTTCAAATGTAGTGCTTCGAGCATTCATTTAATTTAGTTTCCTGGTGCATGTTTATTTTTATTTTTTTTACCTAACCGTCCAAAAGTTAAATTACTCCAGAGTATCAAATTATAATATAATAATTCAATGTTACCACAATGCGTTCACAATAATTTAAGATAAGTTATTATATTTGGTCAAGGGTATTTATGAACTGTGTAAAATCGCATTCATTTTGAAAATGACGAAAGAACAAAAAATGAATCTCCTTACAAAGCAGTTAAAATTAAGATATTTCAATTAAATCTGAAGTCTGCAAATATTCGTGAAACAAAATAAAAATGAGTTTATTTATTTTTACCTGAAAATTAATTTCGCTTGAACAACGATCACACAATTTGTTTTGGTCTATATATGTATATATTAATCTTTTAGTAAAAGACTCAATCATTTTTTAAGATAACAATCAATTTTTTATTGATTTTTTTTATTTTTAGACTATGGTTAATTAAAAAGTTAGTTTCATTTGGAGAATTAAACTAGAAAGTTAAAATTCAATGTAACCAGAATGCGTTCACAACATAAGATATAAGAATGCCTGCGTTTAAGATGCTTATGTTTATTTTATTATATTTAAGTTTATTAATTTATTTTGTATTTATTTCTTCCCATTTCTTGCTTTGCTATTATTATATTTATTTAAATTTCTGTAAATATGGTGTGAATGATCTTTTTAATAATTATTACTATTGTCCTTTATTGAGACAGCATATAATATTAATCAAGAAACTAAAAGATTATTATAAAAAATATATGCGAGTTATGGTGTTAGGTCAAAATTATATATGAACTGTATAAAATTGTATTTATTTTAAAAATGACCCCAGGACAAAAAATATTAAAAAAAACAGATGTTAAAAAGTTGGAATTCGTCATTATAAAACCTCCTAAGACAAGGTATTGCTAAAGAAATGGAAAAAAAATACTAAGCACCAAAGACAACCAAGAAGGGTACTTACACCAAGTGACACAAAAGGTACTCAGACCAATAAGGACACAGCGTCCTACTTTCCAAACATATAACACGCTGATAAACTGGACTCAACGTTCTGAGGCACGTTTCCTATTCGATAGTATATGTTACGTTCCCACAACCAGCTTGGTACTTTCCCGGTTACAGGGCATGACAATACGCTTGGTGTAATGGCCCAATCATTACTATAGCGGATCCTATATTACAGGCTATTTCTACAATTATATTCCCAATTCTTCGTCCATAATAGTATAGTCCAATATAGTACTATAGCACCGATACTCAGGCTGACCCACCACAAAGCAATCAACGACTGGAATAACAAGTGAAGCCCATTGCTTAAGATTTGCAAGAAATAAGTTATTAGAATAATTAACCGCTAACCGTAACGCTAATTCAGGTAGGTATCGTCAAACAAAATACATTTCACATATTCGGACCAAAACAGCACATCAATAGTAAAAAAATATCATCTACAAGAAACAGCTCATCATTTCAAGACATCAGCAACATTCAACACACATTCATATTTAGTATTTTTGTACTGTTAATGTGAGATGTGCTGTCATTAGTCTGAATTTATGGGATCTAGAATTTCACATGTGATGGCGAAACATTGACTGATTGAATACCGGAGAGATTTGAGTCTTTGCTTTTGGAATCTTGCAATCATATACTACTGATAATATTATTTATCCTTAACTGTTTATGAAATATACATTAAGTATTGGGATCGTGAAAAATTTCGAATCCGATTTTTCAACGGTAATACAAGTTTTAAGGCCCCTTGGGTCCAAATAACCAGGTCTCGCAAAACTTGTACGAAACTTAAATTACGTATATAAGGAAGGTATATATCTGAGATGTTACAGTAATTTTTACAACAAAATAGACTTACCAGAATGCACTTCTGATTAAGTGGAGACTTAATATCATTGCTTTTAGAATTATTTTTTTCCATTCCCTCGAAAATGATTTTGATTAAACTCGTTATATCAATATAGAATTAAATAGTCTTTAAAATAAGCTAGCATTTATCATCATTGAAATAGTTTGGCAGAACTCAACTGTTACTTTAATTTTGTTTATTTTTATCTCTACTAACATTGTTAGTAGAGATAAAAAATGAATAAATATAAACTATGAAAGAATTTGATAATTAACTAAAGGAGAAAATAACAAATTTTCGGAATAAAAGTAATAATATGGATGTATAATATACCGTTGGAAATCTAAACATTTTAGAAAAAATATTATCTAAAATATAAAGTCGTAAAAGGTAATGGAGATTGGCGAAAAACGTATAAATTTAAGTGACTGTTGTAGTGAATAATTTCTAATATTATAATATACAAAGTTTAAGTAACCAATGCAAATATAGCTACTTTTCAGGAGGACAAAAAGGAACTTTACGCTATACTTATACTTTTTATCTATTTTGAATATATATTTGTTTTATCTATGGGCCTATTTACTTATCTGAGCCATAGATTTGTATTAATAGGACTTTGTCAGCAAATATGCCTCTGATGAATTAACAAAATAAAAGGGATTCGAAAAACGCAAGAATGACAACGAGAAGATAGAAAATATCAATAAACAGTTTGTTTTTTTCCTTCCAAGCTAATGTTTTTAAGCCATAATTCTTTTTTTTTTTTCGAGATGAGATTGCGGGATAGGGTCGTTTATTCGTTTGCATTCTAGTGACGGGCTCGTTGTGAAGTGAGGATCTGTAGTCCACAAGACGTGACAGGTCTAATATCATTTTGAAGGCTTTTAAAGTATTCGTTAACATTAATGCAATAATTTTCTAATATTAAATAATAATAAACTTAATTGGGTAAGGATTACTTTTAGATGAATTATAATTATTTATAGCTCCGATGTTAGAATTGTAGAAAAGGTTTGAAGATGGTGATTAGCTAATAACTTGGAAGAATAAGAAATTAATACCAAATTTTATAAATAATTGATCATTTAAGTAAAATTTATATTTTTTTAGATATATGAATAGTTAGGACTGAAATAGTAACACATCCGTCTCCATTATATCCTTACATTTGGCAAAGACCCAGTTCGGCTTCGCTACGAAAACTGAATATGATTCTCTAGACAGAAGCCAGGCATAATATCCAGCATCCCAATGACCTGAACCATACCAGAGGGCACAGAACCTCACAGGCGGCTGCTCTTGATGAATCCTGCGGTGGTTGATAAATGACCTGTCCATCAGCGGGGATCTTTGTCAACGCATTGGCTTCTCTTTCATCGAGTCTGCGGCCCTAGTTTATAGCTCTTATAACAATAAAGATTCTGTTTTTATCACGACTTTCTCTTACAGTTTATTTGAACTTTCAAATTAAATTATATTAATAAAGTAAAGGGTATAATTAGACATTAATGTCTTATTACATTGTCCTGTTTTTTCCGGAAAACAAAAATCCTACGACCGTAATAAATTAGCTAACCTATTTTATAGTTGGTCATTGTTGCGATTTTAAACAATATCTAAAGTGGACACCCCATGACTTTCTTCTACGCCTATAAGACAATAAATCGGTGGCTCAAAAAGTGACTGGATTTGGTTACTAGTTTCCAAAAACATACATCTATTGACATATACAGACACACACACACACACACACATAAGCTCTTGTTTCTGGATGTCTCATTCCGTTATTATATGTCGTTTTATTTCAGTTGATAAGAAGTTCCCAAGAGATTTCTTCGTGGTCCTTGACAACATTAGAACTGTCTATGTCACCAGATAAAGCATTGGAAATCGACGGTTTCTACATTGTAAACAGAAGAACCCGCTTAACTAGTATCTTATTCTCCTGCAGCAGACTTGCTCAGTTCACAAATTGGGAGGAAAAATAAGTATTTTACAGTCAATTTTAAAACGCAATAAAATTGTTTAATTAGAATGGAAAAAAAAATCGCATTTGATCTCTGTATTAATGTCAATATGCCTTTGATCTAAGCTTAATATATACTTCAAGTAAAGTACCCCTTTCGGCTCTTCAAGTTCATAAAAAATCTATTATATTATTTATATTGATATAAAAGTCTAATTTACCAAACTTGAGATGTTTTTCATTATATTTTAATTTTTGATGAAAATCAATAATGACCTTCAAGTAAAGTACTACTTTCGGTAATCATGCAGTGACCAAAAAGGGAGGTTCACAAGTAGATTTTACAATGATCCTAATTACAAAATTTTAACATTCTACGGCTAACCGTTTATGAATTATGCGAGATACTTAAGAACGAACGTACATACAGACGTCACAACGAAACTTGTCAAAATGGATTCAGGGATTGTAAAAATAGATATTTCCGTTGAAATCTGAAAACTGAAAATTTTCGCGATTACAATACTTCCTTTACTGTTTACAAGGAATTAATTAATGCCAATGTTGTTCAATAGGAAATACTTTACCTACTGATGTAAATATTATTTAACGCCTCCAGAGCTACAGAAGGACACACAAGAACTTATTAATTCTTTCAAAACATTGCCTGTAACATCGGTTAGCGAAGCGAATTTTATAACATTCCATTCGCGAACTGCAAACGGAACCTAAGTCTGATAGTGAGTAAAACGCATCTGTAAAACGCATGTATGACGATTCGCAATAACGTTCCGAATCCTTCTTACCTAACTCTTTACCAATGGTCATCATAGAGTCGTTGTTCCTAAGTATAAAAAAAAATATATATATATTGAAAAAATAATTAGTTAAACATAAAATACCCGTTTTTCTAAATGTTTATGCCTCCGGCTTCAAATCAATGTTAAAGATTTTTTTTTCTTGTTAGGTATCTAGTTTGCTGAAAAAATTGTGTATTTTTGTCACAAAATTTCCATCACGATGCTACGGCGTAAAATAAAGTCATTATTATATTATTAATATTCAGGCTTCATGTATATTTTTTATAATGCAACAGGCTGCATTTATTTAAAACTATCAGTAATAAAAGTATATATAACATAATACAACTAGTAATTTTTTTTATTTACAAAAAATAAGCAAAAAGTAATTTAAAATCTCATTTCAAAAAACCCACAATTATCGACATTTTTTTGCTGTTATAAAATAATCGTAAAAAAATGAAAAATAAAAATCACTGATGATTTTGTAGTATATTAGCTGCATTCATTGAATTTAAAAAAAAAATCAATCAAATTATAGCGAATGAAAATCGACGAAGAAGCACTTACTTGTCTTAATATAAGTAATTGAAATAGCAACGTTTTACGCTTTCATTATGGGTATATTCTAACATGACTTTATTCAATCACTTAAAAAAAATCTGCTAGGGCTGCTGACTGAATTAGGTTTACCTTTATGTCTTATAAACAACTTTTTTTTTCGATAATCTATTTTTTCATAATTGTTTTTTTACAAATCCCATCCAGATATGAACCCTTCTTGCCTAACTCTTTACCAATCATCATCATATGGTAAAGCTGTTTTTCCTAAGCATAAAAAAAATATATTTTAAAAATAATCGGTTAAACATAAAAAACCCGTTTTTCTTAATGATGATACCTTCACATATATGTTAAAGATTTTTTTTCTTACTAACCCGTTGGTATCAAAAATGAAAAGGAATAACAAAAAAAACCTACACGCATATTCATTCTTTGCACTTTTTTTTTTTGAATGATTAATTTTTCATTCGTATTTCCCAAGAGCTTTCTACCTGTTCGCCGGAATACCCTGATTGGGTTGGAAGATGGATGGGCATGGAAGTTCAGAAGTTCTGCCCTTACAAAAAAGAGGTTCGGGAAATATAACAAAAAATAATCTGGGCTGTACCTGCTGTGAACTGTATCTCAGTCATCGTTTTGTTTCGAATGAAAACCTTCAGTGGGTGGATTCATAAAGGATTGTTTTAAATGAAGTAAATATTTTTTTGTCTCGCTAAAAAAAAACACTATTCAGATTAACTTTCGGCATTGTGACGTACTCCTGAGTTTTTTTAATACATACGTAAAACTCCTTTCAATTTAACATAGTGTTTTATTATTGAGAAACCGAAAATATCCCAAATAATTTATTTTATACAATTTTATTTACAGTTCTTCGTGTTATGTTATAAAAGTTATATGTTATAATATAATATATATATATATATATATATATATATATATATATATATATATATATATATATATATATATATATTATAATATATAATATAATATAAGTTATATGTTATGTTATATTATAAAAAATGTCGTTTCGTTGAAATCGCCTCATATTTATATCCTAGGCCAAAGAGTTTTTGCCGCCTTTTTTCATACCATCCGAGGAGGGGACAGTTGGTCTTGCATTTTTCCCCCAAGAAAAAATCTTTATGATGGCAATTTTAATTTTATCGCAAAACAACAGCACTAATGGCTTTATAAGACTTTTCTTTAACCCATCATAAACATTTTTTTAGTGTGCATCCTCTAGACTAGTGTTCCCAAGGGCGGGGGCGAAAAGGCCTAGTAGTAAATCTGGCCATCATCATCCTCCTTAAGCTTTAAATTGTTTTCGGTAAAGCTGAAGAGATATGTAAGAATTAGTTAGAGTCTTGAGGTAAAGCAAAGATTTTCGAGAATCAAAATATTCCTATTAAATTTGTTCCCGTGGGCAAATCAGAAGTTTTAGCTGATTTTGGTTGACTCATAGTAGAAATGTCTTCAATGTAGCAATGTTTTTGGCGTGTCGTATTATAACTATTTTTTATTCCATTACCCCAATTTTAAAGTAACGTACATTTGACAATAAAACTTTATTGATCCATCTCCTTTTACTGTATCAGTAACACATCAGTGATAGAGTAGAAGACTTTTTTGTTTTAATGTTAACTATCTTTTTTTTTATATTTGTCAACCACCTTGATGGGGCTCACACTTTTCTTGAAATTTTCATAACTATTTTCTCTAAACTCTCGTCTTAAAGATCTCTTAAGATCGGATTAAGTAAAGAGAGAAATTTAAATTGTATTAAATCGTTTGTAGTGGGTCCGTATGTGTTCGTTAACTGTAGGCATATTGAGGTCTGTATGTAACGTAAAGTTGCTGAAGTACCAAGGAGCTTTGGTGGTAGTCCTAAAAGTTTTTGACTGAAAAATTTGGAGTTTTTGTACGTGTGTTTTTTTGGCTGTCCGTATATCTGTGAAGCGTAGGTCCAGATGGGCTTGAGTAAGCAAGTGTAAGTGTTCAATTTATGTCTAAGTTTCAATTTTGAACGTTGTGAAAGAAGTGAGTATAACAGTTTAAATCTTTGGTTTAGAGTTTTTTGTTTATTCTTAATGTGTAGGCCCCATGTCATTTTTCTGTCAAGTGTCAAGCCAAGGTATCGAATTTTGTCTGTCTGCCGAATTACTACATTGTCGAGGTATATTGGAGGGCAGGGTTCTTGTCGGAGAGTAAAAGTGATATGTTGAGATTTGTCTTGATTAAGTCTAATTTTCCAAAGTTTGCACCAATCATGAAGTTTTGTTAGGTGACGTTGTAAAGTCTGTGAGGCGTGTGCTGGATTTTGATGTTTTGTTAGAATTGTTGTATCGTCTGCATACGTCGCTATCAGAGTTTCGGTGCTGTTTGGAATACCATGTGTAAATATGATGTAGAGCAGCGGACCTAGTACTGATCCCTGAGGTACTCTTGCTAAGACCGGTCGAATGGCAGATAGTTCTGAGCCTTGGCAGACAGAGAAAAATCTTTCAGAAGAAAGGATTGAAAAATAATATAATATGTAGGAGGAAGTATCGTCTTAAGTTTGAAGAGAAGCCCCTGATGCCAGACTCTATCGAACGCCTGAACGACGTCCAGAAATACTCCTGTTGCATATAATTTTTGCTCTAGTGTCGTCGCAATGTAGTCCGTCACCCTGTGTAATTGTTGAATGGTTGAGTGTTGGGATCGGAATCCAAATTGATGGTCAGGTATTATGTTATTGTTCGTCAGTATGTGAAGAAGTCTTTTGTAGAGTAGTTTCTCAAAAATTTTTGAACAAATCGAGAGCAGGCTGATAGGTCTGTATGGCGATGGAGTAGCTGTGTCTTTGTATAATTTGGTCGGTAACTTGTGTCGGGTGAAGCAAGGAGGAGGTGATGCTAGTTGTAGTGGAATGTTCAAAGTTTTGTGTAAAAGTCTTTCGTGTCCAGAATTAGCGAAGTCACACAAACGATTTCACAATAACTTACACAGACATTCTAACATACTCATACAAGATATGGCGACAACCAACATGCCTGACAACTCTCGCAGAAGGCTGAAGAGGAGCTGGATGAGGGATCTCCTAGCCTAACTATATCCGATTATCATGACCGAAAGAGGTGCCGCTGGGTACTACTCTTCCTCGTGCCTTTCATGCCACGTTAACATGTTCTTAGCCAGCACATTCATTGGTTGTCTCATAGATAGGTGTGAATTTAAAAATAAAGTTCAAAAAAAAAAATGTATTAAATATTACAAGATTCATATTTGTGGCAATCATTTTATTTTTTTTATTTAGAGATTATAATTATTTTTCTAAATATTTTCAAGGTTCTATTGCGAAAATTATCTTTGTTAACATTGATTATTTTTTCCAAATGTTAATGAACTGAGTTCGATTGAAATTCGTTGTGTAATTTTTTGTATTACGAACATTTTCAGCAACACATCAGTTACTTGTCTTTGAAAATTTAAATGAGTTTTTAAAATAGAAAATCGATAAACTTAAATTCAGTAACGTGAATTGTAACTGGAGTTAAAGAATAGGTGAATTACGTGAGAAACACATTCTAATCTTTTTAAATTTAAGTGTTTTCTAATATTTTAATTGAAATTATAATAAAACCACATTTTCTCTTGTTTTTAATTTTTAAGAATTCCTATGTGATTACTTCCAAAATTTATAAAATACCTTGCTTTATTATTCCTGCATACAAAAGTTTGTGGAATTTCTTAATCTCCATCTACTTTCGAGTGACACCGTCTTGAATTGATGCAACTTCTAGCTTGATGGATAGCCTCCATGCAACTCTTTATAAATTAGAACAACGGGCTAATTACAAGGAGCTTCTACAAACTTTCAAGTGCTATCAGCCCATATTTCTAAGCCCCTTAAGATTTTAGTAAGTTTCAAAGCCCTATTGGTTGATTGGTTATAAAGTAGCTACTTAATAAACAAACTTAACTTGGTCCAGGTAGATAAATATCGTTGGCATAGGTAATTACTTTAGTATTAATCATAATGTATAATACATATAGCTCTGTAACATTTTTTATGTTCATATCATGGCTGTTGTAAGATATTTAAAAAAATGAATAATTATAATTTGTTTTTATAATATATTCGGAACATGTACACTAATGGAATCGATATATGACAAAAAAACACAAATCAATTGTTCTGGCAATTGAAATGGAAATGATAGATTTTTCTAAATAAATTAAATATTAAAATTTAAATATTTTAAATAAATTTAATTTTATAAATATAATAAGTTTCGTAAAAAATGACCCCACAAGAAATTGCAGAGGCGGTAAACATACGCGAACAAACTTAGATTAGATTAAGGACTTAATTAGACTAACTGGAACTAAGTCAAACTTTAACAGATGATTTAGTAACATGTGAATATATTATTTGTTATATCGCATACTGACATTATACTCGATAATATTCGGAAATAATTAGATCAGAGAAGAGGCTTCAGAGATATTGAATTTGGTGTTATAGAAAATACGTTTACATAAAAAAAAATTATTAATTAATCATTTATGTTAAGTACTATGTGAATGTATGTGTGTGTGTGTGTGTGTATATATACAAAGAAATATATTCCTTCATTAATTTTATTATTGATATTTATATATTCTACATATTCTCTGACAATTATGGATTATAGTTGTTTGCATTCGTTCCTCGTTAGAATTGTTACATTTTAAAATATTTAACGATTGATGATAAGATATGAAGAATATGGATATTATGGAATAAACATGAATATACTATTATAAATGAATTTAATCATAAAATAGATATGTCAAGATGATAAAGGAATACTGCGAAACGTAAACAAGAATATATAAAACTAAATAATAAAATTGGTAAAGGAAGATACATCCTTCATTCACAAGTACCTAATATAACAATCTGGTGGGCGCATCACACAACTTTCACTTACCACATTACTCGAAATAAATTTTAAAAGTTACATTCAGTTTTCATAGAAACATTTGATAATACGACCTAGCTGAAGATCATTTAATTGTAAATCGATATAACAAGTTTAATTAATATCGCTAGCCTTTTTCGAGAAAATAGTGAAAAAGTGTAAAAACAATGAAATAAAGTGGTACTTCCACTGAGTCGATTTTATTGAAAAATTTCCAGTAACTTCCCAGTCAATATTCCTGTCTCACATACGTAATTCCAGTTTCGTACAACTTTTCATTTTTGATTCAAACTTAAATTCACCATATATATACACAAACAGACACATACAAAGACTATTTTGCGAGACTTGGTTATTTGGACTGGGGGCACCTTAAAAGGTGTGATTCCGTTGAAAATTCGGATTCGAAATATTTTCACGATCGCGATACTTTCTCTAAATGTATATTTCATATATAGGTAAGGAGAAATTAGCAATTAGATAATCTTCCATTTCATGTAAAAAAATTAACATGAGATATATTAATTTAAAAAAAAGAAGATGGAAATTGAATAAAAAAATCTGGTGCGGTGCGCGCATCACACAACTTTCCCTTACCGTCCTATAATAATTATCTTTTTAATATAATTTTAAAGAGTTCACATAAACAATACTTGAAATAAACTCAGCAGCATTGAATTCTTCACATCTTCTCCCACTTAAATAAAACAGTTTTTTAAACTATTTTATTACAAAAATTCTGAACACTAGCTATATATTTTAACTTCGTCAATTTGCAAATATTTTTTAAAATTTTCGGTTCAATTTCCATGGAAACATTTTCTTTCCATTAAATAATGTGAAAGTAGAATTATTAAATTAATTTCTGCTTTTGTATTCTTAAATTACTTTATTACAGAGCGTATTGTTTACAACAGTTTGGCGGATTGGTGGCAGGGGGTTCAGTCGCATCCGTCTCCTTTCGATTTTGATGATTCTTTTATTGTTTTTAGATAATTTGATTACCTTTCATACAATACTATACATGGTTTACCATAAAATACATACTTTTTAAGCTATGCGCAAATAAAATATTCTTTTCATCATAACTTTTTTCTCTGCATTTCCTCGGTGATGTACTACGTAAATAAAAAGTTAAAATCCATTAAGAAGAATAATTTAGTCAATTTTCATCAAAATCATTAGAGCCGTTTTCGAGAAAATTGTAAAAAAGTGTAAAATCGATTATATAAAGTGGCACTTCGGGCTATTAGATTTTGACGAAAAAGTTGCTGTAACATCACAGCCATATACCTACCTTAAATACGTAATTTCAGTATCGTACAACTTTTCATTTTTGAGCTAGGCTGTTCACACAGACCATTTTGCGAGACTTGGTTATTTGGACTCATTGGACCAGAAAACTCGAATTCGATAATTTTCACGATCGCAATACTTCCCCTTACTATATACTTCGTATATAGGTAAGGGAAAGTAAAAAACAAGAAATACAACGTGGAAAAAAATATTGAATATAAATTTCTTTGACAACTTCTTTAATACTTCGACGTTATTACAAATCATACCTACCATCATTTCAGTACAAAAAAAAAAAGAAATAATTTTAGCATCAAATTAAATTAATTCTGTTATTATAGCAATACTATTTTTCAATTCTTGCCAATTTTCATCCCATTCTAAATATCACTATTTTAGATTTTTCAGGTTGTTATAAATTCCAAAATACACAATATTTGTAAAAATCTATACTAATGAGTTGCAAACTGGTACCCACGCCACTATTTCCCATAATCGCAAATCACGATTTCAACTAAAAGTGATTCGGTACAAAGAACGAATACATTGATGTAACAACAATGTATTCGTTCGTAATTGACTGCTTAGTAGCCCTTCGGGAGTGAAAGAGTAAAGAAGTGATCCAATCACGGGATCTTTCTGGTAACAATAAGCGATTCTACTACATTCAAGTAATGCGTGATTTAAGACTGCGACGTTATTTCTATTACAACCTGAACGGAGGTTTAAAAAACAGTGGTTAAGGCTCCCCTGTCTAAAATGGGACATGCTCAGAAAAGCATATTTGAATCTTCAGAAATTCTACTTCAAAATAGAAGCAATTTAAAAAAAAATAAAAGTTTTTTAAGCATGTATAAAAGATACAGCGTAAATAGATATATCCAAGTATTCTTCGAGAAAAAAATAATAATCGAAAGGAATAGCCGTAAATATTAATGGAAATCTAAAGAGCATTTTGTGGAATAGGAAGGCAATATACCACTAGAAGATATATACGTGTTGAGGTGGAGAACAATGTAGCCAGCTAAATGAAATTTCAGGCTCAATAGACCGCCGATTTCTAAAGCGAGCTACCTTCCAATTGAATAGAACGCTTTTCGGTTCGGAATCCGTCCCTTCACAGTTCTTATAGATTGCTATATTCTCTTCTTCTCAGCCCATTCTAAACCCTAAAATTGGTAAGATACTTAAATTTCACAAGGGAGATAAAGAAATTATCTATATCCAATGAAGGTATCTAAGTAAATGAGAAAGAGCTTGTGCCGTTAAACATTTACAGAACGAAACTTATAAACATTTATTTTCAATTTTATTATTGACTGTCGGATCAGAAGAACCTTTAATTTTCAACTTAACATCAATAATTATCTGGTGTGTTCACTAACACGACTTTCATTACTATTTTTGGTGCTAAGTCCTTGTACAAAACTCATTTGTAGTATCTATGCTAATAATAGCCCGATTTAGATTTTTTATTTTATTTAGTAGATAATTTGCTTGCCTTTCAAATGACTATTGAATAATTTACTATAAAATGTACTATTTTTGACCCATGAGTAAATAAATTTTTATTTTCTTAATAACTTTTTCCTGTTTTTTTCTGGGTTCAGCTATACACGAAAATTTAAAGGGCTTTTATTGTATATTGTAGGCAAGTTTCATAAAAATCTTTAGAGCCGTTTTGACGTTAAATTGTGTAGAAAAACAGTTTTTTTCCATCTTACGCCGCCACTATTAAGCACAGGGTGCCTAGTTTGGTACACAAGCAACGCAGTTACAAATCCTACAAAAAAAAAAATAAATAAATAAATAAAATAAACAGGAAAATAGGTCCATCCATTTAAGAGATAATCGTGGCACAGGATTCTCAGAAAACTAACTATTTTTTTCTAGATCCACAATTAATATAATATATTTATATATATATATATATATATATATATATATATATATATATAAAGTAAAATTAGTGACTTTACCGAAAACGACTATGAAATAAGACGACGGATAACAAGAACATTCAATTATGGTCCGTATTTTTTTAGAGGTACATTCATTTTCTTCAAGACAGCAGTGACAAAGAACTAGTTATAGAAGATGATCCCTTCCAGCTCTTGAAGGAATACGTTGAGTTTTTTTTGTGGCCTACAGCCTGCTGGAGAAGGTCTCTCTGTAACTGACCTTCCAGCTTGATGAGTCACTGTTGGCGTCATCTCTGTCTCCGCCCAACAAGGTCGAGCTTTTTCTTATAATACAGTGACACCCTCACTTTTTATATAAATCATATATATTTCTTATTTTCCTTACATGTCCCGTATATAAAGAATTCATAGAGGAATTACATGAGATAACGTATACCTCATAATAGGCCTGGTGCATGATCTTATAATTAATAATAATTAAGTAATTATATCGTGTTCTATCGAGACTTAAATAATGTCTTGACCTAATGCTTGTAACGACATTTATTTATTTACAGCCTACCTTGCCCTATTTACGACAGGAAATATTCATTCCAACGAATTCGTAACAAAACTAGATATGAGGCAAGGTCGCGGCCTTTGCCCTTTGCAGATGGTGCTGAAAAGAACGAAGGAAAGGCTTAAAAAATTCCAACTGGGATACTCCAATTTAAAGTCAATTAAGTATAACACTTTGCTTTGCTTTGCAGGTGCTATGGCAATAACGACAAATGCCCACAGTACAATCTAAATATTCTCCAACAGGAATTGCTCACAGTAAATATGAAAATTAATGCCGCCAATACAAAAGTAATGCGGAATGGAAAAAGAAATCCAGGAGAGCAATGAGAGTACTCATGATTAATGGGGTCAGATTAGAAACAGGGCGAAATATTCAAGAATCTTGGGACACATCTAAATGAGTCGGGTAAGAAATACAGGAGCGTGTCAAAGCCGCAGAAAGATTTTTTTGGGCTTGGAATAAAGGTTTCCACGTTAGAAAATAGGAGAGGAAGAAGAAAGTCAAGGTATAAAAGTCCACCTTAGAACCACTATTTGCATATTCTTTTGAGTCCTGGACAATAACAATAAAACGGGACTGATACAGGAAATAGAAATGCGGTACCTGAGGAAGGAAGAAGGGAGAACAAGATGGGACAGATTAAAGAACACTGCAATAAGGCCTTGGTGTGAACCCCATACATATAAAATTAATTATAATTACAATTATAAACTAATAACAATCTCAACTAAGATGGGAAAAATTCAAGAGCATCGCCTTGGCAGAGAGATTAATGAGGCCAAGATAGAAGGGACGCGGCCGAGAGGTAGGTCAGAATTACATAGGAGCAGAGCATTAAGGAAGCATCGTAAGAGGAATTTAAGCTAGGAAGAGCGAAGAAGATTGGTGGAGGACAGAGGTGTATTGAGACGGCAGGAACCTCACACCGCCATGTGGTAAAGAGGTAAATTAAGTAATTATTTCTTTAGGTTAAAAAATATGATCTTCTCCCAGTCACTTCCCAAGAACTAACAAAAACCATTTATCGCAACAACTTATAGACCTAATTCATATCAAACGCCACGCCAGATCAGTATGGCAACTTGCCAGATATCCAATCGATCGCCGCTCCTATAACTATTATTCTAAACAATTAAAGCGGGAATTGGCAACCTTTCGTTCTCAATCCTTTAATACCTACCTATCCTCCCTCTCTGCTTGTGACAATTCCCTATGGAACATTCCACTGTTCAACAAGGACTCCGAGTAGTTGACCATATTTCTTGAGCCCTAGAATGAAAACAGTATTGTTCCGGTGTATTTCTGGACATAGCACAAGCTTTCGACCGGGGATGGCGCGGATTGCTCTCCAAGTTAAAATTCCATTTACTTCAATCATTATGCCTTCGATCCTGCCTCTCTAACCGCTCCTTCCGAGTCCGCTGTGGAATAGAATTGTCCAAACATTATTCAGCTGAGGAACACCAGTGTTTCTCAAGGCAGCGTATAAGGATCCATCCTCTACATTTTATTTACTGCTGTCATTTCTATTCACCCCGAAACCTTCCTGGTAACATTTGTTGATAACACCGCCATCTTATCATCCAACTCAGACTCTAAAACAGCATCATAAAACCTGCAAATGCAACTTTCTTAGATCGAAAACTGGTGTAATAAATGGAGTATAAAAGTAAACGAATCTAAATGCAAACACGTCATGCTTACCCTCTAACGCAGATCCTGTCCTCCAGTTCATTTTTAGTCCATACCGCTTCCTTTATCAGACACAGTCCGGTGTCTTGGCTTCCTACTTGATAAAAGTCTAACATGGAACACACGTACTAGACTTAAAAGAAAATAATTTAATCTAAGATTTGGCCAATTATATAGGCTGCTAAACAGAAAATCTCAGCTTTCAACAAACTACTAAATTACATGACATTTCTGAAACCCGTTTGGAACTATGGACTTGAACTCTGGGGTGCAGCTAAATTTTCGAACATCAAACGCATTTAATCCTTTCAGTCTTAAGTCCTTCGAACAATAGTCAATGCTCCATATTATATCATGGCTTATATCATGGCCTTAATATCCAATTTGTTCTAGACTTTATTCCATCCAAATTCTCCAAATTTCACCACAACCTTGCTTATCATACTAATCCCTTAGCACAATCCCTATCTAGCTCCATCCATCCCTACAATCCTCCTCAAAGATTGAAAAGCCAGTGGCCCCAAGACCTGTTGTAAATATGTATATTGGAGTTCTCGCAATGGCCTGGTTCTCCACTCAAGTTCTGTATGTCTGCGGCTATAGTGCTCTCGCTTAGTCTCCACTGGTTTTCAATACCAGTGACGCAATTAAGTTAGAAACGCTGGGATATCCTGGAGTCATGCTTTTTCATCCATAAGTGGGGGAACAAGCCTGGCTCGGAGTGTTCCAGGCGGATTGTAAATAGTGTATATAAGTATGTTTGTGTATGTAAGATGTTACGTTTATTTTATATTATATAGGTTTATTTGTTATTTTTTGTATTAAGTTTATTTTTTATTTTGTTATTATTACATTTTGTTTTTGTGAATATGGTATAATGATTTATTTGATCACTATTACTATTTTCCCTGCCGAGACAGAATGTACATAATACTACTAAATCAGAAATTAAAAAAAAATATACGTATATACGTAAATATTACATTTGCGATTAGGCAACATCAAATAAAAAAATCGTAAATTAACGAAGAAATAGATATTGAGATTATGGCACTCGCAAAAAATGAAAACGCTATAAGTAGAAAGAGCCGAAAAATAAAATAATATAAATATCAGTTGCGTTAACTTTAACGAAGCTTTAAATTTTTTTTAAAATTTATATTCTATGAAAAATAATACTCAGTTCTTCCTTTTGCTAGATCAGCCTCAGCAAGAGTACCCTAAGATTCAGTGCTCGCTCCAATATTGCACATCAAGGCAATTTTCACAGCATGAAAAAATCCAACATGTACCATAGGACATCTACAACAATACATGTCTGGTGCAGACTGTGGAAACCCCAAGTAAATCTAGTCAAAACACAAGCACACAGATTTACACTTCAACTTGAAGCACGTTCCTGTGGCCTAAAATTTGGTTGGAAAATGACATGGGATCTACACGCATAGAAAATAAAAAAAAAACCCTCAATTGAACTCAGTATACTTATTTCGAAATATTTAATTTTAAAACTTACATGGATATGGAACGCACATACATCTACTAAATAAAATCTATTTGGAGATACTACGTGATAGAAAGATTCACAGAATAGAATTTCAAAAATTTCATGTAAAAACTTTTAGAATTATAAAAAAAGAACCTTGTACTTAAGCAGAACCTATAGCCTTAAATAAACAATATTTTTTTTTTTTTAATTTCAAGGCTGGCATAATATTAGGTATATATGGTATTCTGGGTATACATTTATGTTATAAACATATTTTTACATAACTATGATATATAATATGTATTGCTATATACATCATCATCAGCGGTAACCCACTTCAAGGCCTCCTTCAGCGGCTTTCGCCACCCTTCCCTATCTTGTGGGGCTGTAATCCAATTCCGCAAAGCAAGCAGATTTCCGGCATCACTTGCGACACCTTTGCTGTATACAGGTGGTACAATATATCAGCAGTCAAACAAAGAAAAAAAAGTGTGACATGGCATATTCGCTCTTTTTTCCATGCAGCGCTTTATATGACGACAAGATATCGGTATTTTAAAGCACAATTGTTCAATTTTGTCATTTTGATTTTATTTTATTCATTGTGAAGGAATTCTTCCGATCCATAATGCTTCAAGTCCATTTACATGGTTTTTGTCGGTCCATTTACAACCACATAACAGTAGTTAAGAGATATCGAAACGTATTTGAAACTTTATTATAGAGTTTCCCAAAACTTCTGAAAATGGATTTTGAACAATTATGCACTAAGGCATCGATATCCAGACCTAACATAAACGATTTAATGGCAAATTACAAAAAACGCCCCAAACATACTGATAAAAGGCGTGGCCAAAACCAACATGACTTTGAAGAGGAAGTGGATATATATCTCTTAATTAGAACAACAACAATTATTGTTGATATCAAGGAAGGATGCAGTGCCGCTGGATACCTCCCTCCTCATCCTTGAATTATATTTATCCAATTCACGAAATAACTTCAAGAAAACCGTGTGGAGCAGACGAATATGACTATATAGGAAACTAAAGCCTCAAAGCAGTCAAAACCTTTAAGTATTTGGGTGCGTTAATTATAGAAAATAATGAAATGGTGGAGGAACTGATGAACCGCTAGGATGGCCGCTGGGAATTGAAGCCGCTATGCCCTGCGAAAAATACTAAATTATAGAGCCCTGTCTCACAAGATCAAGATCATGGTGCGAGAAAGTCTTGAAAAAGCTATAAGACCCGTTGTCCACCTATGGTTGTGAGATCTGGATGATATCTAAGGCGTCAGAAAGGAAGCGAATGGCATGAAAGAAAAGGGTTCATCGCGGGCCAAAAATCCCTTGAGTGCAAACGTGGACAGAGGAGAATTCGGACCAATGAAAAGCAGCGCCTGTTATTTGCGAAACCAGATTTGGTCTCAATTGTGAGGAGGAGTCAGATCATATGGTTGGGTCATGTGGCATTTATGGTGTATGGCATGTAGAGAGAATCTATCTCCAAACACCTGATCGAGAACCGACCTGGTGGAAGACGTGGTAGAGGAAGACCTGAGGAGGCTGGGAGAGGTGGAGGACCTCTGAAGAGGATGGGAATCAGAAGATGGTAGGACCGTAGCGCCAAAAATAAATAACTTCAATATTATTATCATTATTAATTCATTATATTATATATTATTATTAATTGAAAGATGTGAATAAAGAGTTTGATAAAAAAACGGAGACTGAGTTGTCGTTTTTGTACCTTGGTTTACTTAAATTTACAATAGTGAACGCCATTATTTTTTCTGTTATCTGAGTGACTCCGACGGAGCGGGAGGGATGAGATTAAGGGAATCGAGGACAAATGTAGCGAGCTACAGAGCGTGGCAAGAGTTACAAAGGCTATACCGCTCCCTCTCATCCGATAACTATCGCCTACAATGAAGGCGTCAAACTGGAAAAATATCCAATTTTCTACTCTACCAGTTTTCACGATCAATAGTCTTGGTTTGTGAAGATAGAATTGTTATTGGTATAGACTATTCTTAACCGGTATATTCTAAATTCACAGTTGAAAATGTCAATAGAACGCACAAAGAAATGTTTAAAAACCATTTGTCGTTCGCATAAAATAATGATCTATTTTTGATGAATCTCTATGCGTACTTAGATACATGCGTTAAGAATTTTTGTTAAACCAATCTTCTTTGGTGTGGTACCTTATAAACACTAATTCAACCATTTCAACCATGGGACCAGTAATGCGAAGTGGTCATACCTGAATGATTCTTACATAGTCATTTTCTTCATTGATTCAGTAAAAAGGGCTATTTTTTTAATTGTAAATTTACGCAACTTTATTTTATTTTACTAAAATCTATACAAACCCATTGGCCAATCCATTTGAAATCACGAGATTAGAATAAATTTTGTTGCTTGACATTTATAAATTTATAATTTGTTGATGTTACCACATCACATAAGCTGTAAATTAAGGAAAGTGGTTCAAAAAAAAAAAAAAACTATTAAACGAAAATTTACGTAAAACGAGACTTTTAGCGCTGTAAAAGTGCATTAAGGAAAAGAGACTCAACTTTTTTTTTTCTTATATTTTTTTATCATTGCATTACTACATTTTGAAAACTTTGCCCTTTTATTTTATAAGAATTATCCAAAATGGCTTAGAGACATTTTCGGCGACTTTTAAAGTTAAATATCTCAAAAGATATTGAGTGAAGAATTATGAAAGAAATGCATTTTATACCTACATGTGATAAGATTATATGACACAAATTTGATAACTGAGACTCAACTCGTACCAGAGTTATAATGGATCGAATCTTGCTTCTTCGCGAAAGTCTGCCTCAGCATACTCTCTCACTAGTGTTGCCCTCAGCCCTGTATTTTCTCCCTAAAAATCTCTAAATTTTCCCCTAAATTCAACAACTTTAACCCTAAACTTATCTAAATTCACCAACTTTAACCCTAAATGTTTAATCCTTATTTTTCTATTAGTATAACCATAATTACCCCTTAGTATAAGATAAGAATATATTATTAGAAAAGCAAAATATACCCCAGAGGATGAATAAAACCCTAAATCTAGAGGAAAATCCCAATCTGGCAATACTGCCTCTCACATGCAATAGTAGCAACCGGCAACCGCATCTTATCAATGCCACATAGAATCGGTTAATTTTCTTATCATTTGAAAATGCTCTACTTACAATAAAAAAATAATAAATTTTATTTTTGTACACATTTAATCAAAATGATCGATCACACGATAATAAGCATTCTACTTAAATATAGATTAGAAAAAAAATTGAGAATACTAAAGTGCTCTTTTACCAAAATACTCTCGGGTGCACTTATTCCACTATTCGGTTTGTTTCTGCTAGATTTCCCTCGAGAGAAATAATAGTTAGTTGCATTATTGACACAACCTCTTTTACTTAATAAGATATAAAGGAAATTTATATCCTTATATAAAAAATTTAGAGATAACATAAGATTAATTTATTTATTTTCCTGTAATACTACTTCGGTGGCCAAAGAACCAATTTTCGTTATTAAACTTCCAAGACATAAAAAATAATACATTATAACCTCTAATTATGTATTTTTTGTATTTGACCATCTCTAAATGCATCTATTAGCGAAGTTTTGTTTTGATATTTAAGCGGTAAAACAGACTTTAGGAACAGAATATAGGAAAAAGTGTAAAATTGATTGAAATGTCCCGTTTAAGTCCACTTAAGGAAGATGGACGGGACTACTGCCAGTTGTGGCGCTACTGGAATTAATATTAAAACTTTAATTTCATTTTCATAAATTAAAATTTAATTAAAGAATGCATAAAAATAAAGTGTTTGACTGCAAAGATGCGCCCGTATCCCTTCCGTTGCCCACCATTACTTCTATTAGTGATGTAAACTAGACCGAACAAGGAACTTCCATCTAGCAACAGATAAAGCAAGAAGTTTCTTGGAGGTGATGGAAATATTGTTCTGTGAGCCCGGAGTTACGTTTAACTTGTAAAGTGCAGAAAGGCCTTCGAAGTTCGAACCCTCAACAGTGAACTAACAGACAATTTTATGATCGGCGGATCTCGGACACGGTTTTCCACCATTACTACGCGCCAGTTCCAGCACTTTCTGAAATTCCCAACCTCTTAAAATCTGGTAGGTTCCCTCCACTTACATTCAAAACTCTATTATTCCGTACCCTCTTCACAATTCAGCCGGACGCTGGCAAAACATAGCATCATGCTGTAAGACATCAGTTTAATTACTTACGCTTAAACTGATAATTTTGATTATGAATATGCATTTCATTTCGGTTTCATTTAGTTCGTTTTTTGCTCTGTGATTATTCAAGTCACTCATTTTACCAGAATGTTTAAGCTATGTTGTTGAGATTTTCAAATATACGAAATATATACGATAGCTGATGTTAATACGAAATTAATATTAGCACCGTTTCAGGCTTAACTACTGAATAAACAAACCCCCTTTACGAATGGTACTTGGTTCACAAAGGTAATTAGATAAATAGTTTTAAATTAGTGGAGGTATCAACAGTAATAATTATTGTAGTTAAAACAATTTATTTGATTCGACGCCAGTAAGTTAGAACATAACTGTGCCGAGTGTGTTAGTAAAATTTTGTAAGTTCATATTTAATATAAAAAAGCAAAAGCTTTATTTAAAGATAATTTAAATAAAAATTTAGTTATAAAACAATTGAAAAGATTCCAAAACACAAAGCCTGAAGTTTGTAAAATACCGGCAACCAACGAACTAGCCAATTCAAGCATAATCAAGACATACATCAAAAAATCACATCTATGAACATCAAATACATGCACATCTTACATCAACCGTCCAGAAAGATACATCAAACAGAGACAGCACATAACTCCAAGACATCCAATCACATACTAAGACAGTTTGTGCTGTCTGTAAGTGAACAGCTGAACTCCGAAACGAAAAGTTGTACGAAACTAAAGTTACGAATTTAAGGAAGTTATATGCTTGAGATGCTACAGCAACTTTTCCGCTAAATTAGTCTTAACGTAAGTGCCACTTTTATCATCGAAATAAAAAACTACTTTATTGTACTTTTGTTAGAGAAGATGTGACGAAGTGCATGGATATATTAAGTAGTGTTTATGTGAACTCTTTAAAATTATTTTAAAAATGCGTTATAATTATAAGGTGGTAAATGAAAGTTGTGAGATGCAGACTTTTTTATATTTATTTTGAATATCTTTAATTTGGAATTATAAACCTAGCTGAATAAAGAAATGGTTATAAAAATATTTACAACTGACGGAAGGGAATATATAGGAAGAAGAAGAGTTGCCAGATCATTCAGTATGCAATGACAGTAGCAGATGACATGGGCTTCAACATGGGTGGCAGGGCGTCGACATCTGTCAGCCCATCTCTAATATAATAAGTTGGGTCTTTTGCTCTGGACGTATTTAGCAAATTCTATCTTTTTTTTTTTTTTTTTTTTACAATTTGAATTAAACTTCATTATCAAATTGCTCTGTGGCTTAAAAATTGGTGTTAACCCATTTAGAGGATTTCTGCTAATTATAAAGTACCAGAGCTATCGGTTTAGAGGTTTTCAAAATTAAAAATGCTGCTATTTATTACATAATGGTTTATTAATTCCAAATAGTTGTTTACGCACAACTTTCCTTATCGCTTTGGTATAGATTTTAGACAATTAGATTATCTTTAAAGTGAGCATCTGGAATGTTCCAGGTTTGTTTTCGACTTATAAAATAACTAGCCAAAGGTGAACCGATTTCCTTAGGAATATGTGTAGATACTTTATAAAAACATATCTACCAAATTCAGCAAAGAAATTAACAGCAGAATAATGGCGAGTAATAGGGCCTGCGCAAAACTAAAACTTCTCAAGTCTCCACTGCTGTCTAAAGTAATGAAATTAAAATTATGGACCTATGAAGCGGAAACTTAGTGTTTGTCCCGAGATGTCTGCCGTAAACTGAGAGTGTTCGAAAGAAACTGGATCAAAGCAAGTGGCCTAAATATATCAAAATGGCGGGTGAAATGGTGCAGAGGAAAATGTTGGAGGTGCACATCAGTGAGAAAAGAAGAAGGGGAAGTCAAAAAAGCTGGTGAAAGTGGAGTATCCAAGGAAGGATGAAGAGCGATACGAGGAAACTGAGAGTCCGTAATTGAAAACTCAGGAGGTCAAGGGTTACACTGACGTGTAGCGCCGAGCAGTTAGTAAAAAAAGATCAATATGCTATATCTCAGCTAATATTGGTACGATTTACATGATTTTTCTTTATTATATGAATGAAGGAATTAATGATAGATGATGTTGTTTTTTTATTCATTCATTCATATATGAAATATATATAAATATAAATATAATATACACATATAAAAATAATTTTATTCTGGTAAAATGTCTCCTAAGAATAATTAAAATGTAAGGTAAGTCGGCTTAAGTGCATACATAGGTATTTATTTTGTTTAGAAAGCTGTCATCCATGAGAATTTTACGATTTACTTCAAATTTCCATAGAAGGCAATTCCCTACAAAATTATTTTGGAATAGATCTCCATAAATGTACTTGCCCCGAGTATTGAAGTGCATAAGTATCCGTCTTACCTTACAGAATGAATGTGCGTTTGTCTGGCTTAATGCTTACAATAATAGCGCACTTGTTGAATGATCAAGCTGTAATTGTTATTATAAAGATATATATATATTTTACATTAATGAGCTTGTTTGATTAGGAAGTAGGTGCAGGAATAAGTATTGTTTAATGGAAAGTGTAGGGGAGGATTGGCAAAATACAGGAAGATTATATAATACTTAACCTTCCATCAAATGAAAAATTTGAATAGAATAATTTATTTATTTATTGTTATTTATTAAATTTATACAAAGATAATATAAATAAATATCTGTTTATTTGTTTTTTATGAGCTATTAAAATATAGATTAAGAAGACATATGTAAGTCGGAATGGAGGAAGAAGGCTGAAGGTCACAACTGTTTTTGTCCAATAGCTATTGTTCTCCAGCAGGTCTGGAATATTCTTCTGGACTGCCCCCTCTGTTGCTATCAAATCCTTCGAGCAAATCGATATAATTTCTTGCCATAGTCCTGAGATGACTGTAAAAGCTATGTAATGTAAAAAGAACACTGTCAGATACATTTATCTTGGAGATTTCCATAATTTTCGGCCTCATTCCTCTGCGTTTTATAGAGACCCAACATGGTAGCCGAGCCTTTCTAAGGTAAGGCCCTGTTAATAGCACAAAACTCATAAATCCGCGTTAAAAAATGTAACGGAATCGGATTAAGGGATTACTCGAAATGGGTCCCTAAGCCTTTGCTGCTTAACCATCCGCATTCATTACGAGATAAGGCCGAATGCTTGCCCCTATTTCTTTATGATTCTAAAGGAGGAGCTGTATTTATAAGAAGCAAAATTAATATCTTTAAAAGCTTTTTATAAAGTAATTAAGCCATAAGTCAAGTAGAGTAATAATTTCATTAGAGAAAAAAGAATGATTTTGAAACTTCATACACTCATAAGCAGAAATCCAATAATATATATTTTGTTACTAACACATCTCCTCTTCAAAGTGTGAGCTGGAGTGTAGCTTGAGATAATTTAGATAAAATAAACACATATATTATAATTTATTATTTCAGAAATACAGCATAATATCCTATGATATTTCTAAAGCCCTTTATTGTCAATAAAGATTTATTTCTCAATTCTCCACTGTTCTGAGCTTATTAATCGACCAATTATCAGTGTTTTAAGTCCAAATTCTCGCTAGGGAATTTAATGAAGCATTTAAGAAAACGCAGCAAATTAATAATTTCCAAATAATTATATATCCACAAAAAAAAAAAAAAAATGCAATTTTTATTTTTCAATACTTTGATGTAATGATTCCAAAACACTTAATATTTTTCCTCTTCATAAACGGCCGAGATATGAGCGTATGAAAGTTCTATTGGATCGTCATGTAAAACCGTGGAAGATTTATTTTTTATTTTATTGGCCGATTAAAAATGTTCATTATTTAAAATAATAAAGCAACATTCACTCTCTCCAAACATCTCTATGGATATAACGATAACTCATTTTATTTATTTTGGATTTAAACTTTTTTAACCTATGCTTCTATGTATTTCTTTCTTATTTCTTCTATCATTATATCAGTGTGTCAGACTAATTTCTATGGACCATGCTTACCGTTATCTGTTTCCAACCGATCGATTTCTCTTTAGTTTCTTCTTATTTTTCTTCATAGATTTTTGTAGCCCTCACTAAGCCCAAAATCGTTGTAATGAAACGCAGCTAGAATGAATAAAACGATACATTAATTTTTGGACACACTCGGCATTCGATCTAGATTCGTTTTTGAGCTAGATAGACACACAATCACAGACACAGATAAACTCACTCACTTAAACATAGTAATATGGCAAGAATAATATAATCGAGACAAATAAATATAGAGGGATTACAAGAGGTAATAAGAGAAAAGATAAAATCGCTACATAAGATATAAATATCTCTTTGTCTTCCGTTGGATAAATACCCTCGTAATTTTTATTGATTTTCTCAACATCTGCCAAGGAGTCAAGTAAATTCTCCTTTTTTATATTTCTCTTTTACTAGCTATCTTTTATTATTATATCTATCTTTCCTTTTTACTTTTTATGTTTCTGATATATCTTTTTATTCGAAGCTAACTTTATTATTTTTTTTTCTGGTCTTTAACCTCCTTTCCGTTCCCTTATCTCACAACATAACACTTAACATTGTTTACTATTTCTAATCTATATTCTTTTATCTTATTTAACTTTTATATTGTGTTTTGTTTCTGGCCGCTCCCTCAAACCACGTCGGGATTGATCCCTGAATAAAATAATTTGGAATCGTTAATCACAATCAACCGTTATTCGACATTTTTATTCCAACCGTTGATTGTCTTCATTATCATATTACAATAGCGCAATCAGTAATAAGCACCGAGTTAACTTCGTCAATTCCTTTCTGATAATTAGGATGAATACTAATCCAATATTAAATATTAGTAATTAACGAAAAGCTCCATCGGATTTCCAATACAGCGGAGATCTCAGCAGGAGAAAAATGGCGGAGTGCCATAGTATTTCAGATGTCATTGTATTGTAACTCAGATGTGATAAAATTGCCCACTTTTCAGAGAAATAAGAATCTCCTTCGACGAATGTTCAATCTACACACCACCTACAAGCATATATTTCTCATATGTGTTCCTCGAACTATGCATAGAAATAGGAACAAAAAATTTTGTTAAAACAAACTCAGATAAGTTTTAATCAACAACAATTTATTTCTGCATACTACTTTTTTTTTTTTTTTTTAAATATAAAACGCATTGCCTTTTCTTTATTTTCCACAATAAAGTGAAAATATTAATGTGATAAATGTTAAAAAACGTTCTTCTGCGGTTCTGATTTACCACAGTTGTTTAAAAAAGATAGACAAGTTTTCCTTTCTCCTAAATAATACGCACATTTATTTAGAAAGCAATAACCACAATATCACCACAGTATTAAGCAGTCACTTTTTAAGTTTTAAATCTATAGGCATGTTAAACATTTAAATTTCAGCTCGAAAATAATTTGATGAAATCATTTATTGGAAGAATATTTTCTACGTAATTGGAAATTGGAACTTATCGTTTATTAGTTTTTATTTTATAGACGGTTTTTGCATTTGTTAAATTTCAATTTTATTTATCGATGTCATTAATTATTTAACTATATTATTTGTTAATTTAGTAATTGCGATATTATTACTATATTAATTATTCTCGCTAGCCTAATGTAATTAGAACCAAGAGGATCCGGCTAATAATTTAGGATAGTTCCGGGAGAGTTGTACCACATTTTTTCTGAAGATCATAATTTGTTTTCTTTTTAACTAATAGAAAATTGCTACTAGTAAACAATTTCTTTACCTTCAAATAGAATATTTATGTCGTTTTTTTTTTTTTAAAGCATTAGAAATAAAATGTTCATATAAATTTTTCAGAAGTTTCAGCTGGAGTTTGAGAAGTTCTCACTCGGACATCTACGGATATAATAATAATAAAGTAAAGTATTGTATCTCTATTATTATTCACATCCTTATCACTTAATTTAGCATTAATTTGCTGTTATCATTTTTTATCTTTTGCTGCCTCAATACCGAAGTTAGGGAAGCAATTCATACAGGAATTTAAAAAAATTATATCCTCAGAATCGAAAATTTCCATTAGCGTTTTACGTTGTAGACTTCAAGAAAATAATTTGATCTCGTGTCTGTCTGTAGTCAAATCCATGTTCGGTTATAACACCAACTACAGTTAATCTAATTTAGATGAAATTTTCAAGGATTGTGCAGGTTGGCACCTAGATGGTTCTACATCAATTTTATCAAATTCCATCCACTACTTTCGCTTACGCATGCGCAAACGTATTTTCCTTGTCACATCTATATTTCGAAACTGCTCGTCCGATTTCGCCAAAAATTGGAGAAAGTAGGTTCATAAGGACGTTAATTCCGAATTTGATATCGGATTTATCACCGCTCACGCGTATTTCGATTTACTGTTGTTGTTATCCAGTTTTCTTTGATATAGGATGAACTACAATATTTATATGTATAGTTTTCCGAAATATGTCGAGATAAGTAATTAAAACATTAAATTAGATATTCCTTGCACATTTGTTTTTCCGGTTGTTGGTTGTAGAAATAGTGAAAAAGCTGTACTGACCTAAATGACGTATGTTTTGTTATTACTCGTACTTCTGTCTTTTTATTTTCAATCGTACCTCTCTCTATCCCTTGTATTTCTGATTTAATTTCATGATGATGGTCCATATCTTTGGCTCGAAATGTCGGCTTCAGCAATATAAAATCACATATTTATTTTCGAAAAAAATATTTAAAAACACCCAATTTGAAACAAATAAGTTTTACAAATAATGTGAATCTTAAATTTACAGATTTTAATAAATTTTGTCATATTTTTAAAAAGAAACAAATGTAGAAATCAGCTTAGCCTCAGATAAACAGTTAAACTAGTAGAAAAAATCGTTGAGAAGTAATTTAGCCTAAGGGCATTGTTTTATTAGGTAAACAAAAAAAAAAAAAGTTGAGAAATAATTTAGTCTAATGCATTGTTTTATTAGGTAAACAAAAAAAAAACGTTGAGAAGTTAACTTCGCGTAAAGTGAAATTGGTATACAAACTTAAAACTATGAACTTCTTCAATTAGTTTTAAAAAAATAAATAAAACTCATAACTTGATCTTTTGCTCCTTAAATGAGTAATTTTTTACTAGTTCATTCAATTACGGGTTTCTTTCTTAAAATCTATTTCGTCACTTAAGTAAAAATTATGTTATTTTTTTGTAACATCATTTCCCTTTTCCGCCCATCGTCCCCCTTCTCTTGTATGTTCTGTGAGTTTTCATTTTGTTTTTGGGCATGGTTGGTTACTTCTCCGTGATAGAAAAGACTAATTAAGCACGGAGTGAGAAAAAGATGAAATCCTCCACCAACGCGGTTTTTTCTTCCTTTTTTTTCTAAACATAATCAATCAAAATATACGCGGCTGCTGACACATGCTGCTGAGATGCCATGATTGATTCTGGGGCGAGAACTCAACCACAACTTCAGAGGATTCTCCCGATCGCCTTCCCGTATCCAATTCGTTCAGAACGCTGTTCTTCGAAACAATGTTTGGATCGCTGGTACGGTACGGAGGAACGGAACGGCAGTTTGATACAAGTGCGTACCGTCAAATTTCTTTGGTATTGCAAACCAGATCAAATATGACAACTTGTTCGTCGTATCCAAAACAGTCATTTACAAACCTTATTTTTCAGGTCGCATAAATAAAATAACAATATAAATAAATAAAGTATAAATAAATATATAAAATATATTAATAAAACAAAGGAACTCCAGAGCAGATCCGATTTCTTAAATATTTCTTATTGTATTATTTTAAAGAGATGTGGATACGAGAGGGACAAAAGAAGAAGCTATAATTGCTAATTTAAGGTCTTAAAATTCCATCGCAGCTGACTCCTTCTAAATCTGAGGCCATTAAGTCAATAGGATTTGCATAGATTAGCATCCTCGAGACCCGTTCGGGACTGAGAAATGTTAGTAGTTAGTGGGATATCTTAGTGTCTACTCCAGCCATGTAACTAATATATTTACTGCCTATAATTATCAGTTGCTCACATTATTATATTCATATATAATAACGAAGGGAAAACAGAAGGAAGAAAAATAAGGGGAGATGAAAAAAGATAGGTACTTTGTTATTTATATCCTTCAAAGTTATTTTTTATTTTTTTCAATGCCGTCATTTTCTGAAATTAATATTGGCAATTATAAAAAGGCTAAAATAATAAAACTTATCAAAACTCACTATCCAGAATGTTAACTAATGAAATCCATCACCAATTTTAATTTATTAAATTTTGGAACTAAATCAAAAATATGCTATAACTATCGGCAATTATAAATTAAACCTTAAAATTAAAATACATAGAGGCATTAAAATACATAACATATTAGTAATCATAAGTTTCAAAATTATCATTACTATTTTTAATTTATGTAATTCTTAATAAAATAATTAAACATATTTTTTCTTTCTTTATTTTCTACGCTTCTACGCTAAAGGGTCATTGGAGTCAAGGGATAATTTATATTCTGTTGTAGTAAGTGCTTTTCAAGAATTTAAACAAAGTTATGACTTTTCTTCTTTATCTACAGCATTTCTCTTAATGTTTTTGATAGTCAAATTTTTTTCCCTGATTCTTTCATATTGAGTACATTCTATCAGTAAGTGTTTTACAGTTAGTATTGTTTCACTTTAGGCGTTTAATGTGTCCAATCCTCAGTCGGCACAGTATTGTTTCTTCTTTTCTTGAATTTCTGGAGCTTGTGGACCGTTCCCGCTTGTTGCAGTCAGGTTTCACTTCTAGCAATTTGGACTCGTTTCCTTTCCAATTCTTTTAGCTATCTACTAGCTACCTTTCTTTAAATTGGTGCACCCAGTCTTCCAAGGTAGCATCTTGCGGTTCTTGAACCCCTGCTACCTCTCCTTTTCTGGTAAAAACCCGTGCTTTGTCAGCTTTTTCATTGCCGAAGATTCCGCAGTGGGCTGTAACTCATACGAAAATTATAGGAATATAATTTAATTTTAACATAAAATTTTTTATTTTGTTCATTGATTCGGATCTGGTCCACTTTTTAGTGTTGAAATATTTATTGACTAATGCAAATAGGAAAATGGAAAAAAAAATTACTTTTCAAGCCAGAGCTTTTGTTCACTCTACCTCAGCAGTACTATACAATCTAAGTTGTATACAGGTAACTAAAATAATGTATTACAAGAGGGCAAAGTAAAAAATGAAAAAAAACCTAAAAAATAAATTTAAAAACAAACCACATAAATAATTAATTTGTAGAACAAAGTGTTTGAGTTTCTTGTGTTTTTAAATCGTAAATTTACTTTGGAACAGTTAACAATATCTCTTATACTAGTATGTTTCGATTTCACATGATTCGAAAAATAGTAATTCATCTTTAGTTAATTTATAAATAAAATTTCAAATAATGAATGTATTTAGAGCATAATGTATGAGATCTATCGGAGCCCATCTGAATGAATATTGCACACTTTAAAAATTATTACAGAATCTTCAAAATGTTAGAATTAATTTCAATGTTATCAATGATTTAATGATGGATAAAATTTTTAAATTTATCGATTCCGTTAAGAAGCGAGCTGTTGAATTATTATTAATGCATGAGTTCTTCATTTTGAAATGAATCACATTTTAGAGGAACGTTTATTGAATATGGAACATATTCAAAGTAGTGAACAACAATCAGATATCAATTTTTCTTTTCTTCGTTATGGGCTTGAAATCAAAACTGATTTACACCTCCTTTTTCCCACTTTGATACTTCAATAGCTGTTTCTCACATCCCGATCTGGAGAAATCCAAGATGCTTTAGGCTTTCCAGCATTGCTAGTGTGAAGATTTTCCCATAGCTATCAACACCGTTTCCTCTCTGCCTAGCGAAAAACTCTTTCTCGCTGGCCGATTTTAAATAAAGCCGGAATGAGGGTCTTAGTATCTAAGCCTTCTGATTAAATTTCGGGGTATTTTAGAATTTTTGATTTGCTAAATATTTCAATTAAATTAAATAATTTGATTATGAGATTATTTTTATTTTAACTAACTGTTATAAATTCGTCAAATACAATTAAAGATAATTCGTTTTAATGCTGGTTAATTGATTTTAATGCGACACCTGGTACTTTCGTATAACGTAATTTATTGTTTAACTGTAAAGGAAGTAACTGATGATCACTCTACTCCAACAGACCCAGGCGAAATGGCACATGTGACAACTCTTAAGTGGGAAATTCGGCGTGGATTTTTTTTTATTAATGGGAAGCATCTGGAATTCTATCGACCCTAAACTCCATTACGCTTTGCCAAAATCCAATCACTCCAACCGATGATGAGTGTGAGAAACTAGTGGAACAATGAACTGCTCAGTTTTTAGGCCAATAATAATAGCAAAAAAATTTTGGGCCAGTAGATACACAATAATTTACTATTTATGGTATTGATTGTACAAAATATGTTACGAAAATATTGATTATGAATAATTTTCAATTTTGTTTGCTATTAATTGTGCTAAAAATATAAATAAATATTAATTAAAATGAAATAAACATTTTTACTAGATTTATAATTTATAATATGCTTAAAATTTCCACTATTGTTTTATTTTTTGAGTAAAGATTAATTTATTTAATGTTCTTGCTGTTGTAGAGGCACTATTTGTATTAATTCTCAAAAGTTATATTAATCTGTAAATTAAGATATTTGTAGATTCTTTTTCTTAACCTTCCCTTTTATTAAGCTGCAAAATCATGTGTTCATGGCAATGACCTTTCTTATGATATTTGTAGACTGTAATTATAGAGCTCAAAATAAGGATTCGTACACACTTAGTTTTTCTGGTAAAAACATGTTTAATAATTTATTGAACATAAATTAACTGATGAAGATGACAAAAATATTTTACTTATTTTTTACAGGTGAATGAAATTAGAAGCCCGAAGAACCTAATTAACAACAAAAATTGAACAAGCCACCTTTTCAGGTAGAATTTAATCATTTATATTTACAAAACATTTTAGGGTGAATGGGTTGTTAATCTAATTAAAACAAAAATTGAAAATCTATAATGCAAATAAGTATTCATGCAGAAACAGATGTGAAAATAACAATTCATCTTGCAAAGTAGAACTTGTTCATTTCGATTTACGAACCATATTGGCGGAATTATGCTTCAATTTAGATAATTTAGCCCATTTCTGGTTTTTATTTGAATAAGAGGTTATGTATTAAGTGAAACCAATGATCGGAGAACGTACTAACGAGTTATTTTCACAAGTCTTTTGTTTTGTTAGGGCAACTAAAATTTTTTTTTGAAAAACTATGAACTTGAAATGAACTAAATAATAATTCGTATAAAATTAAATAAAAATTTACATAACTTTATAATGTAAATATATAATTATGAAAATAAAAATGATAAAAAGATGTATTTAATATAAAGAATACAAGAAAAATTAACTGATGAAAAAATAAAAAAGTAAAAATAAGATTGCAAACTATTTACTATAAATAATATAATAATAAAAATAATAAATAATAATAAAAATAAATAATAAAAATAAGCGTAAGCCAGAATTTCTTCATAAGACCAAAATTTACTAGAAAAATTAGCGAAAAAACGGTAAATCGGGGTATGGATAATTGAAGTTCCACTGTCAAAATAGGACATCTGGCCACATTATGCATGGGAAACCTATTTTGGGAACCACTGCGATATTGTGTTCTTCAAATTAGCTCATCTACTTGTTTAAACAGATTCCATCTGATACATGCATTACCGATATCATCGTAGGTTACACTACTAATACATCTTATGAATAAGAGGTTATGTATTAAGTGAAATCCATGATCGGAGAACTGCTATGGTTATAAGTAGAGTCCGGATTCTCGTGCAATTGCATTTTTTTTTGGTAGCTTGAAATCGATTTGGGAACACGAAATAACGCATCCTGATTAATATATGTAAGTATTGTTAGGCACGAAATTGCATATTTCAAACTATTTTGGGGAAATTACAAGTTTTATGTTTTACTGCATTAAACTGCACATTTAGCCGTAATTAAAAAATATTTTGTAAATTGCTTGAAAATATAAACATTTCATATAAATCAAAATTACATAGGCTAGATTTACGAAGCAATATGTTACTGTTTATAAGACATTAAATATAATTGAACTGAAACTGAAAATTGAAGTTTGTTTTGCTCATTTTAGATTCGTGGAAAGCCGGTTAATCCTTACCAATTCATTCACTTCATTTTATGCTCTACAGTGCTACACTCAGTCTATAGTTGTCAAAATAATTATGCATGTGCACAGTTTTTCTGACAAAAATGTGTTCAATAATTTATTCAAAATAAATTAATTAGTGGATATGATAACAAACAACATCCCGCATAAATTATTACCGAATGGAGGGAATTAAAAATCCGTACAACTTAATTAAAAAAAAATATCGAAAATTGGTTCAGCAAAAAAATTATTCATGCTGTAACAGTTGTGATATTAACTAGTTAGTTAGTTATCTGCTCATGGTTTTCATCTAAATAATTATATCTTATTCAAATATAACCCAAAAATGGGAAAAATTATCAGAATTGAAAGATAATCCACCAAAATGGATCATAAATCCAAAGAGTTCTAAAGAGTTAAAGTCCTACCGGCAAAGATGAATGGTTCAACTTTTTCGACAAGGATTGAGTTATCGATATATCGGCAGAAATTTGGAATCGTCTCACTTGATCATGCGATACGTTATTAAAAAATTAAACAGTTGGCAATAAAAACCACTTAGGCAGAAAATGCGTTGCCATAGTGCGTGAGTCACGTATGATCGTGCGAAAAGTAGCAAAGAATACCCTAATAAGAGCCCGTGAGGTTTTCACATTTTACAGAACAATGCTCCAATCTGCCTAATTTATTAAGAAAAAATAGTAATTTTTGAAAGAAAACAAAATATTTTTGTTTTTTAAGCATACACGATGTAAATAGCAGAATTTTATTTTTCATTGTACATTTTGGCATTTTTATTGCACGTTTTACAATTTTTTTACTGCAAGAAATCCTGGCTCTAGTCATGAGGTTATCTCTATAGGCACATCCCTATCTTCTCTATAGGCACAGTACCTTTATCATTTGAGGTGGTAAGGAGGACGCTACTGCGTATGATTGCAAGAATACCATTTTTATGTTTAACATTTGCTGAAAAAAATAATGAGAAAAAATAGCTGTCGTGGCAATGCCATCAAAATGGGCCTGCGGCGAAATTAGTGCCAGTGGTGTTTAATATCGGACGCCTTCTAAGGCAGAGTGGCCGATCTGGGAGGGCGGAAATGAAAAGACCCTCTGTTTGGACAAACAACTCGAACAGATATCGATCGCCACCAAGAAATAAGGCGATTGGTTGATCAAGGCGGCAGTGGATCGTGTCTGTTAATGAAATAGTGGTGATAATGTGATAATAAGAAAAAGAATAGTTAATGAATGTATTGCGCTGTAAAATATGTTCGTAAGATTTTCACTGTTGAAATTCAAATATGAACTTCAAATTAAAAAATCATAAGAAAAAAAATTAAAACAAAAATTAATAAAATTGGACCAAAACACTCTTAATATCCATAAGATAGAAGGGTTTAGTCCAACGTTAATGGAAGAAGGTGAAGTAGCCAGGAACATGCTCAACCGCCAGGTTTTTTCCCAAACCCATTAAACGGTCAGGTACCCTCTTTAGAGTGGCCTCTGTTTCTACCGCCCCCGCACCTACCGCATTAAAACGCAGCTGATATAATATGAAATAAATTTGCTCCTTTAGTCGTAGGAGGAATTCGGCCCGAGAGTCGAAGGGCTAGTTCCTTAACTACTGGTTTGTCAGCTCCGTTACTATTATAATTATATAAATATGACAACATAAAAGTCACATTGGCAGATCGACTGTAGCCCACAGGCTCCATAAACATTAAAAAAAATGATTAAGTTGGTTTGTAAATGAACACATTTATCAATAAGAGTCCATAAATTTCATGTTCAATTTTTAAAAAGTATATAAATTGATTAATAAATCCGATTAAAAAAAAATTGTAAAACGTATTAGAAAACTTTATATGCCTAGTTCTAAGTTAAAACTATTAAACAACTCTACGCAACTAACTAACCAATTTTTCGAAACTTTCGTTGATTCAGTTCACTACACATCGAGGGATATCCTCCACCCGGTGATTTTAACTGAATTAATAGAGTCGCGGTTATTAATATTAATAAATGAAAGACCAATGAGTAAGTTAATTATCGCTGAATGAACTGATCCAAGTCCGAGAGGCAACCTCGAGATGGATGGATTGTATTAAAGTTGTTCTTTTCCCTCTGGGTTTGACTGGATTCGGGGGAAGAATTCAATCGGCGAGCCCACTAAGCATTATAATTATTTATTACTTTATTTACAAAATATATTTCAAAAATATAATCTAAACGAATAAACTAGATTTTTAATCATATTTCCTCCGAAAATGATATATTTTGCAGTATATCGAAGGCCATCGGAGGGTAGTGTTGTGCATATATTTATATATATACCTAGTACATTTGGTTACTTCCAGCGGTCCCCTCTGGATTAAATGAGCAGAAATTAGAAGAATGGGGAGAAGTACCTTTTGGTGGTCTCAACTTTTTTCTTCCACTCCCAGCGGTTTTTAAGATTTTGCGCGCCTCTACAGCCCCTTTAAATACAGTTAGTTGAAAATTTGACTGTGAATAGAGTTGGTGTTAGAGAAGTGCCTTATGAGGATATCAGTTTTTTCTCCTTCCCCCCGTCATTTTAATATTTTTAACTTTGCATTTAAGTGAAAATATGACCTCAGTGGCGTAACACTGCTAGTAATGCGTTTTTATCAACTATTTTGGATTTCTCTTTTTATTGAAATATTTTATATCATTGAAGTAGCAACAAAACCTCAATTGTTAGAAAATTTGAAAACGAATATTATTGGTTCCTGAGTATGATAATAAGTTGGCAAAAGTCACCATTGATATCAACTGACATAATTAAAAACCACTAAAATGCAGTCTTGCTTTTTTTTTTTTTTTTTTGATAGCAGCGTGGAGACTGCTCTTCCGAGTGCAGCACCCTGCCCGAGTCAGAAGTCGTCTATTACGAATATAAAATTCCAATTTTCTTTTATTGCACAGATACTTTGTGTTCAACATATGCAAGTAGACGAAATTATGAAAGTTTATAAATGTACAGTTACGCATTTACGCACTAGTAGGCCTAGTTCGTGCGGCAATTTTGGGGAGAGGGAGCGGCAAAATTGAGTGAAATTATATTTTTCGATTCTAACGAATTTTCAAGTATTAAAAACTGCTCAATTAAGCATACAAAAATATAAAAATTATTTCCACTTTTTAAATATAAAGAAATTTGTTTTTATAGGAGCAACAGGAGTGGACGGAATTATCTTTCATGCCTGTGGGCGGCAATATAATAAATCCGCCACTATAAATGTAGTGAAGAATCGTTGATGATAACAAATTTCCATTCATGGATAATCTTTAAACTGGCGTGAAATAAATATCATATTCCCGCATAAAAACTGTTAATTTAAAAAAATGGAAATGACAAAGAAACGTTGCGAAAATTCCAAAGAGCTTTTATCTGAAATTATTTGACAGGGAGGCAGTTGAATAAAAATAGAATAAAAACGGACTGACTTTCGCATCACATTCAGTCGGAAAATAAAATTAAATAAATGCGATGCATAAATGATGAGAAGGATGGTAGAGTTGTAAATCTACATTGTAATGCAACATGTAAACGAGCTGGGCGGATCGTAAAACTCGCGGAGACTCGCAGCCAACAGATAAAATCCTATCTCACATTCTCAGATCTCACTCAAAGTATAAGTCCCTCACAACTTACTGCCTCACACCTACTTTGTACACCTGTGGATTATACTAGTTACACAACTTTTCTTTTTTATTCATTTTTTGTTTTAATATCACAACTTTTAGGATTAAACTGTTAAAACATATAACAAATATTTTCTAAACCTTCAAAGAAAGCCCATCTATCGCTAACTTTATGAGTTTAGATTAAGGGTTGATAAATAAGATGAAATTTACCATTCCTCTCAGGCAACATTTTTAACGTTTGTAATATTCCTTCAATCCACGCTAAAAGAAAAAAAAATGTTTGGAGGTAGGACCACGTCGAAACCATTAATTTTTGCGCGTTTTATTTTTGTTTCTCATCTTCTTGTGACGAAACGATGGAGCAGTTGACGATCTATTTTTTAAAGTAGATTCACCAAAAATTTTTGTTTGTAACGGTGGCGACGGACACACCTTGCACTTCCATAGTCATATACGGTAAAACTTCGATTAAGCATCACGGCTGGGATCAGAGACCTGATGGTTATGCGAATAGATGGATAACAGAAGTACCATTAGAAAAATATCATAACGTTTAAATAGCAATCAATCCATTCTAATTTTAGTGTAAACATAAATTAAACTTACATAAATTTGCACTAGAAAACTAACATGTAGGCATTTACGTAATATGTAAGACTTTATAAACTTACGGTTTCAGGAGCAGTAAGGTCAACGTCGGATTACATTCTTTTTGTTCTTCAAACCACTCAATGCGCTTAGTTTTATACACGTCATAATCTAGGAGCTGGATTAAACTGACGAAGAGTTAAACTGACGGCTAACAGAAACTGACAGATGAACGAGTCACGATTAATCCTTACATTTATTAACTTATTCAAGCGTATTTTCTATACTACGTCTATACTACCTCTATACGTCTATATTAAGTCTATACTACCCATATTATTTGTTTTTGAGGCTTAACTCATCACAAGTATACATCAATGTAACAAATTGTAATTTTTACAGTAAAAATTACCATAGATCCTTGCTGAATGCATTATACTATAATAAATGAGTATTTTATATCAGTAAGTTTATAAATCAGGCGGTTGAAGCACAGTGGTGTTCACACTATCTACCTGGAATTTCATAAGGTCAAGAATCAGGCTCACCTATTCCTTGATTCTTCATGGGCGATCTTGTGAAGGATTTGTTATATACGCATTATGAAAAAGTTGCCGAGTTGTGCAGGAAAACAAACAAGTTATTGGCGGTACTATGAAAAAATTAAAAAGGGGAATAAAATAAAATAGACCAGTGCATCTTATAGAAATAAATTAACAAAAATAAAACATCAGTTTTTTTATTAACTGTATTCGACCCCATTAAAAAGAGGAATGGAACACATAATTCTGGCCTCAACGTATTTTCGGGCTTCATTAAAATTTCATTTGATATTCCACTTTGTGTTTGGACTAAAGCACAAAACCAATAGCGGGTTGTTATTTAAAGCCCGCACATTAAATCTTTGGCTAAAATAAAAAAGACCCGAATCAACCAGTTTTTTCAACAACTTTTTTTTGCAAATTAGGTTTAAATTAATTTCATGATTTAAAACTCATCAAGAAAATAAACATGTTATTCCTACTTCATATCGATCAACGGCATTGGTCTCGAACAATTAGTTGACATTTCGACGATTAGTCTAGAACCATTTGATTAAGGTCTTTGGACCATGTCTAGTGGTGCTCCTCTTCTTCTTCCTGGGGTATTGAAGACTAATGATGCGATCCTCTGCTCTTCTTACAATAGCCAATTGCAATCACTCAACTTCTTCTTGTTCCTTATCCAGTATCAGTATCGTATTATCCTTAACTGTACTGAAGGTTGTTCGTGTTCTTTATTCCAGTGCCTTTTAGAATACATCAGTAGTTGGGACTGCAAGTTTGGTTTAGAATTTCTTTTTTTATTTATCTTTTTTTAATTTTAAACATGTTATCTAAATGCAGCAAGGATGTGTTTTACAAATCCTTACACTGTCATTGTAACATTGCAAGTCTAGTATTTCATGAACTTAATAGTTATTATTATATAAAATTTAAAATGGTTTTTTTTTTTTAGTAGGACAAACATCTCTTAAAAAACATTCTGAAATCCTTGATATACTCATTATTTCCCACATACTTTCCAATCTACAATCGAATCCTTAGACGACCTTTCTTAAGATCATGACCCGGTTCTGTTTCTCATGCATTCAAATACTATTCCAAAACCTTCTCCTCCTTCACTGATAACAGGAAAAATAAATTGGAACAATTTTCGGCATAATCTAGAAAACAAACTGGATTTAAATATTAAAAGAAACCAAAAGAAAACCAAACAAGATATTGAGGAATTCACAGGATCAATAGGAACCAGCATCAATTACAACATTTCACATCCCAGATTTAGAAATTTCCTTGATTCCAATTTGCCACATCATAGTCAGAATCAAAACGCAGAGCAAGAGCGAAGTGGTATACAATAAGATATCCATCGGACAAAAATCGTTATATCAACTTGACCAACAAACATAAAATAGAAATCAGAAAATTCAAAATGTCCAGATCTTCACACAGAACCTAACAAATACTGACAAATCATTATGGATAACTATCAAAAAGCTTCCGCAATTCAAAATCTTTAACCATCCACTTCTCACTGATTCCCAAATTTGATCAAGATCCGACGAAGAAAAACCTCATTTAGTCGGTGAACACCTTTTCAAAGCTTTTAATCCTTATCTTGATATCCTGTATTCACTCCATCTCGAACATGTTGAAGCGGAACTAACTATTCTACTCTATATTTCTCTTCCTCTTAAAACATTTCATCCATCAGAAATAATTAATATCATTCACAAATTACCCTTCAGAAAAGGTCCTGGTCACGATCTCATCATATCGCATCACATAAATCTCATCATATAAACAGCTCTCTCGAAAACCTAGTCTAGTCCTCGCCTATTTATAGAATGCTACACATCCATCGACCTATTTCTCCGACCCTTGGAAACTCCCTAACAGAAAAATGATACCGAAATCCAAAAATCCACCTGATACCCATCATCCTACCGTCCGATCTCTCTGCTGCCCATCATGCGCAAAATTCTAGAAAAACTCATACTAAAGCGACTGTACTCAATTCTAAATTCAAATCCTGATTCTACTATTCAGCAATGTTATTGGAGCGCGTAATGCATTGCACGGGAGCCTTTTTTGACGCAGAACAGGCTTTTGACCGAGTCTGGCAACCGGAATCGTTTTACAAACTCCGTCGATTCCTCTCCCCTACCTATTTTCTATTAACCTCACCGACAGAGCCTTAAAAGTAAACCATAATTTTGTCCCTTCTTCCGTATTTTCTCAGTCCGCCGCTGGTTACATTACTTTGCACGGTTTATATCTTAATAATTTTATATTTATAGATTTATAGCTGATATCCCAACTCTTCCTGCAATGTCCTCACTACTTACGCTGATGACACATGTGTGTTATCTGTGAATAATGATTTAACTGTTGCATCCCAAACCCTGCAGTCACAGATCACAGCCATTGAAGAATGGTCAAAACTCGAGAATTAAAATAAATACCGTCAAATCACCTTTACCCTACGACTTAAGCCAACTATATCCTGTCCTGTAGTATTTTTTAATAATGTTCCACTTATCTCTGCCAAACAGATCCGCTACATAGGACTCCATCTTGACAAGCGTCTTACACGGTTTTATACGATTGAAACGACAAGAGACAGCTCATAGATTCCCATTACTACAACACTTACTTGACTAAACTTCCAATATATAACAAAAAGCTCACATACAGTACCACATTATAAGGCCTATTTGGACATACGGAACTGAGCTTTGGGACTAAACTAAACCATAAAATTCCTCCCAATTGCTTCCAATCCTTGCAATCCAAAATCCTTCGAAGAATTCTTAATGCTCCTTACTATGTCTCCAATAAAATCATCCATAAAGAACTCAATATTCCATTTGTTGCAGATTTGGCCTGAAATAGATAACCTCCTTTAATTTTAAATTCCTTTCTCACACAAGCCTATTTATTCGTAACCTTTCATCGCTATGTATTCCCGATAGCCCTCCGAGGCGTCTGAAAAGAAGATGGCTATGGGACCTAATTTAAAATAGTCATTGAAGTGCTACTAATGGGTAGTACCTTTGCAAATTAATCAATAATTTTTTCGCGCTTACTTCACATTAACTCGTTGTATTTTGTATGTATACAGTTGTAAATTCCAATAAATAAATAAAAAATAGGAAAAATAATATTATATATTATAGATCATGACTTAATAACGGTCACTTTTATTACTAATTGTAAGTTTAATCACAGTCTTGCAAAAACAGAGCTTATATTTGTATAATGAGATTTAACGGAACCACAATGAAACTCTTATATTTGGATATTAAATGATTCAAAAAAAATTCAAAAAATATGACTTTTTTTTCTCGATATTCTGAAAGAAATCTTATTTAAGTTATAGTTCCTAGGTTAAAGGAATGAAGAAGGCGAGAAAAGAAGAACTGGTCTGATTTCACAAGAGGCTGACCAACCCACAACTAACCTTGACATCCCTCTCAGAACTAGAAGTCAATATTTATCATTCCTTTGGAGCCAATATCACCACCAGCTGCTAATAGCATAGTGAAATAATATAAATACCTTATTTTTGGATAGGACATTGGTATTCATATAAAAAATATTTGAAAAAATAAGAAATATAGACGCGTGCTGGAAGCGAAAGAGGTGTCGGTTCAATCTCAGCTTGAGACGTAGAATATTTATTTTAAAGAACCAACGAAATTAATCCAAGAACGAATGAAAGAATCTTTAAAAAAAAAAAAATAATCATGTAAAAATATAGAATGAGTTTATCGTATATTCTGTTAGAATTATAGGTTACCAGGAAATCAGAGAGTAACACATAAAAAAATTTTAACGTTTTATTATAAGGTCGACGTTTCGGTCCAAATATGTAAGCCATCCTCAGGAGAATTAAAATCATTGAAATTTCAATCTGTTTCTTGATTTCTCTTAAGATGAGGGAGGCTCTACCATTGCCATTGGACATTTTTCGACGTTCTTCAACTGTGTGTACTTGCCAGCCAAATGAATTTTTATTTACACTAGTAAAATATATATATATATATATATATATATATATATATATACACCATAGTGTATAATACACAATAGTGAATCGTGAACAGAAGGCAATTTCTAGAGAAATGGTTTTAGGAGGGCCGAAAAGTTTCTTATCTTTACTGAATTAAAGTGCCGGTCTACCAAAGTTCAATCCGTAGTGCCCTTTCATCACTTTTTCCTGCTGAATTTGTTGGTATAATCTAAAACGGCCTCTGGTTTTTCATAATTAGAATATTAGATTCTTTGTATTTCTACTTGAAATATTAAAAAAATAAAATATTATAATGGTACTTTTTTTTTTAATCGATTTTTTTCTATAAATACACAGAACATCTACTTTGTGGCAAAACAGAGGTAGCTCCAACAACATCGTCTGGAAGTTAAATTTTGACTGCGAATCTTCTCAATTCAGGAAATTGATAAAATAATTTTGTCACATAACTTAGAAATTTAAATCTTCAGGCGTTATTTTATAGTTATAGTTTTTCTAAAATTAGAAAAATGGGAGCTACCTCCATTTTGCAGCAAACCCTTCAATTGTCAAAATAATATCATCTTTAGTAATATTTCTTTGGAAACCTTTAAATTAAGGAATATGATATATTCACTATTAGTCTCTCCTCCCCCGACCACTTTTTCCACGGACGTCAGTTTTCAGCAAGACTAAGCGAAAGTGGCCTATTCCTTAATTTAGCTCTAATTCCATCGAAAAAAATGCCTGCATCATTTTAATCAGAAAAACAGTACGCTACTTTACTAGATCCTAAAATTGTGAAAATGGGAATGTAAAGGGTTATACAATAGCGAATTTCCTGATTTGTTAAGTTAAACTTTTTACGGGTGATAGAGCATGCGAAAGACCTCTCAAATCCTTAAAATTCTATTGAAAGAAGTCCAAGGTAATTCACCACTTTTTATCTCAGGGATTTTATTAGACAAGTTTCTTTTTGAAGCGAAAATGTGATGTATGATCTTTAGTGATTCAGTTGAATCTTCCTTTCTTTGATGTTTTCTCGGCTTAAAATCCCGGATATTCTAACGAGGTTTCTGACCCCAGACCATGAGAAACACCCATCCAACATAATGCATCGGTGGAAGGGTACTCAGGATTTTTTTTTTTTCATTGTGGCCCACAGAGAACAAATTTCCGATGAGATAAGAGCCGTGCTCTAAATGTATGCAGACCAAGTGGGTAGTACTATTCATTACACGCTCTTTAAGCATCTCAAGGTAGCAATTTAATATACCGCAATATCAACAAAGATTCAAACCTACAACTAAACTATCAACAAACCAGACAGGTTACGATTCTTAAATAAAATAACTAATTACACAAAACGTAAATAATTAATAATTTTATTAAAGATGGGTCCGAATAAAAACATATTCAAATCAATATACAAAAAAAAAATATGGAAGATAGTATTTTATAACCAACTATTTGTTAAGAATGCCTTTTTTTAAAGCAAACATTTACATTTGCGAATCTATCATATATTTGTTTCACTTATTGCTTATTAAATTATTAATTCCATGAAATAGATTTGTAATTGTGGATGGCCTAAATATATTCAAGAATAAACTTTTATTTACATAAAAAATCTTTATTTTTCTATTCTATTTCAATCTTCAATATTTTTCTATCATATACTATTATCGATTGAGGTAATTAAATTATTATCAGAAATTATTACAACGACTACTATCATTAAATACTCTCTATTCAATTGCTTTTATGCTGGCATGTTTTTATTTTATATTAAACTTAAAATCGACCATAACTGTTCAGAGGTCAAATAAAATTTATAAAGGAATCTTAAACTTGTGCCTGCTCTATACGCTTTTTATGCTTATTAATGATATCTATATTTCCTATTATTTTTTTCTATATACGTAAACATCACAAAATGCAGTCATTTGAAGTCATCACTATGACATAATTACAGTGATACTGACAATTAAATTTCATTATAATTTAAATTTAACTTTTTATTACATTTAAAAACTTTTAATTTCATTAAAATGTCACTTTTAATTATATTAAAATATAATTGTCAAATTACATATAATTTTAGTTAGTTTTTTTTTTTTTTATGAAGATGAAGTGAAGAACCATGCAAAAAATTATTTACAGAAGCGTTTCAAGTAGGAATCAAAAATAATTAGTTTGGCTTAGCACCAGACGATTTATATTTGATCAGTAATTGTTCATCATAATTCCAAATCAAACATGAGATAGTTCAACCTCAAAATCAAAACTTTCAGCATACATACGACTTTGGTAGTTACCTCGAACGATTTATTTATTTTTAATAAGCACTAATAAATATGAATATTAAAATATAAGATAAAAAATTCTATAAAATTTCAAAAATCGTTTCAAATACACGAAATAAGAATAAAATTTGTCTTCAAGAATGATGTTTATTATTATGTTCATTCATTGAAATAAACGTTTAAAAAGTCATTAAAATATGTGATATTCTATAAAATATGGCAATTGAGGACGAAGAATGTAAGTACTACTTAAGAGAAGGAAAAGTTATCAAATTATTTTCCTAGGCATCAGGACCAGATCAAACCGGTCGTACTACGACGCAATAGTAGCAATGCTAGCTAGCTAGCGTCTTCTTTAATATATTCCAATATTTAAATGTTTTATCAATAGCTTAAAATTAAAATAAAAAATAACAAAAAAATAATTATTATTATTTTACAAATTCGTTGAAATAAAACAGTTTTATTCTTTTAAACATTAGCTTAATGCTTTATTTTTAAATACTATCATAAATTAATAATTTATTGTAAAGTAAAAACATTAGTTCTAATGATTGGTAAATTAATTCAATTTTATACAGACAATAAACGTGAAGTATTTTATGATTAATAGTACTGATACTTAATATCTTGTAAACAACAGTTGTATTGTTTAATCTTTTTCGATGCGTTGAAACAAAAAAAAATAAGAAGAAAGATATTTAAAAACAAATTAATAAACAGTAGGAGGAATAAATAAAATTATCGTTCAAATATAGATATTACAACTGGTTATGATGTTCTGATTATTGTATTGGGCTTTAAATATCCTCAAATATGCTGATTTATTTAAAATATATAACAAAAGAGCAGGGTTTGAAATCAATAATTAAAACTAACTAAATAAAAATTAAATCCAATCGAAATTTTGGGTAATTTTATAAATCAGTTTATGATTTTATTTTGTGATAAACAGCTGAAATTTTTTTATCTTGGTCATTATTTCTCAGCAAAATGTCTTCGATCAATAAGATCATTAGTGAGCAATGTTTTTTTTTTTTTTTTCTTATCTTAGTAATATATAAATCTCTAACTATATTTGTTTGTTTACCTGCTTCTGCATCATATAAAATCTAACAGATCAATTGGCCTTTATTTTTATTTTTCAGCCTTTCTTTTTCACTATAGAAAAATATAGGCCCAATTAGTGGCAATTATTATATAGAAAAAATATTTCTGATAAAAGCATCAATGAAGTAATAAAGCACTAATAATCATCCATATTCCTAAGAACTGGCAGAGTTTAGCTTCAAAATTTTCCACGCGCAAATCACCGAAAAGGCTCTGTCATGATAAGTAATAGTTCCGTAGCATTTTTTTATTTAGTGTTATTTAATATCCCATAATTTATATTGATATAAATAGCGTACAAAATAGAGACCAAAAAGACGAATTTTCATTAAGTCTGATTTTCATATTTTATTGAGTTAATTATTATTTTCAATTACAAAAACTAAAGAGTGATAATTATCAATTAAACTCGAAGACTGATTTCTATGCATAAATAAGACATTATTTTTAAATTTATTGATAGAAAATAATGATTACTTCATTATTTGTTGGAAAAAATAATTATCGATTTCCAAACCCTGCTGTAGAGTAATGTGCGTTCTCTTTTTATTTTTAAAAAACGCCTTTGATTGATACGGAACATATGTGCCCATCGACTATTTTCAGTCAATCAGCAAGTGTTAATTGTTACATTAAACTGTTCAATAATTAATTCTGTGGTTTGGGTAAAGGGGCACTAGTTATTTTTTGCGACAATTGGTTTAAGTTATATTTTGTTCTATATAATGAACTTTATCTTTGATATAAATGATACTAGTCACTGTAACAATGGCATGGAATATGAATACTGTTTAATTGACCTAGTTCCTTCTCCTCAAAGGTTAAGTTCATTATAAGAAACCAAATGTCGCTTGAAATCATTATCGCAAAAAAATGGCTTGTATCCCTTTACCCAAACACCACAGAATTAATTAATATTATGGTTTCCTTATGAAGATTAATAATACAGTAAAACAATAAAGAAATTATCTTATGAGATCACTAAAACAATAGATACCTTTATTTGTCAAAAGGTAATGTTCTGTTGGAAGCAATCTTTCAAATGTGACCTGATCTCCGTTCATGACTACATGTTATCATGAACCTATTATGCAATCTCTGAGAACAATTTCTGAATAGAAAGTTCATTGATAGCTCAAAGGATATCAGTATTATCCAAACTTTAACATATTTAATACCTTAATCGAAACTTAGCATAATAAGTTTTAATTATACAATAAAGTATATTGTTAATTTATTAATATTCAAATGTTATAGTTATAGTGACAGTACTTGGACATCTTAAAATATTTTGATCTTAGGTCCAAATCACAACTTTTGTTGTAACAAAATATTATAAGTCGTACCAAATTATAAATCGTTGATATGATTCAAATTTACGAAATTACATTATACTAAGTAAATTATAAGTGCTTTTACGAATTAAATAAAATCAAAATATATTATAGAAAGCTTGTATTGCTATTTTAAAAATGAGAAGTTGAAGAACCGGTGATTTAAAAGAACTGTCATATTGCCCGAAGCGGCATTAAAGTCACCGCTTAAAATATAGGTACTGTGTGCTAGATGAACACCGAAAGAGTCCTAAGGAATACTGCGATGAAACCCACCACAAAGGACAATAGATTGACAGTTGAGATCATCATCCCAGACACAAATTTATACATGTATCACAATATATGTGCATGTTGTATCATATTATATATTTCGTAGTGATGACTATATAACTGTAATGATATATTTACCTTTTCGACGCTGCTGATAATGGTAATCCTTATCATGGCACACACACACAGACACTGAGGCACTGCGGCACTGAGAACCTCGCACGGCCGAAGCTCGAGTGTGACTAACGGTTGGTTTGCCCACACCTCCCGCCACGGTCAAAGACCCCGCCCTCAGTCTTCGTCTGGGGGGACCGCGTCGTTCAGGAGTCTCAGGTCCTCAGGAGTATAGCGCTTCAGGGGACAAAGTTTCGCAAGAGTAGAAGGAGATTGGGTGATTTTAAAAGTGGAGAAATAAGGAAGTTATCTGGATCTAGAGAATGATGAAATATATTTCAGATAGGCTGAGAAAATTTAAAAACTGAAGATATAAAAATAATAAAAAATTGAGAAAAAAAAATTAATTTCACATATGGTGGTCACGCAATAAAATATATCTATTCTCTTCACAACTTTGGAGACGAGGAGTCTCATGGGTCCAATGCAGGCTGATCTATTCACAGAACAAAGCTCTATAAAATCAAATAAGAACTCTTTCTTTAAAAAAAAATCTTCATTGCATTAGGTTAGCAGAGAATGCAGTGGGAATTCTGAGATACAAAAGTTATAACGTTGAAATCGTAAATTAAGAAAAGAATGTTCACTATGGAATATAAACACTGTCTGGCGTAAACAGAATGAAACTCTGGGCATTTACCTATATTAGGCTTCAAATGAAGGTATATCAGAAAAGATGACCATAAAGTCATATGGCTTGATACAGTCATATCGACAACAGCAAAAGTGCGGAACTCTTTTTTTATCAGAGAGAGTAATGAATACGTGGCCATGAGCTAGATCGACTGTCCAGAAGAAAATCTATGGGAAAAAGAGAAAATACTATTGAAAACTAACTATTTTTAATATATTTTAAGTTTCGCGTACTAGCGAAATGATTGATGCCCGTATCGTGTGTGCCTATGAAGTTTTACATTGTTTCTTTAGTCCGGCATGTTTAAAAAGGAATCAAAACAAAGTAGTATAAGATATTGAGAAGACCTGTCTCACTTTAGTAACTAGTGACTGGGACTAGATTAAATTATGGGGAATATATCCAAACTTTTAAAAATATAGTAAGACGAAACATTCGAGCAAGACTGATGCATAACGTTTTATTAAAACGAGGAACTTGGCCAGAAACAGAACTGAATTTGATAACAAAATTCAAAAGTGATTTATAGACTTTAAGCAACTGACTGATGATCGTATCTTGCCATATCTTGTTTTACTTTATAAAGTTTCTTTATTTATTGTTTATTTATATACTTCATTTTTCTTTTAATTTCTCTTTTTATAGTATTTTTCTGATTAATAATATTTTCATTTTTCTTATTAATTAAATTTTGTTGGTACACTTAACAATAAAAACAATGAAACTTTAATATGTAATGTAGATTTGTAACCTGTACTACAGATAGAGTGTCTAGTCATAATAGGCATGACGCATATAAAAATTAGTTAAACACTCCTACTATGGAATTACCATAGATAGAAGAATATATATATATATATATAAAAAAAAGTAACGCGAAAAATCTTGAGTCTGAATGACAAGGTTTAGTCGGCTCCATAAATGTATGGACAAAGGTGGTTGAGGGTGGTTGTGAGAGGAACATGGATAATGGAATGGAGCACATGGTTACTGTAAACTTCATCAAAATGGACGTGATTGCAGCGTTGGTTGGAAAGTAATATTCTAACATAATCGTCTAAGGAACATTTTTTAAATAAGATGAAAAATTTAGGTTCAAAAATAAAAATTTGACAGTCCTGTAAAGTCGGACTTAGCAAAATTTAATGCGCAGTTGTCCCCACATCAATCTATAGAGTGAACGAATGAATGAAAGATAGTATGTCATTCCATACACGAAAACGTGGCCTGACCAACGTTTCCAGTTACATCTAGTAGCTAAATATATAAAGTAAACATATAGTCATTTGATAAAAACATGCTAGAAAAGTGAAGTCAAATGGAACAATATGATACATATTTTCATATAGTAACAAAGTCAAGAAACGTCACTAAAATACAAAAAGCCCCAAATTGTGAATATAACAGATATTTTATGGAGGTTAGAACTGGCGATAGCCCAGTTGACTAAGAATCTTGCTGTAACAATTAATGAGGTCAAATCAATGATCCTCTTGACCATTTGATCCTTTCCCTTCGAATCCTGAGCGACTAAGTCCTTGGATGTCTTTAGGTTCCTTTCTTTGTCCTGTTCAGCTCCTTTAGAAAGTCAAACGGCATCTTGATGGATTGATCCATTAATCCTTCCAATGGCTTAGCGATTGTTTCACGTTTCATTATCAAAAACCCATTTTCTATTGTCATCAAAGGTCGTTAATTTTAGTATCATAATACAAAATATATTACTTTGTCATCACACAGTAATAAATAATAAATTGCAGACAAGATGTTTCATCAACTAAGCTGTTAAATATTATAATCAATAATCAACTAACTTTAAATATTTCATCCTTTTTCGGTAATATATCCGCGAAGAATCAACCGAAAACTGGCGAAAATTCAATAGTTTATCTGCCTACCAAAATAGATAAAACCGCAAGTGATTTAAAATGGGTTATCATCATAAAATAAATTAGACTTAAAATGCATTTACCTCCAACTTAGAAGAATTTTTGAGAAAAATATCTTTTCGTTTCTCATGACTCTCAAATAACCTCTATCAAGTTTATTTATTATTAATGTCTCCACCAAGTGATGGAAAATAAATTTACAGTGATTCAAGCCAGACTTTTTTGGGGCAAAAATTTGCCCTAGGTGATATAAACGGCCTAGGAAAACGATACTAACGCCATTATCTTCAAGTTGATGTTGCTGAAAAAATGTTAACACCTCTTAAAAATTAATCATTTAAAAAAAAATTGTACAATTTTTATTAAATTTTAGTCAAACGTCTGTAAATTTGCGCCGTTGATGCAGTTATCTGAACCAATTTTTAAAATTTTATTTTAAACATAATTTTAAAATAAACAAAGGCAATTTTTATAAAATATCTTAAAATTTGTGATTAAGAAGATTTTTCATATTTTGATTATAAAAATCATTTATTTATGAAAAATTGAAAATAATCCAAAACTTTTTTGTGCCTAATCATTCAATTAAAAACCTCTTTCTATAGCATTGTTCGCAATATTTTTCTGGGCAAAGTGATTTTGTCACGTGTAGTAACGCGAAACACGTTACCGTAATTTCGAGAGTGGAACACTTTTTTTTTTTTATGAAAACGCTTTAATTATTTGTTTAAAGTAACAATAGAAATAACATTAAATATGTTATAATCTGTATTAAAAATACACAAGGTTATGTAATATAATCAATATAAAATGCCAGCTGGAAAATTCAAACGGAAGTTGAATGTTTCTGAAATCCTAAATCCGAGACAGTGATTGTTTATTTTTTTAAATAAATTGCCACGAAACTTTTTCAATGTGATAATTAGGAGAAAAATTGTAGAAACAAATTGTATATGTTTTAAAAAATATAGAAAAAACTCTACGTTGAAACGCGTTTTTAGGTACTTAATCGGATCTCTCATATATTTCATGAAAATAGCATTGTAGAGAAACTCCTCGGGAACAAATAACGCTTTGAAAAATGGCTGTGGGACCATTTTGACCCTTATTCAAATCTTTTTTCGAAATAACCTGTTTATAACGTTTTCTTAATTTCTAGAAGAAGTTTTAAATTTTTTTGCATACATTTTTTTTTATAGATAGGCATTAATGAAAGCCATAATTTAAGACCCAAAAGAAGTTCCTGTAATAATTGAAAGCCCTATAATAAAATGTCCAAAAATGACCATATTTTGCGGTTTTTAATTTTTTTTTTTTTTCCGATAAGTTCTTGACCGACTCATTTTATCCGTATTTTTTATTTTTCTTAAACCATTTTTTTTCACATCTTAAACGTGAATTCATACTTTTCGCCACCTTTATGAATTTTTTTTTCACCATGCTGCTACACACCGAATTTATCTAAAACATATACAATAAGTTTCTATTATTTTTTCCTTATTATCTTGTCGAGAAATTCCCGTGGCAATTTATTTCAAAAAATAAATATATTCACTCTATCAGGTCTGGACTGTAGTGCTACCGAAATAGTCAAGTAAAATCGTAGTTTTCACTAAACAAAAAAATCCGGAGTTAGGTTTCTCAACGGTTCTTTATATTTTTTGAGGTTCTAAATCCGAATTTAAACATTGCCACACCTTACGGGTGATGCATCAAAATTTGTAACAAAATTGCAAAACTTCGCCTCATTTTGACGTTTATTGCGTTTAATATAAATATGGAAATACATGATTAGGTTCCTCACGTAGTTTTATGTTATCGAGAATGCTAGATCCGAATTTAAACCCGCCCAAATCGTAGAAGTGACGCAACACGGCGAAAAGTGAAAACATTTCAAAATTTGAACCATTTTTACCATTTAATATTGATATCATTTTTAATTTATCTTCTTTATTGTATTGATTTATTAATACGCTTTACAATTATTAAATTTATTTTTAAAAAAAGATTATTACATATCTACTCATAATTTAAGTTTATTTGAATGTGGTTATTTATTTATTTTAATTTTACTTATTTGTTTTAATAAAATAAATATGAATGTATCATTGTCATCTATTACACAGGCCAACGATGAAAAAACTTTTGTACTGAAAATACCTTATTGCTATAGTTTTTAGGGTGCTGAATCCAAATATGATATTAAAAAAACTGTATTACCCACAATTTCTTCACATTTTATAGTTAAATTTATTAAATTAAACGATTTTTAAAGAATTGAACAGCTTCAAAGACCAACGATGAAAAAACTTTTGTACTGAAAATACCTTATTCCTATAGTTTTTAGGGTGCTGAATCAAAATATGATATTAAAAAAGCTGTATCACCCACAATTTATTCACATTTTATAGTTAAATTTATTACATTAAGCGATTTTTAAAGAATTGAACAGCTTTCAATCTTAGGTCTCATGAAACAATTAGGCCTCATGAAACAATCTGTAAAGGCTTTGCCTAAAGATGGACCATGTTTCAAGTATCTCTGCCAAAAGTTTCCACGCCTTTCAGAAGCTAAACTAAAAGAAGGCGTCTTTGTCGGACCTGACATTAGAAAAATGATGTTTGATGTTAACTTTGAATCCACAATGACCTTAAATGAGAAAGAAGCATGGGTATCATTCAAGCAAGTCGTTACAAAGTTCTTGGGAAATGAAAAAGACCCAAAGTATGTTTCTATTGTAGCTAACATGTTACAAAAGTTTAAAAAGTTAGGAAGTTTGATGAGCCTGAAACCTACGGAAAACTATGGGTGATACAAAAAAACTAAGGCCAGATTTAGATTCAGCACATAAAAATCTATAAAGATCAACTATTAAAGTTAAAAAAGTTTTCAAAATTTTTTTTTTTTGTTGCCCTGTGTTACCTATTGCCCAAGATTGCGCCAGATCGCAATATTTGTCACTAAACAAGTTTAAAAAAAAACTCATTATTTATTTACCTATGTAATAAAATTGCAGTATGTATGTACACATTTAATGGCTAAGGGCATGAAAAATATAAATGTTTAAATAAAATCTCCTTTCACAGTGTTAATTTAGGAAGAGAAAATGAATGTAAAAAATATCTTTCTTTTTTTTATTCTATCAAGGAAGAATCCGATATTAGACCAACAGAAACAAATTTATGATTTTTCAAAATATTATTTCAAATCTCGGACGCTAGAATATAAAAATAAATCGAAATTTTTAAGAAAAATTAAGGTTAGTAATATTATATATAGTAAAATATTCACATACTTTACAATAAAAAAAAGTGTAAATATGGATAGTATTATAAATTCGTCGTGAAAGTGATCATAGTAACCAACGATTCCGATATTTGAATATTTGGCAAGGAATATCGCGAAAAGCGATAATTATAAATATTCAATATCCCATTGTAGTCACAAGAATGAAGATGATAAGATAATATTCCATTTGAAGTGACAGAGTTGAAATGTTTTGGGCGGACGCACTTTGTAATATTCGGAGACAGAGAAGAGGGTCCCCTCGGCATCCCGGAATGCGGTTCCGCCCTACTACATTCCAAATAAATTTTACGTCCTATATACAATACTTTAATAAATACAAATATTTTATACAAAAAATACAACATAAGATGAAAGTCAAACCGCTTCAAAACTAAACTAAAGTAACTAATTGTAAGTATGAATAACAAACTAAACTTAAACTAATGATTATGTTTTTAAATGTATTTTTAGAGTGTATTGGAAGAAGACTGACAGGTCGGTAGGAAGATGGATTGAATATGTCTTTGTCCCTTTGTATATAATTTTGATGTGTGAATATTTCCATTCTATAGGGAATTTAGTTGTCCTTAGTATACAGTAGTATACTGTCCTAAGAAACACTTAGGCTTTCCTGGGCATCTTTTGGAGCGCCTCGGCGGTTATTAAATCATAACCAGGGACTTTTCTTTAAGGTAAGTGTTCGATTTGTTGTGAAACTCGTGAAGGTGTGAACGAAAGAGGTAGGCCTGTATTGGGATGTCTAAAGTGTTAAGTACTAGGGTTTCATGTTCTGTACTTGTGAAGTCAGTGAATGGTGTAAATACAGATGCTCTAAACTCTTCGCAATTAATATAAGACTGATTGATATACTCATATAAATTTGTATAAAATATAAAAATATAAAAATTGATATAAAATGAAAGTCAAACCGCTTCCAAACTAAACTAAAGTAACTAAGTGTAAGTATGAATAACAAACTAAACTTAAACTACAAACTCAAGACCATAATACTAACTACCTCACACCTCATTATCCAGTCTTTTCTCTATTCGACAAGACTCAGATGCCTCCATTCGACCAGTCTTGGCAGGAATACCGCAAGGATCAATACTGGCATCCGATATTGTACATTATATATACACATGACATACCTATAATCACTCCCAGACTTTGACTGCTACCTACGCTGACGATACAACAATTTTAACAATACACCCTGATCCCAGAATGGCCTAATTGATTTTACAAAATCACCTATTACATTAACAAAATTGGTACTCGCTTTGGGAAATGCGGTAAAATCATGACAAATCACTACATACAACTTTCACACTTCGACGAAACACGTGTCCACCAGTTTATATCAGCGCCCACAAAATTCCTTACCAAAGTACGTTACCTTGGACAAATATTCGACCGAAGGATGGTCTGAAGCCCACACATCAAAATGAAAAGAAAGACTCTTAACAAACTAATGAAATTACTATACTCTCTTTTTTTCAAAATCGTCAAAACTAAAAATCAAGCAGATACTAAATACATACACCTACCTACTTTGACACAATGGACCTACGCTTCGCATATTTACGAATCAGCTAAAAAGACTCACTTAAAAAAACTACAGACTTTTCAATCCAATATTTTAGGACTGATGACAGAAGCACTTTGCTACGTAAACAAAACTGTACATACCGACTTACAGCAACCAAGTATCAGCCAACAGAAGATGCGAAGATCGTATCTAGGTAAGTAAGACAGACACTTCCTCGTACCATTCAATTTAGCTCCTCGGAACATTTTTATCGCACATCGTAGGTCATCTGTATTGTTAAAATATAACTATCAACTAAATCATAGGTCCGTACGGTTATCTAATGGTTTCTCAAATGAGTATAATATAGATAAAATAATTCCAATAAGCTAGAAGTGTTTTATTCCCTATTCTATCAGAGAGTATTCGTATTATTGGGCCATTCTCAAATAAACCGTCACTTTGGCTGTCCTGAGGTTTCTAGAAGTTCGACATTTTTCTTTCTTTTTTTTCAGCCCCACAATCAGCGTTCAGTTCGCCTCAAAGCAGAGTACATTTTGAGCTATTTAATGCTTCAAAATAGAAATTTTGTAAAACTTTTGTAAAAGGTTTTCGTGAGTTGCATTCTGTTCAAAGTGCGTTTCGAAAATGTTCACTAAATATTCACAAAATAAAAAAAAGTATATTTTGATTATCGAGGGCTCATCACACAACGGCAAATAGCCCTACTAGGTAAGGAAGCAAAAACATATAAATAAATAAAACATGGTAAAATCAAAAATTTAGTTTGTAACTCTCGTGACTTAAAAGCACCTATAAAATCAAAAAATCGTAGAACTATCAAACCCAGTCAGCCTTAGCACTCTTTGACACTGGTATGACACCCATATACGGCTCATTCCAGGGCTAGTTCCCAAGAACTTGAATTTCTGTTTTCTTTTTTTTTTGCACATTTTGAAATAGACATTTGATTTGTGAATGACCCCAATTGAGGTCGATTGTCGGCGTGACCTGTGGAAGCCTGCTTCTATCCTTAGCCACTGTTCAGTAAGGTCCTTGGAGTGAATTAATTCCTCATTCCTTCATCTTTGTTCTTATTGTCCTTTTGTCACGTTAGTTGTTACTGAGATGTTTCGCTAGTAGTTTATCGGATTGTCTAGTGAAAATAGTAATTATTAGAGGAAAACGTATTATCTGTAGGTAATTGTTCTGAGTAATCATTACTACTGTTGTGTCGTGCACTCAATACAATAGGCGATTCAATGTCCTGGAATGACGATTGGTCTATAAGAAGAAGAAGCGTAGGCTGAACCTGTAGAGGTTAAATGCCTTTGTTTTTTTGTTAATCACATATTATTAGGGATTTGAAAAATTAGCTAGGATTGAAAATTTTAAATTAATGCGAGCCATGTAGGGTGTGTGGAGTTTGTGTGTTTTCGGGGTAAGTGCGTAATTCTCTCTTTAAATCCATACCCTCAACTGGTAAGAGATGTCCTTTACAGAACATGAATCGTAAACACTGATATATCAGAAATCAGCCACAAAAGTTCGCTAAGTGAAGTATAACGAGTTGTAAAAATATTAGTTCCAACCTGCTGACAAAGTTGTGTCTTTCAACTTTTGCATTTCAGCACCAGTGTATTCTGTGTTTATCTACAAGTAGGCCATTTTTTTTTTTTTTTTTTGCCGTAAGCGGAACCTACAGAATCTGCTCTTCAAAATACCTTGCGATTTACATTTCTGTTTGACAGTTTTATATTTGTCCGCAGTCACACAGCAAAACCTGATAATAGGGACAAATACAGAACTCTGATGTGTGACAAGCGTGGGTGGTGTACATTTAACCTTACTATCATGATTTGTCGAGTGAACTAAGGTGTTGCGAATTAAAACAAAAATTATTTTTGTCAATACATTTATTTTATTATATTCCACATCCCGCAGTGATGATTGTAAAATGTGAATTAAAAGACAACCTTTAACGTTTTTGGATGATTACGCCAGTATAATAATCTTCCGGAAACCGAACTATTTTGCAAGTGCCCAAAAACGGCTCCTGTTTTAATAAAGAGTCTTTCAGATACCTCGTATGCACTTACCCCTAAAGGAAGGGGAAAGTGCATACTAGGTACTATTAAATTAAATTATCAATTTCATCAAAATTGACCTGGTTGAAACGAAGGCTTGAATGTAATATTTAAACATAATTGTCTTAAGAACATTTTTAAAAATAGAGAAAAAATCTTGCTCCAAATTTAAAAATTCTACAATCCTGTAAAGTCGAACTTTATAAATTTTAATGCGAACTTGCTCCACATCACCCTATTTCACATAGATAGAACTAAATACAAACTAAGTAGCATTTTTAAATTTGTGTTCATGCGCAAGGACTTTTGCAAGAACCTAGTAGTTAACAGCTGGATTAGTTTTGATTCCATCATTTCCAAGACTACGCCAGCCGGCGACTTAGAAAACTTTTCTATTATTTATTTTTTTAAATATTAAAAACAGTAATTGCTATAAGATATAAAACCATTGATTTATAATACGCAGTCGATCTTCATATAAACACTACAAACATATTTTGTATAATATGGAAATGACTTTTTTGGTGAAATAATATAATTGTTACTTTTACGAAATTAATAATATTAAAACAAGAGGAAAACAAACTGAAGTAAAAAAAATTGTTCAGTTATTGTTCTCCATTAGCAAGTTTGATTTTCGAAATTTCTTGTAGTTTAAAAAATATTCGGCAGGAAGTTGGCTTTTACTTCGTGACGTATGAAATCTTGACTTTCCCGCTCGATCTAGCGTAGGTTAATAACCTGTCTAAACAATTTAAGACAATTTTTACATAAATTATTACATGTTAGATGTTTGCTGTCATAATAAAACTACTAGCGAAATATCTCATTAACAAACAAGGTGACAACAGGACAATAAGAACAGAGATGAAGGAATGAGGAATTAATTCACACCAAGGAGCTTATTGAACAGTTAGTTGACGTACGCATGATGGTATAGAAGCATCAATCACTAATTACTGAACAGTGGCTAAGGAAGGAAGCAGGTCACGCCGGCCATCTAATTCAATTGGGGTCATTCACAAATCAAATATCTATTTCGAAATGTGGAAAAAAAAAAAGAAAACAGAAATTCAAGTTCTTGGGAACTAGCCTTGAGCCCTATATAAGTGTCATACCGGTGTCAAAGAGTGATAAGTTGACTTACGATTTTTTTTCTTCTACGATTTTTTGATTTTCTAGGTACTTATAAGTCACGAATTTACAAACTAATTTTTTTTTCTTGATTTTCCAAGTTTTATTTATTTTTATTTTTTTTTGTTTTCTTACCTAATAGGACTAGTTTCCGTTGTGCGACGAACCCTCGTTAATCAGAATATGCTTTTTTGATTTAGTGACCATTTTCGAAACGCACTTCGAACAGAATGCAACTCACGAAAACCTTTTACAAAAAAGTGTTATACAATTTTCATTTTGAAACGTTAAATAGCTCAAAATGTACTCTACTCTGCTTCGAGGCGAACTGAACGCTGATTGAAAGGATGACAAAAAAAAAGGTAAACGGAAAAAACCATATTAAATCCATTATTCTGAATTGCCAAAATCTAAGCTTCAAAAACTTAATCAGTATGTAAAAAAATGTCTAATTATTCCAAACTGTACGAAAATTTGAAAAGAACCATGTGCTTATGATAAATTATTTTTTCATACGTAGACAAGAATAAGAAGAAAAAATCTTAAATTGTAGCTATATGAAATATTTTTAAACAATACCTACAAAGTAAGGAAATGAAAATATCAAATGGAATTATGTTGGCAGTAAAGCTGGTTAGTCTCCTAAACTGAAATTGGAATAGGGTCACTCCAAGAGTAAGACAATGAAGAGATACGACGACGATAGCTCAGAGAGGGAATTACCGAAGAGACTGGGAATACAGAGAAGAAGAGGGAAAATTTGAAGGATGGCAAAATCCTTAGAGGAATTTCCTCTTAAGGAAACCTTTAATCAAATCGTTCAAGCTACTTCTGTCTAATTTGTCACAAGAAAATTTGCCTCATTTACGCATTACACATTTATTTAGAGAAATAATTCAACAAAATTTAATCAAACCTTCATTTATTTATTCATTTACCTTTTGCATCTTGGAAAATGCACCTTCGGAGGAAAATTGTTTTGTAAAAGTGTGAAATTGCATAAATATTACGCTCAAAACAGAACGTTTCGTAATTATTAGATAACGAACAACTAATGTTCTTCAACTTTATGAACATTTTGATGTCTATTAATTTATAACATCCAATTCAACTATAATATATTTTTTTTTAACATAATATCTAGACTTTAGAAATTCGCTGAACCTGGCGAAAAATGTAATGGCGAAAAATTGTAATGTTGGAAAATAAATGATACTAGTTCATTATAACAGAGTTGGGAGGAGAGTAAATAATGGTTATAATGAGAAAACTCATATAAAAAGAAGTTGTCATTGACATAAATACGTATTATTCCTATAATATATTTAATAAAACACTCGAGTGAGTCCGACCGTGTCCGTTGTTTAGACCTACTAATCCATCTAAACCGTTCTGTATTGCGAGAATTGTATATCCTGCCCCGTTTTCACTCTATGTCTATAAGTTCTATTAACAAAAATTTTATGAACATCTGATAGTGAATATAGAGAATGCCTGTATACAATTCTATCGTGAAGGAGGGCATAAATGAATAAGCTATTAAAATAATTAATTAATTATATTGAATAACACAGGGAAACAAAAAAGTACTTTTTTCATGCGGCATAAGTATTGGGTGTGAATATAGATACAAGAATGCACTAAGATACACGATGTATAGTTACTTTGTTCAAATTAACTCTATTTTTTGTAAAAAAAAATCTAGGTTAGTTACAGTGTATATAGCCTTTATTTCAAAAAGTGGAGTTATTTCAGCAAATCTGATATTTTTGTTATCTTTAGAAAACTGAAATTCTCCAGAATCGAAACTGAAACTGCGCCACAATTTCACTGTTGTCTGAAAACCCCTCCAAAAAACCTTCCGTTTTTCTTTCAATAAAAGAGTATTTACTGCCTTTATTTAAAAAAAATAGAGTCAATTCGGCTAATCTGATATTTTTCTCGTATCTAGAAGACTAGCATTATCCAGAATCGACTCTCAAACCCTGCGCCGCAAAATCACTGTTGCCCTGTGTAATCAATAGTTGACCGTAAAACTTCATGAAGGAATGAGATGATTCGGGAGGCGGGAAAAAAACGGGATCACAAATAGTAAAAACTATTTATTAGGAACCGACGTTTCGACCAAGATAAAAAAAATAAATAAAAATAGCAATGGTATAAACAGTGAATGTGGCAATCAAGTTCTTTTTTAGTTGCGTTAATTTTTTTTAGATTATTAAATTTAATTCATTCGCTGTGTATACTATGTTTTTGTACTTGTTTATTCAGCCCTGAAGAAGACCTGCAAAGTGGGTCGAAACGTCGATTCCTAATAAATATTTTTTACTATTTGGGATCCATTTTTTGACCGCCTCCCGGATCATCTCATTCCTTCATAATTAGTCAATTAGTCAATAATTTTAGGCTAAATAAATAAATATTATGTTTTATTTTTTCCCAATGATTAAAACCAACCTTGGACGGTACCCCCTACCCTGATAGTTAAAATAAAAAAGAATACATCATTGATACATGTTATTCCTGTAATCTATATAATAAAACCCTCAGTTGCGTCCGACCGTGCCCGTTGTTTAGATCGTCTAAACCCCGTTCTGTATCTTTCTACACATTTCCAAGTTTTATCATTGAGCATCTGATGAATACAGAGAATATCTGTAGTCAACTTTAGTGCAGGAAGGGGATAAATAAATAAGGACAAACACATAATAAATTAAGGGTAAATAAAAGAATATTATTTTTGTATTTTTCTCCAGTGATTACAACCGTCCTTTGGGACCTTCTTCCCCCCTCTTAGTTAAATTATAATCCTTCATAAAAAAAGCCGGACTTACTTGCAATTTCATATATGTTTGTCAAATATTCGAACATCTAATAAAAACAATTATAATATGCAACAATATATCATATATATCATGCAGTTACCTGGAATTACCGCATCGAGGCAAACTTGATTTAAATAACATACCTGAAAAAAAAATAAAGACAGAATTACAACAGTATATAATTATAAAAATAAAAGTAATAGTATTATAAAAATTAATTAATTATTGTCTGGTAAAAGTGCATATTACATTTGTGATATAAGAACAATAAAATTATTTTTTTAAATACTGTTTTTTATTTTTTCATATTTATTCTCAGCATGAACCGACAGATGTTGCCATCTGGTCAGGCACAATTGTTATTCTTTGTTGAATAAACTCTCTACATTCTTTGCTTTTTTTAATTAATATTCTTTCACTTAATTTCAGACGCCTCGAAAGATAATCGGGAAACTAAAGAGACGCAAGTTTACATACTAGTGAGTTTCAATGTGAGTAGATTATATCAAAAAGAAAACTTTGTATTGGTTTAACCCCGCACTGAACTAGCAATGAAAGAAAGATGGGGTATTTATAGGTAAATGGTTTAAGGGTCGGGGTTTATCCAGTAATTCCGGTGAGTAATTGTTTTTTCTGTTATAAATGGGAATAAATTTAAGATTGGACTATTGGAGATATCTATTTGGTCTTTTAAGTAAAAATCTGGACTGGATCTAAAGGATTTTATTATTTCAAGTGCTTCATATATATTTAATTTGAGGCTGTTTCAACGTTATTAAATTATTATATAATTATTAAATCCCCGAGTCTTTGATGAATTTATGGGTTTTTTCATTTAAATGAAATAGAAGAGGCAAATAATTTATCAATCCCTAATTAGATATATCCTTCTATACCATCATGCGGATGTCAACTGATAAATTCGTAGTTTCATTTTCGTGAGATCTTCTTTTATCTTAGGAATCAATTAAGCATGTTTTATATTTTCATTTTTTTACTTCTACATACTTGTTGATGGGCAGAATAAATCCCTCATTAGACCAGAAATACTATTTAGAGCAATAAAAAAGTATAATTTCTTGTACGTATGTGATGACGGTGTTATTGCTTTAATTGATAAAACGGTTGTCGTCTTCTTTGTATTAAAAAGGAATTACTTGAAGATATATAATTATTTCAATGTAAGTGCATATTTAAAATCATTAAATATGGTTTTCTTCATTTGATGACTGTTCGCGTCCGTCAGAGGCGTGTCCGTTGCAAAGGGGTATGAATTATTTTTAAAGATTTAAAGTTGAAGATGAGTTATTTTAAGTTCTCTATTTATTCCCTTTATTTGTTATTATTATTATTTATTTTTTGAAATTATATTATTTTTTTGTTATTACTTATTTATTTATTAATTTTCTTCCTTAATCCATCAACTACATTAACAATAGAATATAAACTGATACCATTAATATATTGGTAATCAGCATAGTTGTGCATATACAAACATCACTTGAGTCGTGGATTGCCTGTAATTAATATATATATATATATATATACACGTACATCTGTGTGAGCATGAATTACTCTCACCCAACCCATTAGGCAATATAGGCACTTTCCGTACGGCAATAACTCCCATCTCGCTCTAATAGGACAGAAATGGAATCGGTGATGTAAAATCGCTTAGATCAATGAATGCTAGCAATAAAGTACAGCAACCGCGACCCTACATGATGCAATCAAAACTTCAATAACTTTCAGAGTAGAAAGGAAAAAAAAATATTGAAGGTAAAAAAAGAATTGGCTTAAATCGTAGCAGAGGAGGCTGGAGTTCTATTATCGAATCTAATTTTCCAGATAAATCGGCTTTAAGTTGAAAATAGAGTTGATTTGAAATATATTTTGAAAAGGTTGATTAATATTATTGATTAGTTTGATGCGGAGCTCAATTGTCCATTGATTAATAATGACCTTTTCAATTCCATTTGTTCTAAATAGTCTTCATAATTAGAACCAGTGATCTAGTAATGAGGTTCTTTTTAGTGCTATTAAAATTATTATCATTATTATCACTAATGAATTCATTAATAGATAAATAATTTGGTAATATAAATAAATTTCTTTGGCAGCTAAGATACACAGCCTACCAATCAGTCATGATATTTGTTTATGAAACGATATTTAAATAAAAAGTAGGTAAACATGTTATTTTTACAAATATTGTGCATTCGCATCCTCTATTGATTAAATATTTATTTTATTTGTGATTCACATCTTATACAATATTAGATTTTCAATTTGGTGATAACATTTTTTTTTCAGGTATATCCTTGGTTTTTTTTCCTTTATTTCATAATTTAAAAAAAAAAAAAAAAAAAAAAAAACATCTCTCACTTACAGTGATCCTTCCTTTATCACCAATGAATGTTATCTACAAATTGCCTATTTGACTAAACTATTCAAATATCTGTTTCTTGGAAGAAATATTTTTATAAAAAAACTTTAAATATTAAAAAAGTACTTCTCTGTGCTGCACATATTGATTGATTTTACTTGAACGAATGATGTTTTGCATTATAATTATACAAAGTAATTAAAGTTTGAAAATGGCCGAAACGTCACAATATTTGTTATATAGTTTAAAATTAAATTTGTATGGAATTTTATCGATAAAATTGTTTTTTTCTTAGAATTAATAGAGGTCTTCGTTTAATCTATGAAAATTGATTATTAGGTCCATCTATTTTATATTCTTATACGATAAAACTTTTAGCGAAATGTGAAAAGAAATTTTGTAAAATTTTCAAAATGGCAGCATTAACATAAATTCTTACAATTTTGCGCCACTATAAAAAAAAAAAAAAACCTCGAATGCCACAAATACTATTCGAGAAATAAATGAAATAGAGAGGAAAGATTTGAATTTATTCAGATTAATCTAGCTAATTGGTCTCGATTAGGACTAATAAAGAGCTATTATAGGTCTCGAAAGTAAGTTTTGGGATCGAAGAATCAAATTGTTGGCTCAACTTGATAGGTGAGAAAACCATCTTCCAAGTCACATTAATCTTCCTAATATTTATATGTATACATTTTTACGATTTTACACATATTTACGATTTTTAAGTTTAATGAGACAACACTACACACACACAAACATAACAAATCTTGCGAGCGTGCGTTCGTAGGTAGGTGTCCATAGTAGCACTACCGCATAACTTATCAGTATTGCAGGTATTGTATACAGAATACAGGCTATTCAGTACAGCGAGTACTGTATACAGTATATTTTCTATTGGCTATTGTCTGCCCCGTCTCCAATACATGAAGCTTATTGTTGTTTAGACAACTTTTTTGAAACTGTTTCTTGAAAATGAGGGAATAAATAAATATAGCTAAATATTTAATTTATAAATTTGTTAAGGCTAAATAAATAAATATTATGTGCTGTATTTTTTCCAAATGATTAAAACCATCCTTGTGATGGTAAAATTATTAAATAATATTATTATTATTAATAATATTAAATATTATTATTAAAAATTACTTAAGTATTCTCATGATTTTTCTTTCTGCCAGATATATATTATAAGGAATATTATCTTTGTTGGATAATTGAACTAATACTATATTAATTACATGTACCACCTGCACTACATTAATAAATTGAAGAATTATTTATCAAGCTATACAGTATTTTATTTATTTATATGAAACAGTAATTTACAACTATCATTTTTTATTTACATATTTATTTATTTTTCTAGGGTCATTCCACACCAAACAAAACAATAAAAGAATACTTTTAGACACAAGGTATTTCAAAATGAGTGAAACTTGTAATTTATGTTCTATTCATGCATATAGTTGAAAATTCGAAATTTCAGATTTATCCCTTTTTTATTACTTGAGTTTAAAAAAATAAAATCAAAAATCGACTGTTCTTTGACACGTTTTGATTCATTGAAAAGCTTATAACTTAAAAAATATTTGTCCTAAAAAACTCAAAGTAGTGTCATTCTTTTTAGAATTACATAAGCTGTAATTTGACATACTTCTTGACTTAAAAAATCAATCTTAAAATATTTAAAAATTTCTAATAATTATTTTTTCAAAAACTCAAATTAATTTTTTTTTTTAATTTTATGTAACTTATATATGTTATAAGAATTTATAGGCAAAATTTCAGGATGGGGTTTTTGAAGGTTCTGTTATAGAAAATAAAGCATTATTGTTTATGCTATGTTTTTTTTCAAACTGAAATGGAGTTTAACTGTACGAGAGTATGTCATATTTTAAAAAATAGATTTACTTTGCTAAAAGATATAATACAAACTGGGTTTTAAAGTTATTTACCATACCCAACATTATTCGTGAGCCATTAATTGGTGAATTAGCTTCCACAAAATTTGTTTTTCAACATGATCCCAATGAGATACCATCATAAAATTTGATATGCGCATTCTTATATTAGCATTAAACTTATATCTTCAATTGAACAAATTAACTACAAAACGCATTAAACATGGCATATTTAAAAAAAAAATGATTTCGATTTAGAGATTTTAAAAAAAATTCGTTTTAAAAAAATATATATTTGTATAATGTTAATATAAGAATGCAAATTCCAAATTTGATGATGGTATCTCGATGGGATCATGTAGAAAAAAAAAGGTTTTGTGGAAGCTCATTCACCAATTAATGGCTCACGAAAAATGTCGCGTATAATAAATAACTAAAACAACCCATTTTGCATAACGACATTTAGCAAAGTAAATTTACTTTTAGACAAGACATGTATACCGTATCTCCATTTCAGTTTGAAAAAAAAAACAGCATAAAAATACAATATTTAATTTTTTTTATATAACAGAAGCCTCAAAAACTCCATCTTGAAATTTTGCCCATACATTCTTATAACATGTATATGTAACATATATTTTTTCAAAAAAATTCCAAAGGTGTCAAAAAACGATCCATTTTTGATATTTTTAAATTTATAACTCAAAAAATAAAAATGGGATGAATCTGAAATTTTGCATTTTTTATCCTAATATATATATATATATATATATATATATATATATATATATATATATATATATATATATATATATATATATATATATTTGCATCTTTGTTGATCCTATCGTGATTTTTGGCCTTCCACGTGGTCTCTTGCCAACTATTGTGGCATTCATCGTTGTGAAAAGGCGTCCTGATGGATTGCTTCGAGCTACATGTCCCGCCCATCTTAACCTCCTTGCCTTCATATCATGAGATATTGACTGACCAGTTTCTGTAAGTAGTTCTTTATTGGTCTTTATTCTCCAGGATTTTAGATTCTGATCCCATATCGCTCCGGTTATCGTGGGGAGGACATTCCTTTCAAATCTCTCGATTCTGCTTTCTTGGGTGCCGGTTAGAGCCCAGATCAAAATTGTTTTTTCACAGTACATCCTTAATTTGAGATTTCTGGAGATTATTCGGGATTTTAGTACTCTTGAAAGAGAGAAGAAAGCCCTGTTTGCGCTTGTTAAACGCTGGTCTATCTCTGTATGCTGGTCATTGATTGAGCTTATTGTGGAGCCGAGGTATTTAAAGCTGTCTACTTTCGGGAATGTTCTGCCATCCACGCTGATACTATTGTTGGGGTGGATTTTTCGGCTAACTATCATGTATTTTGTTTTATATGTATTTTATTTATATGCATATATATATATATATATATATATATATATATATATATATATATATATATATATATATATATATTCTGGAACTTGACGTCTCAGAATTCAATGTTTTCTTGTACATATGATGATTATATATATATATATATATATATATATATATATATATATATATATATATATATATATATATATATATATAATCATCATATCTACAAGAAAACATTGAATTCTGAGATGTCAAGTTCCACACAGGTTTGGCATGCTATGATCTGGAAATGTTAATGTGAATACTACATATTAGAGTATGAATAATAAAGGGATACGGCAGAGATTTTCATAACGAAATCAAATTCGAAAATATGCTTTTATCATAGGTATTTGCCATTATACTCCACTTTGCTTTGTTAGCAAACCTGTTCAGTGATTTAAATATATCAAAAATATGAATAAGCACTATAAGTGACCTAAGCAATTTAAGACAAGACTAATTTCGCCTCTCACAGAAACGTCCATTGCCAAGTGAGAGCGATTCGGACAAGATAATCAACAAGTGATGGTAAGGCAGACTATCTGTTGCATAACTATTAAGGCAGAAATGTTATTATACTACCGAATGGACATAAACACTAAATGTAATATATATTTAATCGTCCTTTCACTTCTGCCTTTCACAATATTGATTTATTATCCTTCATTTTATTGACTATTATACAGCTAGCATTACCTTATAATGTCTACATCAGCCAGCTGCCTATAGCTTCTTATGATTGTAAAATTAGAATTTAAAATTTTGTTGACATTATATAGTCGTAAACATTTTATAACCTCAGCCTAAGCCTCTTTTTAGTAACGAGACTTAAACGTCTGCTTTACGCCGTTAAGGTCGGCAATCTCCAACGACCCCGCCAAGAAGTAATTGTAAGAGTCGCTCTGAGAGCTCTGGGGTCAGAGGAATAAATTATCGTAAAACTGGAAAAAACCTCTCGAGGAGCTGAAGATCCCATTAATCACTACCTTTATTTCTTCTAGCCCTTAATTGTACTTTCCCTTAACAGAAGAGAAAATTGCTGCCTTTTTTCGATATGTTTTTTAATTGCTTTTCATGTTCTACTTTATCACGAACTTATATAGTTAATTTGTCAACAAGTACCTTGGCTCTTGTTTTTTCCGTATTTTCTTTATTTTTAAGTTCATTCAATTTCGTTGAGGAATCAAGAATGCTATACCCTTACAATACATTACGAAAAAGCAAATTTGAAATGAGTATTTATATTATTTATATAAATGTATGTATATCTATTATGAGTGTGTGTATATATATATGTGTGTGTATATATATATATATATATATATATATATATATATACACACATATATACATATACTTATACATATACATATATATATACAATGGCCGTGCGATGTGGTCTTCTTATAGACATCGCCGGCAGCATGGATTTTCCCCTATAGGAGGTCACCCATCCAAGTAAAAACCACGCTCGACGTTGCTTAACTTTGATTACCAATTATTGAAGCGCCTTAGCCCGCTCGTCCATCCCCGCCCCTTTATATTTGAAAAAAACATTTTTATAATATTGTTGGCGATGTTTCGAAGTACAAACAATTACAACTAATAAATATTCATAACCTTAATTTATAACATATCTTGTTATTTATTAAAATTTTATATTACCTATAACATACACAATGTTATGTATGTCCCCATGTCCCCACATCTGTACAATTTTACACCGTAATTTCATTTAAATGACCTTTGTGCTAATCAGTGTGACAAGGATATTAAAGTAAAGTCACTCCCCAGAATATTTTATAATGAAACTATGAATTATTGACGAAGTAAAATTGTACAGTTGTGGAGGTATGAGGAGGGCATTGTGTATTTTAAAGGAAATATAAAATTTTAATAAATAGCAAGATATGTTATAAATAAAGGTTGTGAATATTTATTAGTTGTAATTGTTTTATGTCAACGATTAGGACGAATAGTACACACTCGAGACCATTATTATTCGCAATTTAGACTGAATAAGCCATAAATTTATAATGCATGATTTCGTCCAAAATAATTATATATTGCTATTGTTGATAATGACTTGAACTTAGTTTAAGGATGAATTATAATTGAACAATCGTCTTGGGAACGGAATATTCGTCCGAATCTTTGGTCTCTTGATTAAATAAAGTGTAAAGTAGTTTGAAGGGTGTAAACTGATTTCTAATAATTCAATAATAAATTAAAGAAAACCGTACAACCACTTACATGCACACAAATATTCACAGAACTACCGAGAGTAGAAGCAAGAGATGAAGCTGCCATGACCGAAGAGAGGATTATTTTCCTAGAAAGGCCAGTTTCCTCTTGGCAATATAAAGACACTCCGGTTTTATTGTGGCCATAAAAAGTTAGGACGACTTTTGCGCAACAAGTACCTCAGTAAGCTTGTCCTGATTTTCTGCATCGTTAGCACAAAATACTCAGCAAACTTACTTTAAACTTCGTAGAATCGTTATGAAGTATCTCAAGTATCCTACTATAACCAAATTCCGAATATATATATATATATATATATATATATATGCAAAAACACTGCATAGCAAAATATAAAAATAAAAAATAAAATGTATAACAATATTGAAAATATATTTAGCTTTTGTTTTATTAAAAATCATAATAATAAGAATTAATAAACTCAACAACACAAACAACAGTTGCTTACTACACAATGGAATTACTGGTGTAATCTATTAAAATGAGTAAATAGTAACAGTTCACAGGATATTCCATAACTGCCCAAATATTTTTGTAATATATTGAAAAATAAAATGGCTTCCAAATTAAACAATATAGAAGATATAGTAATATTTGCTTCAGAAATTAATTATGTTCAAAAATAGTGTTTTTAGACATTGAAAAATACATATGCAAAATAACCTGCATCACAGTTTTGATCTGATCGGTCCAAAAATGAGAGATTTTAGAAAAATAAGAGCAACTGAATAATATTCTTGAGAGTCTAAAGGATATTACTACAGCAATTGTTTTCGGGGAATCATTGACATAGGCACTTACCTAGTTATTATTTGAAATAAAATCAAAATCATAGACATGCTGCGTTCTTCCAATTAGCCATGCAACTAATGATTTAATGGGTGATACGATGATAATCATTTTATGTGGACTGAGGTGATAGCAAAGTAAGATGGATTTGAAGCCGAAAAAATAAGAATGTACCGAGAGTTTGTCTTGGTACATAAAAACACTATATCACTTATATAAAGTAATAATGAATACTATAAGATTTCTTCCAATGGTATTATTTTTTAAAAACAAAAGAGAGAACATGAAAGAATTTGAGATTGGTTTTAAAACCAATTCTGTTTGATATTTTCAGGATAGTGAGAATATTTTTAAATAAGTAAAATACTACAAAATCGTCAACATTACCATCATTTATTTTTTCTTTTCTTGGACGTAGATGTAACTTTAGATATTTGAGAGAAAAAAATTGAAATAATAATAATAGAAAGCCTCAACAAACCCGAAGGTTGCTTGTCGACACCATAATGGTTGTCCTCCCCCTCTCCCTGCCATCAACTCTGTTAAACCCCAAATCCACGTGAGACCTCACGCAATCCTCCCAACAACTTCTCGCTCTGCTTATAAGCTTTTAAAGATAAAATGTCCAGAATCTAGCGGACCATATTAACATGCGTATTACAACTTTATTTACTGGTTGAATGCCCCAAAATTTTGCGATGGGTAGCCTGGTTAGCTCCCAAGTGGATATTCTTCTGGTCAAATGTACAACGCAATAAATTAATTTCGAAAATCCCAAGTCTGTTAGGATTTATGTATGCATTATGAAAATAATAATTATAAAGAGACAACATTTTTGGTGCACTAATTGGGCCAACGAGAGTATATCATCACTATTGAGCTGATGTGTCAATGGGTATGTTAATGCCTATCGACTTAAAATATAATTTATTTTGCCTTATATGTAAATTAATTTAATTTTTTTCTTTTATCTCAGGCTCGATTCCGTCAAGATATTCTATACGACTCTGTACCGAAAGCTTTATCCATCCAATTTCAATCCAATATAGATTCATTGCTTTAGTAAATCTGGTTATAATTCTAAACGACGACAGAGAACATTATTTTCTTTGCTTTTATTTTTTTGGAACATGTATTATTTATTCCAAAACTACATTTTGGAACATATAAATAGATATTACTTCTTTTTTTTGTTAAAAAATTGTTTTGTTTTTTAATTAACATACTTCATCTAATATAGCTGAAAGTATCTGAGGATCGAAGGTTAATATCTAATTTTAAGTAGCAAAATTTGTTCTTATTTTTGATATTCAGATAAGAGTCATAGTGGAAGTACAATTGAATGTAGACCTCCGACCCAGAGCCTTCCAGAACTGGAGAGGAGACAAAACCAGTCTCCCGGCCGTTGAACTGACGATTGTCCACATAGTCTCTCTTCCCTTGTCCCCTACTCAGTAATCGCTCAGTGTATATATATATATATATATATATATATATATATATATATATGTTTTTTGTTTTTTTTTCAGATATGCATATACATAATATACAGATCAGATATACCTGTATATCAAATATACATATGCATAATATACAGATCAGATATACCTGTATATCAAATATACATATGCATAATATACAGATCAGATATACCTGCATATCAGATATACATATACATAATATACAGATCAGATATACCTGTATACCAGATACACATATACATAATATACAGATCAGATATATGTCAGTGATAGGTATATATGTCAGTAGAGCCGATGCGAGTATTTCCGGGTATAAGTAATACCGATTTCGGATAATTCTTTGCCTCTGCCGGTAATTTTCTGGTATAAGGTAATTTGGCTTAATTGCGTTAACTGTGGAGCGTTAGTGCAGCGTTGGGGTTCTGAAGATTTAGGCGAACGTGATTGGAACACTCGATTAATCGATGCTGTGCCATTAGAGAAGACGAGCTGAAAATTTATGAAAAATTGATTCTTTTGCATTTTCTTAAACCATAACTCTTACGGAACATTTTGATATGTGTTTATGACAAATATAAAAAAGTTAAAAAGGAATTTCATGAAAACAGGCGAACCAATACTTTTTAATAATTTATGATATAGTGTTTTGAATAAAAACTAGTTTTTCGGCTCTCAAATTTTTTCTTACAAATGTTCCATTTTTATCAAAAAATTATAAAAGCTACTGACTTGAAAATTTTAATGTTAATTAGCAAGAGTTTGAGAAAGAAACAGGCGGTATATTTTTACGGATTTTAGTTTACTTCTCAGGAAAAATATTTTTGGCAAAATCATTGGGAATTACATACTTTCTATTCTTTCAAATCGATGATTGATGTGTCTATTCCGTTCATGCATACGTATATCATTAAAAGTAAGATATTACAATTTTAAATCTGGAAATATGGAATTTCCATAAATAAAATCGTGTGAGCTCTATCAACTATATTTCCAAAGAATATTTATTGAAAATCTATCCTTTCGTAAATTTATTCATACTTTTGTTCTAAAAATTCTACCATCTTTTTAGAAGTAACATTCAAGGGTTTTGCAATAAATGAAATAAATAAATTTTGAAATAACACATCATAAACATATTCTTTATTATTTATATAAATATTTTAAATAGTATACCCATTTTTTGTAAAATGTATACCGATATTCATATAATAGTACATGATATTTTCATTAATCAAAAAAACGATTACAAAATAATGAGGATTGTATTCTAAAAAAATAGATTATCCCAAACAATATTTATATCTATGAGTGGATGTGTGTGTATAAATCCTCTGTCCTCCCTCAACAACTTTATATACAATGGCTCTCATAAAACAGAACAAAAGCGAAGCAATAAAAATACAAAATGTATGAAAAAAAAAAAGAAATACGGAGAGACGTCTTCCCACGAATCATCACATTTGAACTAACTTCGTAAGGCAGGAATGGAAAACAAGAAATAAAAGGGTGTAATACGATAGAAGGTACATTATACTTTTCATGTAATAACAACAATTTTTTACCGTAGGACACTAATAATCCCTGGTCTGTTTTTTTTGTGGGCCAGTGTATATATATATATATATATATATATATATATATATATATATATATATATATATATATATATATATATATATATATATATATATATATATATATATATATATAAAACGCACAGATTAAAAATAAAAAAAATAAATATATACATATATACATATATATATATATATATATATATATATATATATATATATATATATATATATATATGTATATACTTATTTTTTTATTTTTAATCTGTGCATTTTATTAACTCTAAAGTTGTTTAACAACATTTTGCTGTTTGTATTATTATTTCAAAAAGAAATCTGACTCGGAATAAATAATGAATTTCAATAAATATTATTATTATTATTATTTTCAGCAGTGGCATTTTGCAAAATTTATATAAAAAGGTAAAAAAATAAAATAAGATATATTATCGAAATTGAAATTAAAATGAAAGATTACTGGAGTTGAAAAAGCATGTGAAGGACAGACCAATATTTGTAATATTTAAAATAAAAAAAGAAGAAGAAAAAACCATTTGTTGTTATAGATTGTTTTGAACAAGCATTATTATAAATTATAACTTATAATTTCGTAATTATAAGATAGAATAGCTTGTAAATTTAGTATAATGATAGACAGGTTGTCCAGAAAATGCAACAGCGCACTCTTTCGTTCTGTGCTTGCCGAAAAAAAAAAAATTGAACTTGTGAGGACCAAGCATTGTCCTCAAGTGTGGTGGTGATTTCTACTAGTGCCGGAGCTCAGCCAGACCAACCTCAGTCCTATTATTGTCCAACTGAATAGCAATTGGCAACAGTCTTTAATTCCGAAGTCCATTGTAGTTGGGAATACAGTCCAGAGAGAAGTGATTTTTCAGGGCGCAGTTAAATGTAATTGAAAAGTGGCTCAATCCAGTTTTCTTTTCTCGCCTGACCTTAGATCGATTCCCACTGAAAGAATAATGGAAACCCAGTCATGCTGATTATGTTACAACTCATACAATTTTCTTAAACAAAAAAAACTGTACTTTGTTATAATATGTATTATTAAATGAATCGCCATACATTATTATGCGTATAATGAATTCATGACAAACTTATCATACACAGTGTAAGATAAGGCGAAAAAGAGAATATACCCGGAAATATACCCAATTCCAACACCTCGAATTATATAAAAACTAAAAAGATGTACCAATAAATACAGACTGTATAAAATCCTAGTGAGATCAATACGCCGGAGAAATATTGACTCTCAATATGAAAGGCATTAATCTATTGGATAGGTTTGAAAGGATAATTTTAAGGCGAATTCTAAGACTTGCCTGTGATATGGATTGATTCAATGGTTATAAAGAAAGAATAAACACTCCTATATAAATAGTTCTGTGAATAGTTACCCTCGCGAAGTAATTTCTGGATTTTTATTTTATTTTGGATCTGAGTATTTCAATCAAATCTACTTTATGTGACTTTGCATAAACCTCTTTCGTCTCAGATGTCCTCTTGTAATATCGTAGACATTAGTAACACAAACGCGATTCGCAAGGTCAAAAAATCGCCAGGATTCTACAAGATTCAATCTACATATATCAAAGACAATTCGAAAATAATTGCCAAATAAATAGAAATTACCAAATTTTTTTTCATTAATAACATTTTTTTAATCTCCTTACAATGAATGTAATCATCTGATTTTGTTTTCTTTCACCATCCGTTTCAATGCATATAAAAAAAAAAAAAAAAAAAAATCATCAAAGGCCTTCAAAGAATATTCCTGACAAATTTATAGATAATTTGGCGTACAACGCTTTTAGTCTTGAGTGCGAAATAAACAGATTTTTAATGTTTAATATACGTCGTTTTTTTCCTGACTTCAGAAACATTTATGCCAAAGTTGAAGGAAACAGAACGACGCGTTTGGCGGTAATCGCGTAATATAACAAACGAAATGGCAAACGGTCGAGTTGAAACTGGACCTCTCTTACGTCGGTCAACAAGCAACTCAGCATCTCCTCATTTATAAAAACTTTATAAAGACTGAATAGGCTGGGCCATGTTATGAGAAATGCCCTAGAAGATGTGAACCCGCGGGTGACCGAAGCGTCAGTGGAGAGATAGCGTATTGCAGACTCTTCGGCGGTTGGGAATATCAGAAAATATACCAGAAGTTAGTAAGTTAATGCGAGTATGTGCACAAATTTTGACTTTAAATAACCTTAATTTATGGAGCTAAGTTTTTCTTTTTTAAATTTTCCTAAGACGTTTATGTCTTAAATGTTACATTCAAGCCCATGTTTTAATCACGCCCATTTTCAAGAGATTGGCAATTCCATTTAGTGGTCCCTTGTACGCACCTGCCTCTGCTTTTTAAGGTGTAAGTGAGTACGAGGTATTTGGGAGGCTCATTATTCAGCAATAGCGGTTGTGGTGGGGCAAGTGCAAATTCAAGAGAATTATTGTAGTAATGCAATCTTAGATATAACTTAAAACTTATCTGAGATTCACATTTTACAATCTTCACTGACAGTCATAAAACTGGGATGTGGAAAATAATTGAATAAATTTATTGGTAACTCGTTTTACTTCAGCGATTATACATCTCGTAGGTGATTTTTGAAGCATCAGTATTTCGAATTCATACTCCCAAAATGGCTGGTCTCAGCATCTCAGGGTACTGATTCCACGAAACGATTACACACCTACCCCGAAAACGCTTTAACACCATATTACCTTAAACGATTTGTAAAGCAGGGCTTTTGAAATTTAAACTGTAGCATTAAACAGTTAATAATTCATTCACTGAGCAGTTATTTTTTCAAACACTTTCAAAATTTGAATTTTTTCGTTGTTATTATAATCTAGTCGTATAGCCTTGTGTGGGCGCGTAAGAGGGGAAAGGGCCTAAATATTTCATCAGCTGACAGGTTTTCCAAAAATTGTCAAAATAAGGCTGTTTTCATTTTCATGGAATAAATAATCAGAGCCTAGTCGATATGATTTTTTATTGCCAATGTTGACATTTCAATCCAAAATTTGTGGATTCTGTGAGATTGACACCAGAATAGCGTGATGAACATGTCTTGTGTCAATCTCACAGAATTCACTAGCCCTGATGATGGTCCACAAGTTTGGGACGAAACGTCAGCTTTTGCAAATAAAATCATATCAAGTTAGACCTGATTACTTATCCCAAGATATACTTCATTATTTTTCTTTTCGTATTTCTCTTTCAAGCACATATGCTTGATAGAGATCTACGAATTCGATAGTCTTTAACGACCATCTATTAGCTCTGATTAGAAACCTGATAAATAATGTATGTTAAATAAATTATCGCTAGACGAAGGGGCTATATATGCTAGGTAATACAGTTAATTGGCAGGACAATGTATTCAGCGTGTATCAAGGGAATTTATGGATCCGTGGACCACTTAGCCGTGAATGGGGCCGAGACAAACAGCGGCACTGTAATGTGATGAATAATTCAGGTCGGCCTCAGCTGCAGGCCTTGGTCTTGGTGGGCCCCAGTTGTTGGCCCAGGCCCCTCCATGCATTGGACTCGGTGGCTCCTGTTGTTGGCTTAGGGCCTTCCAGCCTTAGGTCTTGATAGCCTCTGTTGTTGGCCGAGGATCCTCCACACCGAACTCTTATCTGACAAGTGACAAGTTGGCTGGGGATATCCGCTATTCTAAAAGATTTAAGAAATGGATTCAAACACGATATTTGGAATGGAATTGTAGCGGGTGTGTTGTGCGGGAGTAAATCCTGAGTGAATTTACCACTGCTAAGTTGCATACAGGAAAACTTCATCTCGTACAAAAATGTTTCCTACTACCAAAATTTTGTATGGTTTACCAATTTGTACAGGAAAAATAAACAAAATTAAAAACAAGATTTTTACATTCACGAGACTTTGTTCATAACTTAGTAGTGGTAGTAAGAACAGAAATCTACAGAGCCTAAATTTCCGGCGGACAACCATCTCTTGTGGATTAGAAATGGAGGGCGGAATATTCAGAAAATACTATGCAATAATTAAATCGAGTAAGATATCGTATCTTATAGATGTTTTGTTTCGGAATCAACTCCCACGACGAAACAGTTTATACGTTAGATTTTAGGTTAAAAAGTACAGAAAAATCAAAGTTTGTATATGAACTATATACAAGCTGTCTTATAGTGTTTTTTTTTTATTTTTTTTAATTATTATTATTTTTTTTTTTAAGTAAGCCATGTTTTCACTTCTTTGTACGCAGTAAAGGAAGTATTGTAATCGCGAAAATTCGGTTTTCAGATTTCCACGGAAATATCCATTTTGACCATCTCTGAATCCATTTTGATTAATTTCGTCGTGACGTATGTTTGAACGTTCGTACGTGTGTATCTCGCATAATTCAAAAACGGTTAGCTGTAGAAAGTTAAAATTTTGTAATTGGGATTTCTGAAAAATCTAGTTGTGAACCTTCCTTTTTTATAAATGATTTCTACATAATCACCGGAAGTGGTACTTTGCTTGAAGGTCATAATTGATTTACATCCAAACTCATATTAAGCTATAACGCAAAACATTTCAAATATGGTATTTATGATTTATATATTGATTTCAATAACATACTAAATTTTAAATTGGCAAACTGTCTTGGTCTAAATTGGCAAACCGGGAGCGGTACATTACTTGAAGGTCATAATAAATATTCATAAAAAATTATATTAAAATATAATGTAAAACATCTCAAATTTGGTAAATAAAACTTGTATATCAATATTTGGTTAAAATTGGTGACCCGAAAGGAGTACATTAAAATTATATTAAAATTAAATAAAGAGATCATATGGTTCGGTGATAATTGTTACAAACGCGATTTTTTTCCACTCTATTTAAGCAATTTTATTAGTTGTTTTAAGTGTTAAAATTAAGATGTAAATACTTGTTTTCCTCCCCATTTGTGAGCTGATCAAGTCTCCAGCAGGAGAATAAGATTAGCGGGTTCATTCGCTTAAAATGTCTAAACCGTCGATTTCCAATGCTTTATCTAGTGACATAGACAGTTCCAATGTTGTTACGTAATTTGAAGAAATCTCCGGGGAACTTGTTACCTAATGAAAGAAAACAACATACAATAACGGAATGAGACTTCCAGATACAAGAACTTGTGTGTGTGTGTGTGTGTGAATAGTATTGTCATTTTTGAGATACTGTAATCTTCTGAAACTCGTAATCAAATTCGGGGTCCCTTTTTGAGCCACCGAGTTATAGTTTAATAGGCATACAGGGAAGTAATGTGTTGTCCATATCAGATATTTTGTTAAATAGGAAATGATCACTCAACAAATATTCAAGGTAATTAAGTTCCAATTGCACCATCGTCAAGTAGAAAAAATACCCTTTAAGAAATATAGTTTGGTTTTACTAAATCCGCTCTACAGGACTTTCAAGGGGACCAACAGAGGCGAAAAGTATTTTGTTTTTTTAAAGCACTTGTGAATGTTTATCTCAGCCCCCTGTTGGACAACCGAAACTCCACCTCTAAGTATAAAGCTATAAAACTAAAACACCGATAACATTTATAAACCTTAAATTTCGTATAAATGGAATCAAAGTTTCTGTTGGATGATCTCGGTAATTTAGGAGGAACTAAATATTACCCATAGATCCATAAATGTTAAATTTGGGCTGTTTTGAGTTAAGTATTGGTCTGCTTGTGTTAGCAGGTTTATTCTAAACAACAAATTAAACTCTAAATTATACTTGAGAAATTATAGTAATTGATGCAAAAAAAGGTGCACTCTAAAAGAAAATACATTTGGCCAAAATTATGATGAAAGAATTCTAAGTTCTAAGCATGCAATCTTTTTGGAGCTTCTTAACTAGTCCATATGAACAGCAGTATAAACATTCACATATTGCTAATATATTTTTAAGATTTCAGTGTCATAAAACCACCATCAATCTTAAATAGCAACATCAATCTTTGTTCAATTAATTGGGGCGAAAAATCGATCAATTTGAACAAAGGCCTCTGTATTTTCTGATTAGAACTATGAAAATAACAACTCAGTTTTCTCATACAAAACAATAAAATAAAGAAGCTCAAACATACCAGAGGTCTGAGAAAAATAAAAGATGAAATTGTAGCCATATACGTGCAAGCTGATTATTAAACAAAGAGCCCGGAATCCAACAGTGGACTCAATTTACAATATAATTCGATGTGTCTGGAAAAAGGCGAAGACCAAAGATGTTAGGTTTGTTCACAGTTTGTTCTCTTTAATAACTATTTAAGTCTTATCCATCATTCATTGTATTTATTAGTTTTTATTTATCTTTAAATAAAAAAATAAAGAAAGTACTGGAATTGTTCAAATACACTTTGATTTGCATTATTTCCATTTAAAGAAAGGTAAAATACAAAAAAGTGCATTTTTAAAATGTTTTTATTAAAAATTTGATTATACTTATTCCTAAATATAGGTGTTTTTCCAATTCGATGATTGAAAGCATCTCAACGATATTTGCATTTGGACTTTATTAATTTTCTCAACGGTCCGTGAGGTCAGGACCATTTGTTTATCATTATTTTTCTTTCTGTTTTAAATAGGTTTTAAATTTGCTAGAATTTCAGGTGTTAACTCCATTATTTAGTACATTATATAATAAATTATTAATTTAACAAACATCATGATCAAGTAAAAAATAAAATAGACAAAAGTTTTAAAAAAGGGCCAAAAAAAAAGAAAAAAAAGGCAACCAAAAATTCTTAATAGTTTTCTTTTTTATCCCCTGTGTCGTTATTAAACTTTCACATTACTGTTTGGTATCAGGGATACCAAAATACCAAAGTATTTTGTGCCAATAAAAAAAAACAGAATATTTAATTATTTAATATAAAATGGACAGCAAAGATTTTTATTTTATTTTTAATCAATAGTAAAATTAAAATTGTCTTAAAAAAAATGTATAAACTGTTTTTGATAATCTAGAATTTAAAAATCTTGTTTACGGATTAATTCAATGGACTATTAACGAGGTATTGGGTTACAGGGATTTATAAAATTGCCTTTTCCTTTATACCCTGAAGCTAGGTAATCATTTTTTTAATTAAAAAACTGGTTTCCTTATGTTTCATACACGTTTTAAATAATGATAATGAACTCATAAAAAACAACACTGTAGTACAATCTTAGAAACTTGCTACTGGTGTACATACACGCTTCCACAAATATTTGGAACTATTTAAAAATATCTGAAGTGGGCAACACATGACTTCCTTGTACGCCTATTAAATTATAAATCCGTGGCTCAAAAAGTGATACTGAATTTGGTTACTAATTTCCGAAGAAGCACTAAAAACGACACTCGGCGTCCCGCCATCCATCTATTGACACACACACAAACACATACTCTTGTCAATGGAGGTCTCATTCCGTTATTATATATCGTTTTCCTTCAGTAGGTAACTAGTTTCCAAGATATTTCTTCATATTCCATGACAACAATAAAACTGTCAATATCACTGGATAAAGCATTAGAAATGGACAGTTTCGACATTTTAAGCGGAAAAATCCACTTAACTAATATCTTATTCTCATGATGAAGACTTGTTGATCTCACAAGGAAAACTAGTAGTAGGAGGAAAACTAGTATGTTAGACTCAATTTTAACACTTAAAACAAGTAATAAAAATGTTAAATTGGATAGGAAACCAAATTGCGTTTGTAAACTTTATTACCGAAACAAATGATTTCTCTTTTAATTTAAATATAATTTTGGATGTAAGCTTATTATGACCTTCAAGTAAAGTACCCTTTTCCGCTCACGAATCTTAACCAAAATCTAGTAAATACATTTATATCGATATAAAAGTCCAATTTACCAAATTTGAGATGTTTTACATTATATTTTAATATATTTTTTGACGAAAGTCTAATATGAACTACAAGTAAAGTACCACTTCGCGTTTCCCAATTTAGACCAAAATCTAGTATGTTATTTAAACCAATATATAAATTATAAATACTAAATTTGAGAAGTTTTGCATAGTATTTTGATAGAAATTTTGATAAAAATCAATTATGACCTTCAAGTAAAGTACCACTTCCGGTGATCAAGCAGTGACTAAAAAGGGAGGTTCACAACTAGATTTTACAACAATCCTAAATACAAAATTTCAACTTTCTGCAGCTAACCGTTTTTGAGTTAAACGAAATACGAACGAACGAACGTACGTACGTATAGACGCCACGACGAAACTAGTCAAAATGGATTCAGGGATGGTCAAATGGTTATTTCCGTTGAAACCTGAAAACCGAAAATTTTCGCGAATACAATACTTCCTTTACTTCGTACAAGGAAGTAAAAAAAGTTGTTTGATTCTAATATGATTTTTTGAAATACAGTCGAACCTCTAGATATCGAACTTCAACACATCGAAAATCTCTGTATATCGCACTTTTTTTAGGAACCTTGAATTTTTATTTGAAAATAATATTCTGGATATGGAATAAACTTCCTATATATCGAACAAAAAATTAGCATTTAAAAAAAATAAAATGTGATTGTCATCAAAAGAGCCCTTAGTTTACGTACATAAGAATGGGTAATAATTGAATAAGAAAAAAAAATGTTCGCCTGGTTTGCAAAGCAATGGAAATTCAAGGAAGATCTTATTTCAAAAGAATCACAAGAGTTACTTAATCCTTTGAACCGCTTTCCTAAAATAAAAACTGGAATTTTCATTTCCGGAATTTTAAATTCCGTTGAACTTTACCTTTCTTGTTGTGAAAATTACTTCGGTGATGAATTATACTCAAAAAGACATTAGAAGCTATTTTGCGAGAAAACAAAAAAAAAATTAATTTTTATGTAAATTATAAGTGTACATTTTTAATAAATCTGCAATCACAAATGTAGTTTGTACAATTTTTCAAATAAGTATTATTGATCATTCAGTTTTGTTTTTCTTTAACCCTAAAAAAATTCCCTTTGTTACATCATTAACCATAAAAAATTGATTTTGATAGTTCTTAAATCCTAAAGAATAGCTGTAATTGTTTTTAGTCTGAAAACGGTGAAAAATCGCAGTTTTTCTGTATATCGAAATTTCCGTATATCGATTTTTTTTTCAAGGAACCTTCATGTTGATATGTAGAGGTGCGACTGTATATTTAAAGAAGAAACCTAATACCACCAAAAATTATACAGTTTATCTACAGACTTTGAAACTTCATAAACTCGTAAACTTGATAAATTTGCAACTTAGATTAAGATAAGTTTTTACTTTTAACAATACGATTATAATTCGACTACCCATACCTCCAGAATGGAATTTACCGCTATCGAAAAAGGTTCAGCAGTCTGGCTTCATGATGAAAGTTTTCTGTCGTGGTAGTTCTGTCTCGACGGTGAAATAGGCAATTTCCTTTTCAAGACGTTGACAGTAAATTTTGTAACAGTTGAAAAAATTGCGAATGTAGAATAGGTGACTGAAACATGGAACAATTTGTATGTCGTAATAAAAACTACAATAGGTAGGTTTATAGTTTACAAATTCCAACTCCTGCAAGAATTAAATAACGTCACAAAACGTAGGATATAATTGATTTCAAGTTCAAAAATAATCATACAGTTGATAAGCAAGTTAAGTTAGGTTGATTAATCAGCACGGCGTACTGTTAACTATCGGATCAAGCCTGATAGAGCGATAGTACAGCCACGACCGTAAATGCTGCCATGACAGCGAATATTCTACAGTTTACACGGTTACTGTCACCTTAAAGGGTCCTAAAACGACAAAATCAATGATAAGGAAATATGATATTATTTTAAAACAACTTTTTTATTCTAAAACCAATTAAGAGAAACATTTTTCCTCTGATTACCGAGGTTCCTTTGCCCAAAGAAGCTAAAGTAAAACTAACCTTTCCATTAAGAACATTTGTAGGATTTTTTCAAGATTTTTTTCCTTTGATTGAGTGAGCGTTGATGGCATAGATAGAGTTATTTCCCGGCGCTGAGTAAACAGGTTCTGATGTTTAATCTAATGGCTGGCTGACTTCTGGACTAATCCATATTTCTTGAACTTTATAGCTTTAAACTAGATTATTTTATTGGAATTCCATTTTCTCCTATCTGTCCAGTTTTATGGCTAGTAAGTTTAATAAATAATAAATCTCTTTTCTGATGATCAGCTAAATTTAATTTAACTTTTCCAAGCTGTTATGTAATCTCCCTTTTCCTTCAGAATGTGTGTAGATGTCTAGGAGTGAGGTACTATCTCTAGTTAATATGTGTTATTTGACTATTGATATGAGATGCTAACCATTTTGCCTCTAAATATATGATTTTCTTCTACTGTCCTGATGTCTGAATACGAGAAATATCGACAGATTTTTTGTTATTCTGTTGATTACAGGCTTCGTGTGAGGCCTTCCTATATCCTATTATATCCTAACAATTAAAAATAATAAACATTTACAAAATCTGGTGCACGCATCACACCTATTTCACTTATCTCTCTTTTCGAAATAAATTTTAAATACTTTCATTTAGTTTCCATGGAAATTCTATTTGGTTTCTGTGGAAACATTTAGTTTCTAATAAGTGACAATAGAAATTATTATCAACAACATTCACTTAAGTTTATGCTTTACTCGTCACTCTCCATTACCTTTTACGACTTTATATATTAGATAGTATAATTTCTATAAACTTTAGCTTTCCAACAGTACATTGTACTTAAAATAGTTATAATAATGGTATGTCTGTCTATGTTACTACTCATATTTCTGGAAAATTGTTTCCAAACTGGGCAAATATTTCTGATTTTTTATCCTTCATTTAATTATCAAATTCTGTCATAGCTCATTTTATCCATTTTTAGTCGTATTTTCCCCGAAAAAATAGACTATTGCAGTGGGTTGAAGTTCGGCGGTGAACAGCGGGACTGCGTTTTCTATCCGTTTCATAACCCCTAGAGCACGATTATGGAAGTTTTGGAGATGTCTGATATATATATATATATATATATATATATATATATATATATATATATATATATATATATATATATATATATATTTTTTTTTTTTTTTTTTTCCTCGCTACATTTTATCACCTCCAGTTCCCTTAGGGTAAATTAGCTGAAATTCGGTAAGTAAGACTTTCTTCCAAGCAGAAAGAAAGTCCCCAGTATATAGAAAGTATAGAAAGTATACCCATTAAAGAATGGGTAAATTCCAGTCAAAATTTCGGTATGTTTACCTGAAATTTCGGTGTTTTTAAAGTTTTGCGCATCTCTACAGCTCCACCATATTAGTTTATAGGGCTGGTATTTTTGTTAGGGAAGTATCGTTTTCTATCCGTTTCATAACCCCTAGAGCACGATTATGGAAGTTTTAGAGATGTCTGACAAATTAGCAAAGATTATATTAATATTAGCAAAGATATAGCTACTCCAGCGGCCCCCTTTGTGTCAAATGAGCAGAAATTCGGTATGAAGGGTTTTCTGTATCCGAAGGTCAGCGGAGAGGCAGAACCAGATAATTAAAGTATGGGCAAATTTCGGTATGTTAGGGAACAGTCTTTTGTGCGTTTTAACTTTTTTCTTACTCTTTCTTATATTTCTTTATAATATTTCTTTATAATATTTTTTAAATTGAAAATACGACTTTAGTGACGGAGTTCTGCTGCTCACGGATTTTTTATTACTACTAACAATAAGAGTTGGTTAATTATTTCAACTAAACAAAATTAAAGTTACTTTAGAGGGAACAAATTTGAAAATTCGTGATTTAAGCCCTATCAGACTATTTAAAGGATAAAACCATTTAATGATATTAAAGGTAATTTAATTATACATTGATATAACGACTTTGATCAATATTGTTGGAGCCGTTTTTGAGAAAATCGTAAACTTGTGTAAAATAGATGATAGGAAGTGGCACTTTGAATTTTGGCGAAAAAGTTGCTGTAACATCAAACATTTATACCTACCTTACATACGCAATTTCAGTTTCGTATAACTTTATATTAGGAACTACCCCACAACTTACCCCACACACACAAGCTGACCATTTTGCGAGCCTTCGTTATTTGGCTTCAACGCGTATTTCTAAACGCGTATTTCTGTTGAAATCCCGGATTCGATATTTTTCACGATATATACAGGGTACCATGTGGACAAGCTAATTTATTATTGAAAATACTAAATTTAAATAATTATTCTGTCAGAGAAAATTCACGTTTCGAAGTAAACTAAACAAACTTCAAATGTATTATATGTCAAACAATAATTTTCTATGTAATGTGGATATATTAACTTTCGATAGAATGCTCCTCAAATATGCATATCCCCAAATTGAAATAAGACCATTTATAAATATCTCTTTAATTCAAGGTAGGTACATAATACTGTAATAATAAAAGTGACACCTCCGTATTTTTGGTAAATTGATGTTGGGTCACATCTTTTAGCACAAAACCTTGAAAATATTTAAAAAATAATAATAATTAAACATCCATATGACTCTTTGCGTCAATTATTGACTCAGAACTTTTTTTATATTATTAAAAAAAATTAATATTATTTTATTGAATAATATTACATGTTGCCTCAATAAAGGATAATGGTAATAATGATTAAAGAGATCATTCACACCATATTTACAGAAAATTAAATAAATAAAATAATAGCAAAATAATAAATAGAAGAAGGAAAGAAAAAAAATTAAACTTATACATAATAAAATAAACATAAGCATCATAAACGCAGGCATACTTATGTATACTATTTACAATTGGCAGGGGGAACCAGGCTTTTTCCCCCACTTATGGATGGAGAAGCGGGACTTCAGAATATCCCAGCGCTTCTCTCCCAAAAGCAGTGAAGCTAGTGGAAACTGAGCGAGGGTGCTATAGCCACAGACTCTCTGAGTTTGAGCGGAGAATCTGGCCATTGCAGGAACTCCAATATATATAGTTACAAAAGATCTCGGGGCCACTGCCGCTTCAACCTTCGAGGAGGATTGTATGGATGGGTGGTGCTGGATAGGAATTATGCAAAAGGATTAGGATGATGAGTAAGGCTCAGGTGAAATTTGGATAATTTGCATGGAATAAGGTCTAAAACAAATGGGATATTAACATCATTATGTAGGGTATTGTTGGTTATATAGTATGGAGCATTGATGATTGTGCGAAGGAATTTAAAATGAAAGGATTGGATGCGTTTGATGCTCGAAAGTTTAGCTCTTCCCTCCCTCTCCCCCCCCCCCACAGTTCGAGCCCATACGTCCAGATTGGTTTCAGAATTGTCTTGTAAATTAGTAATTTGTTGTCAACTGAAAGCTGGGATTTTCTATTAAGCAATCTATATAATTGGCCAAATCTTCAGTTTAGCTGACTCAGAACTAACTCAAACTAAACCTAAAGTTTTATTTAAAGAAGTTCAAGTTGTTTAACAGTTCAATTAGTTCAGTGGAATTTTCATTTGGAATATTGTTGTTTCAGAACAATAAAAAAAACGTGTGTGGTGTGTTAGCAATATTCATTTTCATACTGACCTTCATAGCCTGTTGACGAATACATACGGACCAACTACAAACGATTCCACGAAATATGGACATGGTCATAAAAACGTAGCTATAACATTCATGGCAGGTAACGTAAGTAGAAGGGTGAAAAGGAGCTGAATGAAGAACCTTCTATACTAACAATTAATGTTGATTGATAATTGAACCCTCGGGCCATATTCCTGAGTTTGTATTCATCCAATTCACTGGTTTTCAATTACATTTATTGGCACATGTGAATAAAGATAAAACAAAAAACGCTGCAAATTATAACACAATGGTTTATTATTTCCACCTATTTATTCCACTTGTTTATTATTCCACAAAAATATATATTCAGTCAAAGTAAAAAATATGAAGCAGTAGGCACCAAAGGAAAAGAAATTTGAAGCTTGTCACAAGATGTTCGCCTTGAGAGTGCCGAACTGTGTTAATTAAAAAAACTGCGTCAATGCAAGTAGGCTGTGATGAAAAATGATACAGAAGAAATATTTGATGTGCACTTCAGTAGGAAAAAGTAAAAATGAAGTTCATTACGCTATATCTCAGCTAATAATGGTCAGATTTAAGTGATTTATAGTTCGTTTTGTAGGGATTTTCGTTAGCTTTAGTTTAAATACAATAAAAGCACCAAACAAAAAAATTGTCTCGTTATGCTGATTCCAAAACACCTTACATTTTCTCTCTATCTTTATAAATGACCGAGTTATGGGCTTATGAGATCTCTAATCGGCCGCCATTTTGAAACAAACAGACGGATGGTAATGTCGAGTTCCGAGGATCATCCCGGGTGACCTGTGACTTTGGTACCGAATCTCAAGAAAATCAGTAGTCTCGGAGAAAAGCCGCGGACGGCGGACGGACGGATTTTTTTTTATTCGATATTTGGATTCTACGTATCTTGAAACGTAAAACCTCAAATTTTGAGGGGGGTTACAAAAAAATTTTCCTTGGACGATTCCAAAGGTCTATTATTGAAAATAATAAACCAAAACAAAAAATCAATTTTTTAAACAGGCAAAAAATATAAAAATGTTTTCGTTATAATTATAAGAGGATTTCAGAACAGTCCCATTCTGTATAATTGAGTTTAATTTTTCAACTGGCTTCACAATGGAGAAAGTTCTGCAGTTGTATTAGAGTAAAGCAGTATCATTCTGCGAAAGCATTCTCACATCTTTCAAAGTACCTTGTACAATAAATTAGTTTTCTAGAAAAAAAAAAAATTTCCCTCATGAAATAATCATTTTTCCTGGCCTATTGCCTCTCTCAGAAGAATTACACGCTCGGAAGCATGCAGTGGGAAAGGAATAGACGGCACAATAGACGAAAACAGAAGAAAGGCTTCAACAAACAGAATCAGGCCGTAACTGTGAGAAGGATTCTTTAGAGAAATAAAGAAATATCTGAGCTGAGATTGTCTTCGGGGACGTGATCACAATCTGCAGACGATCCTTTCGAGAACAACCAATTACTGGTGAAGGCAGGCTCAGCGAATCAAACAGCATCGCTGAGATTATTTCAGTATTTGTCAATGACATTAATACTGGTAGCCAAGCAAAATCACCAAACCAAATATATATCTCTGTTATCAGGATTAACAATAAAGTGGACTCTCGCTAAACCGAATCATTTCGTGATCAAAACATACCTTAAATTTTTTTTTTTAAATGAGTATTCGCATACATTTGATTTAAGGTACCAATATTCAATAAAACATCTTTATTATAAACACCTTACGTTATATGAGGCTTAAAAAATCGAATTAAAAATTCTAACTCATTTCATTTAAAATAAAATGTAGGAAGGGTATTTATTTTCTCAATTTGTTTAATGGTGAATATTATTTACCTTTTCATTAAATTCATCTTCGGTGAAAAATTGTTTTGTTAATACAATGAGTAGCTCAGGCTATTCAAAAATACAATTATGGTATCTGAGTTTTAACAACATACAAAAAAGATTATTTTTCAATAATCGTATTATTAAATTTTTAACTCACTCTACAATCTCAGGTACTTCTTAGTAGTTTACATATTTATTAAATTATCCCCTTAGGTTATAAAAAATCAATTATAAGAAATCAGTTATAAAAAATCAGCTATAAAAAAAAATTTAAGTATTAGCGTTCTATTTTTAATATGTGTTAAACTGTTCTTAATTTCTAATAGATGAAACTAACGATAAATCGTCTTGAAAGAGGTGAATCCGGAACTATACTACTGTCTATACTACCACTGATAATAAACAAAATAAAGAAAAAAAACTTAAGACAATGTTGCCTCCATGGAACAAGGTCCGAAACAAACTAAAATATAGCAATTTAATCGATTATAGCAATTTGATCGACAAAGCAGTTTCTCATCATAAAGAAACAGATCCGGCGAGAGGCACAGACAAAGATGCTTTCAACTTCCAAACGGACGAAAATTTCGGACAATTTCTAAAAAAAAAATGTTTTCATCTTTGAACTGTATATTCGCATCTGTCCAACAAAAGAGTGACAAAAAGCAAATGAATATGTATATAATGGATCTAAGAGATGGATCGATGTTAGGAAGGATAACAAATAATTAAAAAACAAATTATTAAAAAACGAATTCTTGAACAGTGATAAACTATTGTAAAAATATTTTTTATATATGATTTTTTTTTTTTTAACTTGACTTGTTACAATGAAGTTACCTTTTTTTCTCGTTCGGTAATTTTCCGCCAATCCGCATCCTCTTGGTTTAATTTGTTAGCATAAGCTTAGACTCTCGTCTACTATCATCTACGTTAAGTCCGAAAATCCCACATTTGGCTTAAGAAGTACCGTATTTATTTGCGTTTGTTTAGAGTCCAAATAAATTCTTTGACTGATATTTCAATATTTAAGTTATCATAAAATACGGTCAAAAGAAGCATGTAAGTCGAAGTGTTTTGGAATGAAAATTCTGAAGACTTTGTCCAAACAGGTTTATGTAATTTACTGTAAGTAGGAAGTTTCGGCCAAAGTTATATCATGGACTGTCGCCTGAGCAGCTAACATCAGTTTAAGTATAAAGTCTCTCAAGTTGTAAGATGTTGATGCTTTGCTACCATTAGTGTCATGTACGCAAGCTACTTTTAGATATGATGTGTAGAGTATAATTAATATTCTTAATTACTTAAATTATAATAATCTTCTTGAATAATTAATAGTTGACCGTAAAAATTATAATGAAGGAATGAGATGGTCTGGGAGGCGGTCAAAATTGTTAGTTCAAACAAATAGTATAAGCTATTTATTAGAAACCGGAGTTTCGACCCACTTCATCAGGGCTTGAAACTCTAATCGCAAGTGTGGTAAAGGAAATGAATTTACCAATGGATAAATAAATTCATTTTTCGTTTTATTTAAAATGAAAAATGAATTTCCTTCACCAGCCTCAGAGCTTCAAGCCCTGATGAAGACCTGCAAAGTGGTCAGAAACGTCGATTTCTAATAAATAGTTTATATTATTTGGGGTCCATTTTTGACCGCCTCCCGGACCATCTTAATCCTTCATTATAATAATCTTCAAAAACTATAAATATTAATATATTTGTTGCTTCCTCACTACCTCAGATTTGAATATTGAAAAGTATAAAACTGAACTAAATGAAACGACACTAAGAGGAATGTTATCACTAAGGAGTTGAACCACGCACGATTAGTATATGGATGTAGCTTAGCCACTAAGTACGATGATTGTCAATGAATTCTGAAAACTGATGCTTAGTAGTGTAGTAGAACTATCAATCAATAAAATAGTTTTTCATTATGAGGCATTGAATAATACTGGCAAGTTTATGTTTTTGGTAAAAAGTGTCCATTACTGGAGTAATGCCCGTGGCTGGTACTAACTGGAAAAGCGAGAAGTTATGTTAAAAAAAAAATAAATAATAACTTGGGTGGACCTAAATAGACCATGAGATATATCATTCACGTTTATAAACCTTGAATGTCGAGTCAGCGAGGAAACTGCGTGAGGATCTGGCAAAACTGAAGCAAAACAATTCAAATAACTTATTTAAGCAGAAAACGTGGAATGATGACATCCAGTATTAAAAGATTCATGACAAACTAAACCCAAACGAAAAAATAAAATAAATCAGTTTACTAATTTATTCTCTAAATTATTTATTGGACCTACTTCGCTGTATATAGATGATAATATCTGAGACACCAACCAGGAGAGGATATATACATATATTGCAGCAGAGGTATTTAGGACACTGCTGGATTAACGGAGCCCTGTCAGGCGTCAGCGTCTTCTCTTTTTTTGAGGTCTTTCTTTATCGTCTGGATGGAATGGACCGAAGCTGAGTCATCCCAGATACAAGTCTTAAGGCACACATCATTAAGGCTGGTCCGATCCTAAGCAGCTGCTATAATCGAGAATCATTTCCTACAGATTCTTGTCTGATAAAACTTAAGAGACACTGAACTAATATCTAATAGCTGCAAGCCACTGAAGTTTCATTCATTAATGAAGAGCTAGCAAGGGCAGGGCACAGTCTATGGTTTCTATTTAAATATATGAAATGAAAACAATTCTATGGAGTGAAGTCTTTAAAAAAACATTTTGCATTCAAAGTTGGAGACAGATTTGTTATTAGCACTTTGAATAACCTCTATATTCAAACTTTCGGGGTAATCTAAATATATATATATATATATATATATATATATATATATATATATATATATATATATACTTATTTATTTATAAAATAAAAAACAGAAACCATCTATATATAAATATATTGAATTGACAAATTCAAAACAAATTTGAAGTGTCGGTTAAGTTTCTCAAACTACACGTTTACTTTAACAGTTGTGTACCTACGAGCTTCAAAACCAACGTTATTCACAAAAAACCACAATTTTGTTTTTTAATATGATATGACATTTTATTACACTGACCTTGAAGACAACAGAATAACTGTTTACATGTGCATACAGAAGAAACTTCCCTTTTTCCACGTAATCAGAAAACATCAAAATCGGAAGAAATAAAGAATTTCGAATCGAAAGGCGACTTCATGGCTTAAAAATTTTGAGCCCCCTCTGAACTGGAAATTTTTTTTTCTCGATATTTTCAGCATAAAAGGATTTTTGGTATGATGAATCAAAATCTGTCATGCTTTTTAGAGTAAAAAAATCTATAAGGCTAGTTAGTTTATACAATAATCTAAACATTTGTTTCAATTTATTTTACCAAATAACAATTATTTTTTAAATTTTATATTTTTCCTTTAACATAAAAACATATGGTTTGGTTGGATAACCACGTAGATATTATTTTCAAAACTCGAAATATAAAATAAAGCATTTTTTCGGTTCTTAGAGCAGGTTGGAACGAACGATACCTGTCCAATATTTTTGGTTATAAAATCACCAAAATAAATTTGGTTAAAATCAGTGATCCACTGACTGAGCTCTTCCCTCATAAGTGGAAGAACATGTTTCGTTGCAAAAATTAGAATCTGGGAAAAAATTAATTTGATGATTTCGTATTCCTATTTTAGAATGGATCATTCTATTTTAATTTTCTACAAACTACCATAATTTAAGGTTTAGAAAAATTCGACAAGGTGCTAATGTTGAAATGAGTATTTAATATATTCTTCCAAGCAAAAATCTATATTATTCCTGAAATATCACATAACATATTTCTTCTCATAACTAAATTATTTTATAGTTTAGGACAATGGATGAAAAGAAAATAGCGAAATAGAGACAACTAAAAAAATTGTAAAAACACAAATACAATTAACGTTACGACTTTTATGTCGAAATTAACCGAATATTTGGCTGTGCAAGAATTATCCTGATGCAGCATTGAAAAAGATTTTTCTCATAGATGGTCGCTTTTTATTTTCAGAGAAAATTGCCAGGAATGCAATCTTGCCAGTGCTTACACTATATGAACCCTAAAATGATTCCACTTTTCTTCACCGCTTCATATCCTTTATTTTTGTTCCTAGTAGAGACTTTATTTATTTACTTTTTATTTATTAAATTCACTCAACTACCAAAGGCATAGAAAGTATGTTAATTTTTCGAGTAAAATGAGACATGATTTTCCTAAAATGCACAACCAACCGGATTTGATGAATATATAAAAAAATGGAGCAAATAGTTCGGAATAGTTTGTGTGCAATCCATATTGCAAATAAAGTGCAATCCACAGACAAAAACTGACTTTTTTATATATAGGAATTTGTTTTCTTATTACTATACATTTTTCTTTTATTAAGGATTAATAATACAATACACATTCATAATTGATTTGTGATTTACTCTTGACAAATACAATTTTATTAAGACAACTTAAAAACTTATATTAAATTATAAATAGGTGTGTAATCCAAATCTACTTTTATTTACATATATTTTCATTTATTCATTTTTTTAAACAACGTAGTTCATAATCAGTTGACATCCGCATGATGATATAGAAGGATCATTCTAATTAGGGATTGATGAATTATTTCCCACTTCTATAAATTTGTTTTATTGAAAACTAGTTTTGAATGTTATACATTCATCCTCAGTTCTACAAACACACAAAAAATTCAAAAATAAGTCAAAATATAGTTGGTATTAAATCCAATCCAGATTTTTGCTTAAATGATCAAATAAATATCTCCAATAGTCCAATCTTAAATTTATTTCCATCTATAACAGAAAAAACAATTACTCACCGGCATTATTGGGAAAACCCTGACCCTTAAACCGTTTACCTAAAAACATCCTATCTATCTCTCGTTCATTGCCAGTACAATGCGAGGAGAAACCAGTGCAAACGTTGTTTGATATAATCCATTTAAACCTTGGTGAGTACCAACGTGTATTTGATTTCTTGTCTTAATTAAATTCATAATTCATAAATCTTTTATAATACTGATTTACATAATTTAATATGTATAATAATACCAACTATATTTTGAATTGCTTATTTTTGAATTTTTTGTGTGTTTTTAGAACTGAGGAAGAATGTATAACATTCGAAACTAGTTTTCAATAAAACAAATTTATAAAAGTGGCAAATAATTTATCAATCCGTAACGTAGTACATGTCTTATATTGGATTTGTGTACTGTTTTTTATTGTTGAAGTTTTGTGTTTGCCTAATTTTATTAATGTTATGTTTGGTTTTCGTTTGTTTCTATTGATATTGTTTATGTTTGATTAGTATATAATTATGTATATATATATATATATATATATATATATATATATATATATATATATATATATATATATATATATATATATATATATATATATGTGTATTGATATTGTTTAGGTTTGATTAATATATAATTATATATATATATATATATATATAAATATATGTATTGATATTGTTTAGGTTTGATTAATATATAATTATATATATATATATATATATATATATATATATAATCTTTTGTCATATAAATAAGTACTTTTGTCATATAAAATTATATAAATATCAGTATATAAAATAAACATCAAATTTGGAAAAAAACAATTATCATTAGAGCTGATTGGCCTGTTAAAAATCACCTACTTGACTTACGTTTTTATTTTAAATATTTTATCAGTCAACTCTACGAGTAAATGAAATACATACAAATAAAAAAAATGTTGCAAATTTTCGAAGTTTTTTAATACATTTTTTTCTCATTACTCGATTAGAGAACACTGTAATAGTAACGGAAAATGTAACTGTAACTAAGTAGCCGCGTAACTGGTCTGTTATTGTTTCATTAAGTAACCGTTATTTTCCCACTTTTCCAAATAAACAGTTATTCGATTAAAAAAAAGTTATTCCATCCATTGTCTACGTTCTTAAATATATTTATAATTCAGGTTGGAATGAACTGAGGCCCCTCCATAATATCCTTGCCAAGGAGCATTTCCTTGGAAGGTCATAAGGAATGCCGGAAGGAGTCGTAGAGATATTGATCTTGGGAAGACTCTTCCTGGCCGGCCTAGTCTCTGGCTCAAAAGGACTTCGGAATTACTTAATGATGGTAGTGACAATCTTAACGTTTGAATTATTATGTTATACATCTGATATATGATATATATATATATATATATAAAATTCGTAAATCATAAGTTCTATATTCATCCACAATTACCAAATAATTTACAATATTTGAAAAATTTTCTTTATTCACTTCTTCTTACAAAATCAACGTGGACAAGATTTTCAGAAAATGGAAAAATCTATAAATACCGGTTTGCCAAAATTCTGAGATGGTGCATTGTGTAATAATGAGGCGGATCACGGAGCTAAGGAATTAGAATCAAAGAAATTAGTCTTGCTGAAAAATTATTTCACTTAATCAAATGAAGGCTTTATATTTCAAATGTTTGAAATACAAAAAAGGAGGAAACAATGAAAAATGAAATAGAATAAAAATAATAATAGACGACACAATAAATAAATAAAATAAAGGTCTCCAAATTTAAATTAAAAGTTTGTAAAAAAAACAAACTCAAAAACATCTTATTGACGCATCAACCACAATAAGGTTGTTTCCAAATGTAATTTAAAATGTATATTCTGAAAAATAATATCAGATAAAAATAAAATAACAATAGTCACAATATTTATTATCATAAATAGTTATAATATATCATTTTTTTTATTTAAATGACTTGATAATAATGAAGATATATTTTTTTTTCTGATCGCTAATCTGAATTTTTCGCTAGTCCGAACTCCATTGGTTTTAATTAGTTCGGATTAGCGACAGTTTACAGTATGATGAAAATCAATTTCGAAATTACATAAATTCCATTATTTCACGATTACTGGTGCCTATATTACCCCAGGACGTCACGGCCGAGCACTGACCAGACTGCCCGTTTCATACCGGACCCACTTCGTTCCGATCTGGGCAGTCGGGTGTTTTTTTATTCATCTTGAAAACAAAGCAATATAATGATTGAAAATGTATTTTTTTTTTAAATTTTGAAATTATATACCTGTTGGAGAAAAAGTTTTGGAGAAAGAAAGAACCATTAGAGTGCATGCGCCTAACAATAACCTTTTACAATTGAAATAACAACCAGCTTACAAATTATTGATTGAAAAAATGTAAAACAGAATCAAAATTAAAAAAAAAAAACACAAAAAAACCAAGACAAAATGGTATATATGACAAGGTAGTCTGAAGTTATATAAAAGGAAAGCTTTCTCCCCGTTGAGCATAACCTTCCGTCCTTAGCTCAGCCCACAAGTTGTTTGCCAATAGCCTCCTAAAGGAACATTGTGGAACAAAATAAGAAGTCAAATGTTCTCTTTTCGATTTACAACATGGCATATTATAATGGATTTAAAGAAACAGAGCTATCTAGACCATGTCAATTACATTGATTGCTGAAATACCTCAATCCACAATTTTAGAATCACTGACGAAAATTGAGCTATCAAGAAATTCTCATTCATTTTACATAATCTTTAATATTTTTCATATAAAATTCCTACATGATTTTGAAAAAAAAATTGATTTGGAAGAAACTGACAAAGGCGATGGGTCATTTAGAAAGTGCTAGAAGATTGAGCAGCATTGATCACAGCCAGATGAAAGGTAATCAGTACGAAGAAGAAAAAGAAAAAAAAGGCTTTTTGAAGTCAAAGAAGGCCTTGGAAGTCACAATACCTTAAAAGAAAAGGGGGACGTGCCTATTTGATCTGTTTTGCAAAAAAATTAGCTGACTTTTTTTTCAACATATTTCTCTAAATCAAATGACAGAAAAGTAACCGATTTTATACAATTAAGTTTAATAGGTTTGTGTGTAAATAAAACAATTAATGCATGTATATATATATATATATATATATATATATATATATATATATATATATATATATATATATATATATATATATATATTATTGCGACAACCAATCGAGTAATAAATCATACCCGACCTAAACATTTTTTATTCCGTAACATGAACTTGACGACTATTGTTAAACGTTAAACGAAAACCCGATGACTGGAGAGAGCTCTCCCTACAAATACCATTCGGAAAATCGCATTTCCCTAAAGGCTCTTACAGGATTTTCTTCTTGCATACAAATATTTCAACTGTCCCTTGGGGTTATATTGGCCCGCTAACAAGCCAAAATTTTGAATCAATGTAATAAAACATTTTATAAAGAACTCCAATTATTATAAATATAGTTTTAATTTTCATTCTTCGTATTATATAAATAAAGAATCAGAGAAATATATAGAGGGTGCAATAAATTTATGAATCAAGTAAGGAGTGATTTTTTTTCTCTCATTATGTTTACAACCATCTGTGTCAAGTACAAAAAAAGAGGATAATAATGAAAAATATTAAACAATTATTTATGAAGATAAACGTGAAGTTAAATAAACTGAAAATGAAATGGATATAGTGGATGAATTTCTAAGAGAGAGTTCTCACCAGGCCATGTGTGTGGCATAATTAAATTAAAGAGAAATCAAAAAAGAGAATCGAAGAAAAAATGCTATAAGAACAGAGGAATTTCACAAATTCATAAATAACTAAATACTAATTGAATGGTTGTGGTCTGACAATATGCCAGACGGCAATAACCAACATGGTGGCAACGATTAGCAGCATTGGTAGAACCATCGAGGCATGAATTCTATATAAATTATAACCTAATAAAATTGAAATAATAATATATAAATTTATAAAACTCAACTTAAGCAGTCGAAAGACCATATATTTTATAGGTAAGTCTATTTATATTTTATTATTTTTTCCCATATAAATATCCTCAATTATCTAGGAACCGATAATATGAGTATGAGGTAGAAGAAATGAAGTAGGTATGTGTCTTCTTTGAGATGTGTTTTTTTGAGAACCGACATGTTTTTTTTAAGGCCAACTCTCTCCTTTTTACTTCCTTGTACGAAGTAATCTTCAGTAGTTTTCAGATTTCAACGGAAATATCCGTTTTCACCATCCCTGAATTCATTTTGGTTAGTTTCGTCGTGACGTCTATACGTACCAGCGTATCTCGCATAACTCAAAAACTGTTAGCCGTAGAAAGTTAAAATTTTGTGTTTTGGATTGCAGTAAAATCTAGTTGTGAACCTTCCTTTTTGGTCACTACATGATTACCGGAAGTGGTACTTTACTTGAAAGTCAATATTGATTTTCATAAAAAATTATATTAAAATACAATGCAAAACTTCTCAAATTAGGTACATAAGACTTACATATTAATATAAATAATATAATACATTTCGGTTAACATTGGCAGACCGGAAGTGGTACTTTACTTGAAGGTCATACTAATATGATTAGTATTTGCATTTTTATTTTACCAAATTTGAATTGTTTTACATTATATTTTAATCTAATTTTTTATGAAAGTCCTATATGACCTTTAAGTAAAGTACTACTTCCGGTTCGCCAATATTAACCAAAATTTATTGTTACCTTTATATCAGTATGTAAGTCTTGAATACCAAATTTGAGAAGTTTTGTATTATATTTTAATATAATTTTTTATTAAAATCAATAATGACCTTCAAGTAAAGTACTACTTCCGGTAATCATGCAGTGACCAAAAAGGGAGATTCACAACTAGATTTTACAACAATCCTAAATACAAAATTTTAACTGTAATTAAGTGTAATTATTTAAATTTAAATTAAAATATCGCTGAAGGAATACTAATGCTCTAGTATCATATCCGTAAATATCCAAATCATACCATAGAAATATCATAGAGATGAGTTTTTTTTACAACACTTCCAAAACTCTTTAAAAAAAAAAAAAGAGGGCACATTAAATTGAATCTAAAGATTTTTAGTGGAGCTGAAAGCAGAATTAGGAACAGTGGACAACATGGAACAAGTACACCTGGGACCTTTCATATCTAGTGTCATAAATAGTTGCGCAGTTGTTCCTGAATGGCTATAGGTAAATAGCTCAAACGCTCAGGAAACAATTACATTTTACAGGCTACTCACGCTTTTATCGTCTATATAACAACTATTATTTTCTACTTTACAGAGTCATTATAATGGCTAAAACGAATAAATATATCCTAAGTCCTTTGCATTTGTGATGCACATTTTATATCTTCCGAAAATAGTTTATTTAAATATTAATCCTCGTTAAGGTGCATTAAAGAAGATATAAAGAGTCACAGAATATATAAATGATCATAGAAGATAGATCCCTATACAAAACTAAAATTTATTTTCTCTAAATTAGTGGATTATAATATTTTTTTTAAATAATTAATTGTACTAATTTTAGATTCAAATCTATTTTTACAGTTTTATCCAATATTAACTCATTAAATGAGAACAAACAGTGATGAGGATAAGGAAATGGAAATTTAGAAGGAAAACTATCTAAAAGAAAATTAAAAAAAAAAAAAAAAAAAAAAAAAAAAAATATATATATATATATATATATATATATATATATATATATATATGCCTACTTCTATGTAGCAATTGTATTATGTTTTTTTGGTTTGTATTTACAATACTTTTTTTTATAGGGTCTGCATAAAATATCTTGTCCATTGATGAATATATAACATAGGAACACAATAGGTTAAGGGAATAAAACTGAGCATGTGCTCATTCCTCAAAAACTGAGACGTGATAAAGAAAAGTGGCACAATTTAGCACTTGTTAAATGTACAGAGGGCGTGCTATTTAAATATTTAATCTGGAGTACTTGCTCACTATCAATTGTATGCAAATGAGTACGTGCTCAACTATGTGAGTAGGTACTCATATAGTAAATATAGTAAATATAGTAAAATGCTGAGTCTACTAAAGAATAGATATGCATTTCACTGAGCATCTACTCACACAGCGGAGCACGTTCTCAGTTTTACTCACTTGGAAAGATGTGCAGGCATTCCGAATCAAATATTTGGAGCACGTGCTCCATACAGTAAGCAAGTATTCCGTTGTGTAACTTCTCTTTATCTCTGCTCAGTTTTTTGAGGAATGAGTACGTACTCAGGTTATATGTTAACGTGACCTGAACCTTTGTTTTGGGAAAATACATATAGTTACCAGAAAGCCTAGAGATACTAAGATGTCATAATTCATGGATATTGGACAATATGTTAATGATCTAGAGCCTCGCTATTCGAAAGTATGTCGATGAAAATTTGCATCAAAGCCACTGGTTATTATCCTATATATATATATATATATATATATATATATATATATATATATATATATATATATATATATATATATATATTGCGTGGCTAAAGATATTCCTGGTCTTTAATAGCAAACAATAAATATATGTTGTGTACACTCACAATACTCTCCTTAGCGCTTTGGCTGTCCGATATAAAATTTGTTTGCTGTAACTTTTGCTATTATTGATCCGATAATGACTTTTTATCTTTTTAAATTTGATTTTGTAAATCATTTAATCATCTATCAAAAGTTCAAATCAACATCTGGAATTATTCGGGAGATGTATAGCTTTAAATTTATTCGAGCAAATTTATAGCCTAAAATAAAGCAAACGGGTTTTCATAGGAACATGCACAGAATACTATATAAACATGACTGTTCAGTTCAATATGCTGGTTCTTTACTATTAATTGTCCGATTTAGATGATTTTTTTTTTGTTTGTTAGGAAATTTAAGTCTTTCAAATGATCAAAAAATTAATTGTACATCGAAGTTTTGACATAACATTCCTTACCTAGATGGGTTATTTTTTGGTTTTGTCCCTACAATTGTCACCAGGCATTGAGGGATAAAACAAATTTCAGAGATAATAATCGCAGCAAAGATACACAGACCAATGGCCGAAAATGCGTTTTTGGCTCTAATTCCAAAGGTATTGGTTCAGAAACGCATAAATCCGTTGAAGACTGCACATCAAAGTTTTGACTCGGTTACAATAGGTGAAGTGAATAAAACTGAGCACGTACTCCTTCCTCAAAAAATTGAGCATGTGTTTTGATACGATGTGAATAAATAGAACTTACACAAGTGCAATACTTAAATACTCTATTATTATTTATTTAAAACCAATTTTCGTTCATCCAAACAGCGAACCAAAGCATCTGCTCAGTTTTTTGAGGAATGAGTACGTGCTCGGTTTTATTCACTTCACCTATTTTCTTCCTTACCAAGATGGCAAGGAAAGGCTATATTACTTTTATACTTATGTGCACATACGTATATGTGTACGCACACGCACACGCAGACGCATACGCAAAAGCATACGCACACGCTACGATTATTTGGCATGCGGTATAACGCTGGGCCATACAAGATAAAAATAAATTAAACTCTATTGTGCAAATTAAGTTGAACCGTAAAAAGGTTATAAAGAATCAGTTTCATTGAATTTAAATTACCGGTTTATAACCTTCAGTTTTTTTTTCATGATATAGCAGACACAATTGCTAATAAATCTGCCTGTAGTTGTTTTTATTCAATTCACCCCTTAACGGATCTGGGCTGTTGTTTTTGTTGTAAATCTGGGATTAAAACGTTGCTTACAATAACACTATGTAATTATTTCATCTATCACCACCATGCTTCTTATTAATATTCAAATGAATCAATTTGTTGTTTTTTCATTTCATTTAATGGAATCATAACAAAATGCCAAAAAATGAATTCCTCAAGAGTATTAAAACAGGCATGAATAAAAGTTTCTTTTAGTTCTGTATTTTACCATGAAAGTGAGGTAAACCAATGTCGTTGGAGATATTTACACGCCATTTCGTAAAAGCATTAAAATAGCAACCAAAGCGTATTTATTAGATAATTTCAATCAAATATCGGGGAAAAATATGACAAAGGAAATTAGGTTGTTTTACAGGGCTGGCTGGGTCAGGTAATTTTTCAGAAAATTTCCATATATAGGCAAATTTTTAAATAGATATCATTTATCATTGGATTAATAGAATTAATTAAACAGTTAAATGATTATTAGACAATTTAAATAACTGAAAAATAAATAACTGACTTCGGCTGGTACACTGTAGCGGTTGGCAGCGTTTGCCAACCGTAAATGCTTTCATATTTCGTAGAAACTGCTCACTGTAGCAGCCAACTCCTCTCGCATAACTATATCGTTATAATCTTCCATATATGCAAATATAATATATTGTTATAACTATATACTATACCTCATGAGCTTCTTGGAAGGAATACATACCTACAAGTTTACAGTTAAGCATTGTGAAAGGAGATATAGTAGGAAAAGCTACTAATGCAGTGATGCTGAAGAAAAATTGGCAATCACTTTACGATAAATAGGAAATCAAATAATATATCTATGTAGTTTTTTGAAAAAGGCGCAAGTGCCATTTAGTAAACTTAACAGGAAACTCATGAAACGATTTTTCTACAAATACCAATATATTTTTATTTTATTCTTTATTGTATACAATAGGAGTTTATTAAGATGGAAAAACAATTATAATTACAATATGTTTTAAGACTTCTAGCGCTGGTTAAGGCCAGAGTCATGACTGAGAGTCGTCAACTGAAATCATCAATAGTCAAGTTCTAGACCATTTCCAAATTTTTTTTGATACAGCGTGAGTGGGAATCGATAGAGGTGGTGTTTACGTCCCAAAATAAACTGAAACCTAAATTTTCATTTTTTGGCGCTTAAGCCTTTTTCAAAAAACGATGTCGATATCGCCAGCACGTATAACTAACGAATGAGAACATTGCTACTTTTCAAGAGACCAAAACAGAGCTTTACCTTTTACTTGTAACTTCCTCTTTGCGAAAATGTTTTTATCTCAGATAAATTAACGAAAGTAAGGATTTCCAAAAATACGATTTTTCAGGTGGTGGCGGCAATATATTTATCAATGCTCGTTTGCACTGAAAATAATATAAAATGGAAAAAAAATGGTTGACAAATAAACGATTCTGTACAATTTGTTTGGTTTTTTCAAACAAATATTCTAATTTTTCTTCATTTTTATTACATAGTTGTCATCAACTTTCAAGAAACAGACAAATAAAGAAGTTTATCAATTTCATTTTTATTCATTTCTGTTGTATTATTATATAAAGAACCTGATATTCAGTTACAAACCCAACAATACATACTAGACTGTCGGGCAGTGCTAATGAAATATGCCCCCGTTCTATTCAGTCAAATCAGCAGTGAGCTGTCAGAAGCCTCTGCCCGCCGCAACCTTAGGAAGAACTAGCGAAAGTCTGCCTTTACACGGTCATTATTATTGAAGCAATATTATTTATTGCATTATGTATACCGTAAGCGTCAATATTATTGTTACAATATACCCCTCAGATGGTCAATGCATTGAAGAAATTCAAAACTGAGCCAATATTATTGACCGTGTAATAAATCCAATTTAATAAACTCTCTCTCTCTCTCTCCAACCCTTCCAATCTCTGAAATTAAATTTAATAACGAACTTAAAAAACTTTATGGATTTATAGATATGAAACATAAATTAAAAAGATGCGAGAAGAAATGAGGAACTTACTTTCAAAAGGGCACACTTATAACAAACCAAGTGTTTTTTACGTTTTTAAATTCATGTAGGTGAACTGAATCGAAACCTCCAAAAACTGCACAAACAAATCCCTTTCGCTTGTAGGTTGTTATTAATTTGTTAACCTTATTAAACAAATTTCCAAATTGGATATGTGCCATTTTGAAAGTAAGCTTCTCAAATTTTCAACTGATTTAAAAAAAACAAAAATCTGTTATTCGAGCCAATGCTAGGCCATAATCCACATTACACAAAATGCATATTATAATTATGTACTAAAAAAATAGATAAAAAAAAAAAACCTGTACCACTACAACCCGTGAAGGGTCTTGGGCTCAGTACTTGGGTAAGGACCGTATTGTTTCTAAGCCAACTGTTGTGTAAGGAGGTGATTTGGCCGAGATCACGCTCAACCGCCAGGTTTTTCCCCCAATTAAGGGTACCCACTTTATAGAGGCAGGGTGAGCCCCAGGAGGGTCCCCCGATCCCACAGGTTCGATCCGCGACTGAATACAGAATAAATAATTATCTTCCTCAGCCGGTCTCGAACCCGGGACCTTGATATTAGTAGCGCAGTGCCTTAACCACTGAGCTACACCGCTCCCAAAAAAAAAGAAAAAAAATAGATCTATAATATATATTTAAATAATCATTTTTCAATGTAAGTTCAAATACTTACTTCCCATAATTTTATGTTTGTTTTACTATATTACTTAATCTAAAAACATTTAATTTCATTTTAAGTATCATATATTGTATTGCGATAAAAAGTCATTTATTTATTTTAAAAAACTTTCAATCAATGTATATAATAAAATATCATGAATTGAAATACTATTTGTCGATTTCAAAATAATTTAAATTATACAGATTGGTAAAGTAACTATCAACAGTTTCACTTTGAATCCGCAAAAAACAGTCAAACATCCCATTTTAAAATGTAAAATTTTAGATACGTATATTCTCGAGATTTCCTCTAAGATGAAATTGCAAATTTTCTAAGATTTAAAAAGAACTCAATTAATACCAGCCCTAAAAGCACTTTTATCAGTTTTGTTTCGGAATAGATCTTTTAAAATATCTAGTGCCAAATATTAACTGAATTTATATTAAGTATTGAATCGTATTAATCAACTATCTATATATAAATGTCATATTTAAAAAGAGGTTACAATAAATACATTAAAACTATATTAGAAAATGTGCATGATTCAGTTAAAAATTCACAGCAAATCAAATAGCAATATCTTTATTTTAAAATTTGTTCTTGGAGCTTATAATACTTCATATATGAAACTGTTGTTTTTAATTTATGATTTTTTAAAAACAAAATGGGTGTTAAAACTCTAAATAAGGTTGAAAATATTGACTTAAGTCACCTTATTTAATTATTGGTATTCTAACTAAGTTACTTATGAAACAAAAGTGGATATTGCGTTGAAAATGATATTATTTTATAGAAAGAAACATCTGAAAACTGATAAAATAAACTAATAAAAAAATAAAGAATTTTCATGCATTATTTAAAATTCATAACTCACAACAGAAAATTCCAATATGGCCTTCTTTCTTGAAGTTCACTTTTCATATTGTTCTTTAAAACAGGCAGATTTCGAAACGATAGAAAATAAATCAATAATTAAATGCAGAGGAAACTTAAATAAATAAACTACACTACATTTAAAACACTTTTCACATGTTTAAAATAAAAAATCAATCACTCGGCACAGCTCGAATCGTTCCACAATGAGACTGAACTGATCTGTTGCCTTGTTAGGGAAGCTAATTTGACTATAAAAATAAAACAGTGCTGGTAAAAAAAGTTCGGAAATATCTAGCTTTTCTCTGTTTTCGCATGCATCATTATTAATATTATTATTTTGTTCTGATTATTCATGTATAGAAGGATAAATTGCGAATTATACTAGAAGGTTTTGTTGGCCATATTAATAAGGGAAATAATGTTTCTGAATGGTTAGTACATATGTAGATGTTTCATATGAGACATAATTATTCAAAATATATTTCAAAATTTCTAATTTACATTTACAAAAGATTTATGATTACAGTTCTAAATATAAATTAATTTAATTTTTCGATGTTTTTTTAATAATAAATGCTTTAAATTTCTTATTCTTTTTTTTTTTTTAATTTTAACTGATTTTAAAGATTTAAATTAAGTTTAGGCGCATTCAAGGAATAACAGCAAATATTGATTTGAATTTATTTCTAATTCTTAATGTAAGTAAATTTTTAACTTTTTATTTTGTTAATGACAATTTATAATGAACGAATATAATTAAAGATACATCAACTTTATACAGAAAATAAACGGATGTCAAAAGTTTACTATAAAACATGACTTGATTATATAGTACTATTATTACATTTTATAAAAAGATATGTCTTTCTCACTGATAAATAATTAATTTTATACATTATATGTATATTAAAATTTACCAGGCATAAATTTTAGTTTCGATAATAAAGCACTCAAGTAAGATTTTATGGTATGTATAGATTAAATAATGAGATATTTTCTTTTAACCTAGCCACAATAGAAAGAACACATTTCGAAACAGTCCTTTTATCGAAAATAAGGTAACAAAGCACATCTGTGAATGAACAAAACCAACACTGTAAAAAAAATGTTAAAATAATAACAGGCCTAGCGGAATGAGAACTGAACCCTGACCAGTACTGGGAATAACTGATTGATATTAAGAAAGAGAGAAGGCAGCCATATTGCAAACTGTAAACATTGTTATAGCTAGGAATTAGATTAGCCGCCTCACTGCTTCAAGGATGATATTCCATTTAAAATAAATTATGCTTTAGATTCATTCTCTTTTCTGAATTATTTGCTGAATATGTAGAATTAAGAATATTTTTCTTTTACACATATATATTACATATTTTATATATAAATATATGTGTGTGTGTCTGTGTATATATAATTGAGTGATTATCCCAAAAATGGGCATTTTTGGCCGGATCAATTTTTATTAATAAATCGCTAAGCAGTTGATAAATAGGTTAGTTTAGGTTGATAAGTATAAAAAGTACGGCAGTTCACTATCAAGACATGATATGTATATATTATGTATTATGTATAGACATAATATGTGTATACGTATATTATACGTGCTTCTGTACTGTCAACTATCACGCAAAACCTGATAGGGGAGAATATTGCTTCGACCGAATATGCTATTTGGCAGTTAAGTCGCGGTAAAATGGGCCTGAACTTTTTCAAAGTATTGGTTCGGGTCCAGGCTACTACAGAAAATTTATGATGTGCTATATCAGCAGTGTATGGACTCTGGTATCAGGAAAACTTTTTATTGCCCACCCAACCTCTATAAACTACCTGACCCTTCAATAGATAAGGTGTGTAAAGAGTGGGATGTGCCGAAACCGTTGTCAAGAAACAGTACTTCCTTATCAACTACTGAACCCAAGACGCTTTATGGATTGTACAGGTCAATGTTATTTGCTATAAAATTATCTACGATAACTAGCTGAAATAAATTTACCGATTTCATGTGAGTGCCATAGATGTGATTTCAATAATGCTAAACCCTAGTCAATATGAAATTTTATCTTTAGAAAATATTGGGGTGACACCAGAAGTATAAAAATTGCACAAAGAAATCTCCGACGACTGCCTAACGAACTATCGAACATTCCGCGACTTATGGCTAATTTCTTGTAGCTATGTAGCGATGTGATGCTTATAGTGCAGGATTCCTACATCCCACATCCTAAACGGTACCGATAACCCACCCACCTTCTGGCCTACTTCCACCTCATCCAATTACCTAGTCTTCAAGTGGGCTTACATAGGACTTATATATAAGATTAATTATTAATTAAATTACAAAGCTTTCACATTATTAATAATAAATTAGAGAGGAGGGGTCTTATATCTCGGATCATCGTCCACATGGAATTCAAGTAGCCTTTATAACTTCAAATCACACTTCTTCTACTATCTATTGATCCAGTGATATGACTATTGAAATAGCCCCTATCCTTCAGTTCTGATTTGTAAATATATATATATATATATATATATATATATATATATATATATATATATATATATATATATATATATATATATATATATATGTGTATGTATTTTTCTGTTTTCTTACTATTTCATTTTATTAAAGATTATATTAATGTGTTTTTTTACTGTAAGTTTCTGAAGTCTACTTTTTGATAATTTTATTTTTATCCTAAAGAAAGTTGAAATATATATATATATATATATATATATATATATATATATATATATATATATATATATATATATATATATATATGAACAAGAGAAGCAGCAAGACGCAAATTTCGTCGCACTCGCTTTTCGGCTGATTTTGCGTCTTTCAAACAGCTTCGCAACGAAACCCAATCCGCAGTCCCACGTGCCAAATCCCTCTATATCCATTCTGCCCTTTCCAATGCTCCTCATTCCAAATCCAAATGGAAAATCCTTCGAAAACTATCCGTACCAGAATCCAATAACCTGAGTTCTTTCCCAGTTACCCCAGATGATCTCAATGACCATTTCTTATCCTCTGCTTCTAGCCCTTCACCTACTGCAGATATTGAACATCATAGCTTCAACCCTGAAAACTTCTTTTTCTCCCACGTGTCATATGACGAATTACTTTCCACTATCCTAAAATCCCACACCAATGATTATGGTCCTGACGATATCCCAGTAAAGCTAATAAAATCCTGTCTCCCAATCCTTATACCCCATCTCTATCATATTTACAACTTTTCTCTACAAAATTCCATATTCCCCTCTTCTTGGAAAATTGCTCTAGTCCGACCATTAAATAAAATTACAAATCCCGCCTCACCCCATGATTTCCGCCCTATTTCTCTCCTCTCTAACCTCTCAAAACCACTGGAGCGCCTTGTACAAATTCAACTTTCAAACTTCCTAGAAGAACGTTCCCTCATTAATCCTCTCCAATCTGGCTTTCGACCTTGTTATTCAACACAGTCCGCTCTCCTGAAAATAACCCACGACCTCCAAACCGCCATTGAACACCAAAACTTAACTATCCTCATCCTTTTAGATTTCTCCAAAGCTTTTGATACAGTTGACCATAACATCCTCCTTAACAAATTACAAAGTCTTCCTTTATCCAACAGTGTTTTGCGCTGGTTCCAATCGTTCCTCTCAGATCGGTCGCAGTATGTAGTCGTTCCAGGACAACCTCCATCCAAGACACGATCGCTCTCCTCTGGTGTATCCCAGGGCTCCTCATTGTCTCCTACTCTATTTGCTAGTTATATTAATGACCTTCCCCTTCTTATCCGTCACTCCCAATACCATATCTATGCAGACGATTTCCAAATATACCTGTCCTTCCCGCCTTCCGACCTATTACTAGTCACCAAAAGACTTCAAGAGGATTTGAATCGAATAAGTCACTGGGCTGTTGCTAACAAGCTGAAGTTGAATACAGAGAAGACAAAGGCAATTGTAATAGGTTCCCATCACCTCCTTAAAACTGTTCCTCATATCCCAAACTTGTTCCTAAATAATAATCCCATTAAATTCTATCCAACCATAAAAAAACCTTGGAATCACCTTTGACCAAACTCTTTCCTGGAAAAATCATGTTTCCGATATTTTCCGTCGTACTTTTTACACTTTAAAGCGACTAAATTACCTCCGTCACCTATTTCCACTTGAGACCCGTAGACTCCTAGTTACTTCCTTAATATTCCTCCACTTTGATTACTGTTGTGCGGTGTACGGAGGCGTCTCTGGGGACCTCGAGGCAAAAATAAAACGTTTGATAAATTGCTTTGTACGATTCATCTTCGGGATCCCGAGGGACGCCTCTGTCTCCCGATATTACGAAGAGTTGAAGTGGCTTTATCCTTCCTACCGTCGTAAGTATATCCTTGCATCTTGTCCCACGCAAGCGCCTGATGCTCCCCCAAACTGTGAGATTCGTCACATCAATATTAAGGCTTCTCATTACTCCATAACCAGTCCCTTTGGGGTCAATTCACTCGAGATCAAGGACAGTGACAAATCTGTCTAGGTCTACGGATTATGGCTGTTCGGGGTCAGCAGGTGCAAGAGAACCTATATTTCTTACCCCGAAGTAGACCACCCATGGACCAAACTTCAAGCCGGCTATTTGCTATCCTGGAAAAGCACAACGAGATTCACAATTTTGATACCCCGAGTATGATCATCCTATGCCCGGTCTGTGTAAGTTGTCTTCAGTAGTCTGACGGGTCTGGCATATGCGGAGGGAGGATAATCGTCTGAAGAATCACGGGTGCGTGGCTTTCTCGGTAGATTGTCACCCAATTGAGGTGGTCACTCATCCAAGTATTTACCATGCTCGACGTTGCTTAACTTTGATTACCTATTACAAGCACCTTAGCCCCTGCTCACATATATATATATATATATATATATATATATATATATATATATATATATATATATAGAGAGAGAGAGAGAGAGAGAGAGAGAGAGAGAGAGAGAGAGAGAGAGGGAGAGAGAGAGAAAGAGAGAGAGAGAGAGAGAGAGAGTGAGTGAGTGATTGAGAGGGAGAGCTTAATTTAACATATCTTTATGCTTACTATGAGTATTGACTACTTTAGATCTGCATTCCGTAAGGTGCAATGCATAACATTGTATAAATAATGAATTTAAGTTCAAAATTAATATTGATATAAAATAGAAAAGATGCATTTATTATGCTAAGTAACTAATGTATTACTGTTGTAGTAATAATAATAAAAAGCACCTGTTAAGCGTCAGGTATCCAATTTATAGTGGCTGGTTTTTAACCATTTTGATTGAATACATAATATATATTTTGTTTTCTACTATTGTATTTAATTTTGAAAAATAATCTCTAAAAGGTCAACGTCATTAATATTTTTTAAAAATATTTTATTATGTTTTCAATATTTTATTTAGTAATTCAGATTTCTGATAAAATAAAAAAAAAATTATCCCCAAAGCCTGATTTTGTACCTAAATACCGTTATGTGCTATTATTGGAGGATTCTGAAAAAAAATAATAAATAGTAAATAGAAAATAATAATAATAAATAGTAATAATCAGTAATGAAAACCACAGAATAGGATTAATGCAGAATAATTATGATACATTAAACAATCAACACTCTCGTAAAACTGATCAAATATAAGTAGCAGACCACTCTTCACAAGTCTTTATAATTAATGTGATATAGTAGCTCTATTAATTTGTTCTGTAACAAATGTTGAAGTATGATGTACTGCCTCCTGTCAGCATGATATGATTTTATGGTTTTCAATCCTGATGATAGCTGATTCGGTGAAATGTTGTCCGGTTGGTTATTGATAACTATTTAAGAGACTTAATGATTTGTTTTTTTTCTACCAATAATAATTGCCTCTTCTTTTGATTTTTAATTTTTTTTTCGAGATCATATTTTTTATATTAATAACTTATTTTGACAAATATAATAATTAATACTCATCTACAAAATATCATTTCAGTTCTATTTCATGCGCAAGAGAGATCTCTGAAGCAGCCAAAGCCAGGAGTAAACAAAGAAGGCCTTGACTGAGAGGTCGGGGCCCGGCTTCGAGGTCGTGATGTCTTCCTTTAAGAAAAAGAGAATCCTCTTTTGGATATCGGAGGATATCCGTGAGTAGGAGATGGCGAATCAAAAGCGGGTATGTATGGTCAGTAGGGAAATCAAATATATATAATGTATTTATTTAGCTGCATTTACCCTGTAGGATCATTGGAAACTTTAATATATTATATAAAATAATAAAATTAAATTAAATTTAGTTATAAAATAGAATTTAGTTATAAAATAAAAATTTAGTTACACCGAGGCTTTCAAAATTCTATACAAATGATGTCAATTGACGCCAGCCAATACAACACAGAGACGTTTAGTTTACTATTAATTTATCCTTAATAATTTATTTATCCTGAATCCATTTAATTTATAATGAAAAAGAAGCAATGGCTATAGAAGAAAGACACCAGCTCCATCCATCATATTATCGACGAGAGAGCAGAAGAGCTACTGTAATTAAGAGCAACGAAGCCAAGCAACTGTGAAATGATCTGTCCTTGTCTGTCCTCGGGCTACAGTCCACGTCGTCCCCAAATTAATCTAAGCCCTTGGATTTATTATGGCGCCAGGGCAAAGTACTCCATATTCTCAAACTTATTTATTCGGTAGTTGATTTTGCGATAAAGTTGAGTGGGCATTGAAGAACAAATAGATACGGATTTAAAAAAACAAAAAAAAAAACAATGATATCAAACAATTCGTATACAGAAATAAATATTTCTTAGCTTCATATCATAGTTTCATGTTCTTACTAAAATAAAGAAAGAAAAAATACATAAAAAGAAGCAAAAATTACTGGAAGAGTCCATAAGTTCCAAGTCAATAACAGTAAGTAAATAACGAGCCAACGTTTCGACAATTCAGGCGTCGTCAGGACAAAAAAGATAAGATGGGATAAGTGCAGACGAGATACATAAATGCTGAGCTAATTTCAATACAGCTGAGAAAAGGTTATATTCAGACTCTTGATCAATAGTGCCGAATTAAAATTTAATTAACCTATCTACCTATTAAATTTGATTAATTATTATAAAACCTATATAGAAGTGAACAGGGTGAGAACGATGGGCTGTACGTCCTTTGTTAATACGTCGTAATGTTGAAACGTCGACTTTTATAATGAAAAATTATTACTGACTGAAAAAATATACATGACAATGAAAAAATATTACTGATTTCCTGGTTATTTATTACCCACGTTATAACAACATACAGCCGATAATGTACCATTCTTTTGATAGAATGTTACAAAAAAAGAAGTGCCTGGCTATATTGTTGAACTACTCAGCCGGCATTACACTCCTTGAATACAAGATTCCGACCAACCGACCTGTATACACCTTCCATGCACTCCTTTCTTTAGAAAATTCTTTTCCCTTTCATATCAGAAAAACTTCCTTCAAACACACCTCCGTTACTATCGATTCTCAATATACTGTATTTAAAATATCTGATGTGGACACCACATGCCTTCCTTGCACGCCTGTTAAACTATAAATCAGTGACTTAAAAAGTGATGCTGAATCACTATTTGGGTACTATATTCCATGGCTAGAAGATAGGAGTATTTCAAAAACGACACTCGGCGTCGCGGCATCTATTGGCGTCGGTTACCAGTGACGGTGACCCGATCTTTCGCCAATTCAATATTAATAAACCGGAAGTGGTAACTTATTTGAAACTCTAAACTACTACATGGTAAGGCATCGAGCTAAAAATCACCTGTCGAGAAATTTTCTTTAGTAAATGTACCTTTTTTTTTATATGTATATATATTTTTCTATATTCTGTAATAAATAATAAGTGCTAATTTAATAATACTTGATACGATACAAGCAGAATTAAATTTTCTAAAACTATTATTTGAAGTATGTATTTCTAAAATTAAAATTTTTTAAAAAAATTATAAAAAAGAAACAGTAAACATCTTTCGGTAAAATACCACTTAGGATTGGCCAATTCTAACAAAAATCTAGTACGTTATTTATATTGATATAAAATTCTTACATACCAAATTTGAGAATTTTACATTAAATATAATTCCTGATGTAAAGCTATTCTGACCTTCAAGTAAAAGAACACTTTCGATAATCAAATAGCGGCTAAAAAGAAAGGTATACAATAAGTTATTACAATACTTCCAAATACAAAATTTCAACTTTCTACGGTTAACCCGTTTATTAGTTACACGAGATACGAACGTATGGACAGACGTCATACGGCAAATTTTCACGATTACAATATTTTCTCTATTGTGTACAAGGAAGTAAAAAGTATTCATTCAATAGCGGTCGATCACCAATTTAAAAGTTGTAGTTACATAGAAAAATATACTATTATTGCTCAGAGCAGAGGACGAGATTTATTTTTATATTATTTTATATCAAGGATCCGAGAATACTCGAAAATTAATTTTATAAAAAAGTAGTTCTATTTGAAAAATCCTTTGAATCATAATTCCTACAGTTAATTAGACTGGAATCTATTTCTAGAAGCAAAGAATCATAATACTGTTATATTGCATATATTGAGATTAATCATATCATTAATTTTTTTTGTATTGATAATTTGCTGAATTATTGGAAATGAATAAATGACTATGGATTGATTGTTAGACTGATATGGAAACTTCATCATGTAATAGGCACTAACTAAATGAAAAATATATGAGGCATGTAGTAATAGGACGAGGAATTGGGACGAGTTAAAAATAATTGCTTAGCAGGGAATGGAGTTATGTCAGAAATCAGTCCAATTCAATCTTCTGTAAGTGATTAGAACCAGGACTGATGGACCGGATCAGGTATGAACCCAAGGCACGAAACAACTTTTTCTTTTTCTTTATAACTTATTGCCAATGTGTCATATAACTTTATGGAGCTTCTTCTTGGATATTTGACAAAACACCAAGCTGAGAAAAGTCTATAAAACCACAGTTTTCACTAGATTTACTCACTGATTTTAATTAAATTTTGATTATTTGAATTTTTTGATTTACTACGAAACATATTTTACGAACTTTTTATTTATTTATTTATTACGTGATGGGATTCAATGGATTAGGCAAAATAAGTCAATAATTCAAAGGTAAAAAAGTGGGGAGGGTTTTCATTGTTGAAACTAAACCAAAATTTATTATATTTACTATATTTATTATATGTTATTTTATATATAATAAATTATAAAATTCGGAATGGTCAAACCAATATGAAATCCAGTATATATATATATATATATATATATATATATATATATATATATATATGTGTGTGTGTGTGTGTGTGTGTATACGTATATATATATATATATATATATATATATATATATATATATATATATTCCTTACCGAAATGACTTGTTTTTGTGTAATTACATAGGTACATTAAAATTCATAATTAATTACAAGAATGTGTTGGTACGAGGTTCTTCTCGTGATCAGATTTAAATTACAATTTTTGAGATCAATGAATAAGAAGAGGATGCCCACTACAGAAATAATTGTTTAACTATTTATTTGTTATTTATTTTATTTTAACTATTTAAAATTTAAATAGAATATAAACAAAAGACCAAATATTTATTAAAATAAAGAAATATTTGCTTAAAATATAAAAATTATATGGATTGAAAAATGTGCGTAAAACGCCGTGATATATGAGATATTCATGCATATTTGTAAACGGAATATCAAATCTGAGCTTAAGGGCTTAAATGAAATTGGCTTAGGCCTCAGGCGCGGAAAACTCGCTTGCTGGGGAATCGGATAGCTTTGGGAAAACTCATTTAAGGGTAAAATAACATGTGTGATTTATGTCCGTCACCGAGTGGTCTCTTGGTCTTATTATCTTTCAATTACATTAGAACTAGTATTTCGAGAATAAAACTGTCAGTAAAATAATTTAAGAATTGATAAAACCATAAATTTAGTAAGTCAATGTCTTCATGAAAGAATCTATCATTAATAGAATCAAAGCAACATAACAAAATAGAATGTCTACAATTTGTTATTTATGCAAAACTCGGCAGTTCAAGGTTAAAAATCATGTATTCGCATTCATATATTAGGAAACGTAAAAACTGAAGTCTCACGGCTATCTAATCCTTACTGCTATGTACACATTTTTCTATTAAATATTTTTTCGTAATTCATATCAAATAGTCTCAGTACTTTCTTAGTAAATATATTATGTCGATTATAAATATTAAGGAATATACATAGTCTTAAGTTAAGAGTAAACTTATGAATTGAAGCAGCATTGGTCGAAGCAGAAGCGGTAACAGTCCCAATTATTGCCTGTGGTTTATTTATTAAATATCTACTTTTTTCAGTCCGGTTTGGAAAAGGTTGATTACCTGTAGCTAAACAGCCCATCACTGGAATCCAAACCATGCAAACCATCAAAATTTACCTTAGTTGTACATAATTATCACCGCTGACGAGGTAATGTCACAATATCTTAATAAGAAAAGGTAATAACAACAAAAATAGTTTTATAAATATATCTACTTTGATATACCTACATATCTTTATATTATCAGATTGTAATATTGTATTTAATAGATAAGTTTATTTCCGCTTTAATATGTTTTTTAAATTAATTTTTTTTTTCAAATTTATTTCTGATTTAAAATAAACGAAAATTCTCAATGCCAACATTTTCTATTGGAATATTTTTTTAATTCAATTGTTTTGTATAGATAAATACACATATACATCTACTTAAACCCATGCGGGAATATTCCTCAGCGATTTATAGACAAAAATACTACAACATTTAATAAGATTGATCATCGCTTCCATCATAAACAATACCAGCATACCATAGACTAATAAAATATGAATAAAACTGAGGAATCCAAATATACGAAGAATCGACTAAAAAGGAGCTGGATAAGAGATCTTCCGTGAATCACGGCACTCGAATCACTCCCAGGAAGTGAGCACTCTCCTCCCCTGTGCTTGCTCTTACATGCTATAATAATCTTATCCTCAAATTATATGATTGTCACTATATATTATGTGAATGAAGATTTAAATTAAAAAACAAAACAAAAATCTTTTGGTGAAATAGTTGTACTACGCCTTACGGCTTACTCGCCTGGGTAAAACCTATGTTATAATTTCACATTTAATTTAGGTATATTCCCTGAGAAACAGATCCGTTGCCTCCTAGGACTCCATATTGACAAACATCTTACATGGAATCCTCATACAAGACTAAAACGAAAAAAAAGAAAATTCCTATTCATATTCCGGGCGTCGATACCTGTAACTATAACAATTACATACTTGACAAACGCTCTAAAATTCCAATTTACCATAAAAAGCTCGCAAGTATTACCATTATCAGGCCTTTTTAGACATACGGAATTGAGCTTAGTGGCTCCACCAAAAAAAAAAATCCATCAAATTCCTTCCGTATAATCCAAAATCCCTCGAAGAATCCTTAATATGTCACAAATAAAACTATCCATAAATATTCCATTTGTTGCAAATTTGGCCCGTAATAAATATACCTCATTTAATTACAAACTCCTTGCCCATATTTATCCACTAGTTCGTATCCTTTCATTCAGAACTATTCCCGATAATCCTCCGAGGCATCTGAAAAGAATATATTACTTGAATTGTGAATTTCTTGAAATAAATAAAAAACTTAGAATTCGTTTCTCTATTATATTTCACAATAAAACAAGGTATTTTATCAGCAATGCCGTGTCGTTTCCTACAATTTTTTCTTTATAATATTCCAAAGAGTATCTGAATGAAAAAACTGGCATGATTTTATCAAATATTTAAAAGATGTACTAAACATTTTTTTTTCAAACCCCCAATAAGAGATTTGAATATTTCATCGTTCTGTTGAGGTTAATGTACACAAGTACGTCGTCTGGATAATAAGCTATCATGATTGAGTTTCGATTAGATGCTATAATTGCATTTCTCTTGTCAATAGAGAACATCAGAGATGAAAGTATCGCTTCCTGGGGAATTCCTCATTTAAATGCGAAACTCTTCCAGAACGATATTTCTATTTCCAATGAGAGGATTCATTCACTTTAAAAAAACTAGACTATAGAATGCAACTACTGTGTACACTCGAATTCCACAAGATTAACGTATTGCTACATATGAGGTATTTTAACTTTTATTATTTTAATCTTTATAAGATATTATAAAGATATAATTTATATAAGATATTAATCTTTATTGGAGCGGAGTAGCTCAGTGGTAAGGCACTAAGTTGCAATGCTCCCGGTCTCGGATAATTATTTATTCTGTTATCAGCCGTGGATCGACCCTATGGGGTCGGGAGACCCTCCTGAGGACCACCCAGCCTCTATAAAATGGGTACCCTTAATTGGGGGAAAAACCTGGCGGTCGAGCGTGATCTCGGTCCAATCACCTCCTTGCACAACCGTTGGCCTAGAGACAGTACGGTCCTTAACAAATACTGAACCCAAGACCCTTCATGCGTTGTAGTGGTACAGGTTTTTTTTTTTTTTTTTAATCTTTATTATTATATTAATTATATTTTGTTATCTAATTCCTAAATAAAATAATTCATTTTAACAAACCCAGGTCGACATACGGTTAATCATCAATGTGGATGATATTACTATACATATGAAGAAGTAAAACTTAGGCAATATACAGAATGGTAGAATTTTGTGATCTCTCACTCTCTTTCTATTTTATCCTCAATTCCTGGACTTAATTCTGTTTCAATGAAGAAATTAAATCTTCCCATAAACATTAGAACCGGCTGTGTTTGTAGAATTATCCTCAATGGAAAAAAATCAATGTAAATAGGAATGAAGGTCTCAATTAATTAAAATATCAAGAGAGATTGATGTGCTAGCCAGTCCGCCCGCCATATTACTCCTCTCATGTAAATGAAATTATAATCAAAGCGAATCATTCCAAGCAGGACGAGAACCTGAGGCATACAGAGCGAAGCAGCAATGAGCTGGCTCAACGCAAACATCGTTAGTGGCCATTCATAAACACACATGGTACGTCCTCTGGAGGAAGACCTGGGTAATCTGATTCCAGAGGTACCTTCTATTCATATGCTAATACTAAGTAAGAGTAACTCAGTGGAATTTGTTAGTCACACTTGACTCTTGCTAACCCGAACTAATTAAAAGGGTTCGGATTAGTGAAAAAACTGCAATAAAACGTAACTGCGTTAATAACTGGTCAATTTAAAAACAAAAATTTAATTACCTTCCATATGATATTATACATAATTTATTATAAAATTCAAACTTTTTGAGTTATGCGCTATTAAAATTTTCATTTCGCTATAAATTTTTTCACTGCATTTCGTCGCTAAAATACTAAATACTTGAAACGTTAAAGGGCTTAAAGGAGAAGACATTGGGCAAGTTCCATCAAAATCGTTAGAACCGTTTTCGAGAAAATTGTAAATAAAGTGGGACTTCCGGTTATTCGAAAAAGTTAAAGTAGCATCCCAAGAATTAATACCTTAAATACGTAATTTCATTTTCGTTTGAGATAGGCTGTTCACACACAGACCTCCATCCCGATTACTGGTCCTCACAGATTCTGACAGGGCAGTGCAGAGAGGAGACTCAGAGTTGCAAGTCAAAGCCAGCCATGACTACACGAATCAGGAAGGAAGGACAAAAAGGTGCAGCCTCATCAGTAAACGGTGAGCAGCCGCGCACCGGGCTGCACCATAGAATACCCAAATATTGATCCCATTATTAAAGATGCCCTTAAATTATGTATAACAATAATAAATCAATAGTTTAAAAATTAATTTAGAGTTTTATTGGCGGTAGTGGCATAGGTGCATTCAATAGTAACACCCCACTGCTGCTGAAACCCCTTCTGCCAGAAATTTTACGATCGCAATATTTCTCTTTACTATATACAGTCGAATCTCTGTATATCGAACTTCCATATATCGAAAATCGTTATATATCGAACTTTTTTTAGGAGCCTTGAGTTTTTATTAGAAAAAAAATAATAATTCCCATTTAAAAAAATATTAAATGTGATTGCCATCAAAAAGGGTCCCTTAGTTTATGTACATAAGAATGGGTAATAATTAAATATGGAAAAAAAAATGTTCCACTGGTTTGCAAAGAAAGCAATGGAAAATCAGGGAAGACCTCGTTTTAGAAGCAAAGGAGTACCTAAATTCTCTTAATGTCTTTCCTAACATAGAGTGAAATTTTCATTTTAAATTTAGTTGAACTTTGCCCTTGTTGTGGACATTGGTTCTAAACATGACTTCGGTGATGAATTATAAACAAATAGACATTAGTAACTATTTTGCGCGAAAACGAAAATAAATTAATTTTTATCTATGTTTGCATATTTTTAATACATTTCCTTATGAAATTATAAATATGCATTTGAAAAAAATCTCCAATCACAGATATAATTTGTACAGTTTTTGAAATAAGTGTTATTGATTTTTCATTTTTGTTTTTCCTTACCCCTGAAATATTGCCTTTGTTACTTCATCTACCCCAAAAAATTGCCTTTTATAGTTCTTTAACCCTAAAGAATAGCAGTAATTGTTTTAAGGCTGAAAAGGATGAAAAATTTCAATATTTCTATTTATCGAAATTTCCATATATCGAATTTTTTTCAAGGAACCTTCATGTTCAATATATAGAGGTTAGACTGTATTTCATATATAAGTTATGAAAAGTAATAATAAAATAAATAAATCAAGGAGAATATGGTTGGGGTTGGATGCGTTCAGGAAAGAAACACATTACAAAGTAAATTATGCTGCTTTAATGATTGCCGACGTTTCGGCCTGAGTTGTAGGCCTTCACCAGAATAATTGAATCGAAGAGAGGCGAGCGATAATTGTATGCTAAGAAATATTTGTATGAGTCAATCTATTGAAGAACTACAGTACAGCCCGTCTCGTGATTTTTCTTTACATCCGTACCATTCCAGGAGGAAGATAATTCGATAAAACAAATAATTTGATGGGTTAAAAATAAAAAGTTATTTCAGTTATACGACTTGATGTTTTTCTCTTAGAATATTCCAAAAATAATTTATTAATAAAAAATGGTACACTTTTATTGCCTGTTGGTCAACAGACATCTCCGCCCGAAGCACACTTTATCGGGATCTTCTTAAAACACTTTTAACGAGTTGAGGAACTTTTATAGATTCAAAAGAATGCATAATTAATTTTAAGCCTAAGGTAAACGCAATCAAAAATATGAAAATCTGAAGCGTCCCCCCTTCAACAATAATGCAAATTTGAAATATAAAATAAACATTTACAATAGCCTAATACTCTCAAAATTTGCATGATAAAAGGTGATAGTTTAGCCTATTTTCTCTCTCTCTCTCTCTCTCTCTCTCTCTCTCTCTCTCTCTTTTTAACGATTTTGTTCAAGTTTAACAACCCTTCTATACCATTGTAAAAACAGTTAGTTCTTTTGTCGAAAGTTTTAAAATTGCATTTATTTCCGAGTTAAATCAAATTAAAAAAAAAAATTATCACGTTGGGAACCTTCTCGATGGAAGTGAATAAAATGAGCAAATGGTGACAACTGATTGGGGTGGCCTTTCAACGCTAGCATTCATTCACGGTTTGTTAGCTTAGTTTTGGTTCATTGCACTAGTATTATTATCAAATATAGTTTGTTAGTTCATTCAATAAAAACTAATCAAGAAGACAGGACAATGTTTTCCAATTAATATAAAAAGAAGATTCACAAGAACTTACCTATCACTTTAAAAAATTGCGTAGTTCATATCTTCTGTATCTTTGTAAATTAGGTGGACCCTCAACAATTACGTTCCACTAAAAATGTTCAAGGAAAATCACTTGCAGTAAAAAGTTCAAATTTAAATAATTTATTTATCAAATAGAAAACATTGTTTTTCTGTTCTTGAGATCTGAAGTACATACACATTGTTAATAAATTCATGTTGTAATGCAATATATATATATATATATATATATATATATATATATATATATATATATATATATATATATATATATATAAAAGAACCTGTTTCTATGGTGGTTATAATGTCTTGCTATAATTTTTCTGAAAAGATATGTCTGGGACCCATACTGATAGTAAATGAGCTATTGTAGTCAATCGAGAATTCTTCAATTCAAGATTTGATTTAGTTTTTCTACTGCCTTTATTTTTTTTTTTTTCATAACAATCTGAAGTTTTGTACATATTTGCCTTATTTATGGAAGCAAAATGAAATAGAAGTAACGCGAACATTTGTTTACGAAATTATGAAGATTTTGAGATATACAATATCATAGTTCTGAAATAGCGAATAAATAAGATCGTGGAATTTTTCAAAAAAAAAAATTCTTTAAATTCTTGTAATTTTTGATCTATATATGGGTAATACTAAAAGGGCCCTAAAAGGGCGAATTTTTGTCCCCTCGCTTTTATAACTTCTCTGGCAATGGGATATGCCAGATTTTTTAAAAAATAAATAAAGGTATGATTAGTTGAGTAATAATTAACGACAAAAAAATGACGTCATTATAATGATTTGAGAGGAAAAAAAAAAATAGTATCAAATTTTTCATTCCCTCACTCTATCCCAAACTTCGTTTTGAAAATTAAAAAAATTACTAAGGCACAATGGATTATTATTTCGTTTCAGTATTGTAATGGCTGATAAGGTATGGTTAGAAAATTTTATAATTCTTCAATTTAGAGTTTTAAAGACACCGTAAAACGATAGGCATCGTATTAAAAGATTGTCCCAGAGTTTTGTTTCATTCCTCCAACAAATTTTAACGGGGATTTAAATTATCAAATGAGCACTAAATGGTGATTAAGGAAGGTGTGTTCGTACGGCGTTCTTTACGTATTCGTATGGTCTAGAGTTTTCCCCCGTTTTCATTCGTATTTTTATCGTGATTTATTCCCTCGCTCTAATAAAACAAGGAAAGTAATTTTTTTTTCTTTTGCGGTATAAAAGATTCATTTTCGAGACAGCTATAGATCAGTACCTAATAATTTTTGATTCGTGCAAAATTTACAAAGTTATTGTATTTTTAAAAAATTAAGTTTTTTCATTCCCTCTGTTTTCATTCTTTCACCTCTTAAAAGTAAGTCGTCTCAGAAGTACAGTAATAGAGGGAATTCAAAAGGGCGTAATCCATTTTTTTTTTTTTAGAGGACCACTACTCTAGGTGCTACCCAGGGAAAGAAGAGTGCATGACTAAAAAAGGCGAGACAAAGCAAAAACGAATGCATTGATTGATAACTTGCTGAAATTACCGAGCTGAATAATTTTATTTTTAAAACATTTTCATATAAGCTCCTCTTGTTTTCTACCGGTTCAAATCGTTTTGGACAATATTTGAAAAATTTGAAGATCGGCACCATTCAGTGTCAGACCCATAGAAAGTTCTATTACTTATTAAAGGCACTTTTTAAAGCCAATGTTCATCCCGTCATGGAGGACTTTTGTTCGAAAATTTCAGGAAATATTCATGCAGCTGAGCTGTGGGTATAATATATTCACGTTTTAATGTGGGAGTATTCTGAATGATTTTTGGAGGAAGAGTTGTATGGTAATGTTTGTAAAATTTCAGAACTGCGATTAGCTCTTTCTAGGATAATGGCACATATAACCTAAAATCAAAAATGTCCCTGCTAGCATCTTTTAATGAGTCATCAATTATTCCTCTTAAAAGACGAATACAGTTCCCATATTATTTTAAAATTCATATCACAATTTTTGGTCTATAATATATATATATATATATATATATATATATATATATATATATATATATATATATAAAATGTTGGTGTTTAATATGTATTAATTAATTGCATAGTTTTTTAATTTATGTTCCCACCTGTTGTGGGTTTACATGGCAGGGTGTTGTCTCAACTCAATATCCTAAAATCTACCTTAAAGAATTCCTCACTCGAATTTTACGTCAAATTCATAGTTGGCCCACAAATAAAACGGTCGGTCCAGGACATGAGGTGTGCAATTTTCAATTTTTGTTTGAATGTATAATTGATTTTTACCATCCCCAGTACCTATCACATCATGTAGCCAAGATATTGTGAAACCCGAAATTTTTGTGGGTTAATTTGACCCACATTTTTGGTTTATGAAATTGCACAACAACCTTAAATATAGTTTGGTCCGAAATTATACATTCAGTTTTTTTTTTAAAGGTTTTCGATCAGAAACTGCCCAATCTGCAGAATGTTTGATGAAAAACAGGCTTTTTTGTTTTTGGTGTAGTAGATTCTAGCCTTGTCAATGTGTTTAGCCTCCCAGTTTGTAGACATGATACCATTTTTTGATCGAACGGATCAACCGATTTTCAAGTTTGATGGCTCAAATTACTCAGTAAGATCACTTGAATGTTTTGAAACAAAAAAAAATTCTGACGACTACTTTTTTTCCGATTTGTTGAACGTATTTCCCAATTGATTTTAATGATTCATGTCTCAAATCACTCAATGAGCTTCCGCGAGTATTTTAATGCTGAGAAACGAAAGAGAAGAGAAGTGGAAAGTCTGAAACTATGAAAAACTGAGTCTAATTTTGGAACTTATCCAGCATCTCGAGAATATTAAATGTAGGGAATATTCTATAGCCTCAAAAACGAATAATTCAAGCCAATAATTCACACTATCCAAATTCTAGGTAAAGGCGATCGATTCAAATATAATTTGCCTCATTGACGTCATTGAAATGATGCTAACAGCTAAGAACATCGAAACCTTTCAGGAAAATTATAAAAAACTTAGCAGAGTATCTAGATCCTTTGAAAGACTGAAGCGGGACATTGCTGCCCTCTGGGTGTCACTAACCGAGACAACTTAAGCCCTTCCATGATAAATCGCTTTACCGAAAACAGGCAAAAACCCTCTTTCTGCGCTCTCTTGATATTTTTCAACATTCTTTTTCTAGCCTCAGAAAATATTTCTGCAAATTCAGAGCTTATTGGCTCGAATGATTATTGGAATCATATAATTGATACTAGGATTAATTTTATAATTGATTTATCTAATAGAAACAATTATTACGATTGAAATCCTGCAATTGTCCGTTAAAAACCATGCATGCCTGTTTAACGGATACAACGCTCAACGCTTTTTCATTTTATTAATTTAAGCTCTTTTAGAGTTAAGTCGCATAATAAACTCATAGAATACCTTGTTTTTAGAAAATTCAATAAAAAAAAGTACAACAGATTCCATCTTAAATAGTCTAGTTATGAACTTTCAGATTTTTTAAAAATTTTGAGAATAACTGCAATGATTTATGATGAAATATTTACCTAATGAATTTTTTCCCAGCTAGGCTGTAGAAGTCCGAGAAAACAACCTATTATAATCATGACAATATGAAATGTTTATTTATTTATAAGATTGTTAGATATTTTTGACCATAATAAAATTTGTCATCTGCTAATGCAATAAGCAAATATGCTGGCAAAAGAGGAAATGAAACATTTTTTAGAAAAACAAATATAGATGAAAAAATTCAAAAGTTTGTGGTAGTAGTTAGTGTATAATTCAGTGGATTCGAATTTAGAGTCAGTCTGTCATGAAAATTATTGAAAGGGTCTTTGGGAGTTGCTGTGACGAACGTAATGACAAAGCCAGCGTGTAACGTCTCATTAGAAACATAAAAGAGGACATTTACGAATTTCCCAAGTACTTTGAATTGAAATGATTGATTTTTTTATTTTTTGACTTTTTTGTGTTCCTCATAATACATTATCATATTTCCAAAGCGGTTTAACGAGTACTTTGTCAATAATTAATTTATTTATCAATGATAATTTTGAATGAATATCAGATAGTCTAGAAAGAAGTCCGTATTTCTGCTTCAGTTCTTTCCTTTTCCGTTTTATGCGGCTTTCCCATGTCAGTCGTTTGTCCAGGTAAATATCTGAATAATGCATTAGGTAAGAATCTGGTTTAGGAATATTTTTGAAAAATACCTGAGGAAAAGAGTTGGGCAAGACATCGAGTAAATGTGACGAATAGGCTCTTACGATTCGTTCACTTTTATCCTCCTTCTTTCGTCCCAGCAAGCTATGTCGCCCATGTATTGGAGTTCTTGAGTATCTTCTTTGGATTTTAGAATAGCTGAGTTGACAGCAAAGGTAACCAAAAGGGTTTCTGGGCGCTGTGGGATATGAGAGCAGCATATGCTGAAAAGTGTAGGGCACTGCCCTGAGGTACTTCAGCTTTTATTTTCTTGATTTCAGAGAAGTCAAAAAATCATCTAATAGATATAATTATATTTTAATAGACATAAAATAAAAATATAAATTATTGTGGCCATGGTGGCCATATTGGTAATAATTTAAAATGATCGAGGCGATAATATTAAACCATGATAAATCTAAGTCATTCATTTTTTTTTTATTTTGTGGTCTTTACTTTGAAGGGCCATTAGCAACTATGTATAATAAAACCTGTAATAAAAGTTTATCGATGTGAAAAATTTCAACTTTTTTTTTTATCGCTTGTTCGTTGTCACTTAGATTTTCCTTCGACGTTGGAGGCATATCTAAAATATTTCTTAGTTGCGAATTTGGCATAGTCAAGCACAAGTTTATAAGTTGTGGGCTCATGTCCTCTTCAAAATGACCTATTTTTAATCGGCAGATGACAGTTCGTTGTTTTCTTGGTGTTCTGTTTGAGGTTTTCCATTTATAATAGTGGCTCTTTTTCTCTCATAGCCTTGATTCGTATTGTTATCATACTCTCCAAATTCCTAACTCTATTAATCTTCGGAAGTCATCTACAAGACTCTTTAAATTATTATAGCCGGAGTGGTTCCTTATTTTCTATCCTCAGAAGCCGTTTGATCTAGTTGATTTCATGAGAGCCATTTCCTTAACCCTCTCTATTAATTGCTCTTTTTTTTTATTACTCGCATTTTTATTAGCACTCCAGGAGAACGCTATCAAGTTCCATTAAATACTCTTTTGGCTTTATTAGAGCTTCCTTTGCAGCCATCGTTTCCCCAGGGAATATTAGCATATAGCATGCTGCTGACAATTTGAAGTATTTCTTCAATACTTACAATTGAGCATCCTACTTAACCATCTGCTATTGATGCATCCATGCATAAGACGTTATAGTCCCCGTATTTCTCCAAAATCTCCAGAAATAGTTTCTTTTTTTTTTAATATAGAGATTGATTTCTTTGCAGCAGGTATGCCATTAATCCATCGAGGAACGATTATATAAATATTTTCGAATTTTAATTCTGAATTTCTTAGTATTGCAAGAAACGCTTTAATAAACCTTTTCTTTCATTTAATTCTGAGGCCTGTTTCCTCTCTAACAGTTTGTTTTATACATGTTACGGGTTCGTCTTAGGTTTTAACGCATATTTCATCGAAAACAATTTATTTTTCTAATAGGCAGATTGAAAATCCCTTAATTGAAAAAAAAATTAATTATTCTAATGTTTGTAATAATAATTCACTTCGAAAATTTTTGAAATACTAGTTCTCTAAGAGCAGATGGTAACCATAAAGTAAACATATTATTAATTATTCACTTATTACATAAATAAACATGAAATATTTGATTTCCAGGACTAAAATTATTCACTTTTACTAATTACACTTTTAGAATATACTATTCTAAGAAACAGAAGAAAGCGAAGCTTTGTAAGGCAAAGCATCTCTAAAACTATGACCTTTCGAAATCAAAGTTAGTTGTTGGGAGTTCGAAACGAGATACGACGAGCCTTTTCATAACCCCTTCCTCCTTCCATACTCTCCACTAACTGAACTTTATACATAATGTATTCGCATGTATTCATACAGGAGGAGATTCAATAACCACTGGAGCTTCTACCGGACATAAATCTAGGGGTTATGTATATTTAGGAATGAACATGATAAAATTTTGAACGATAAATTTTGAATTTCCATGTTTATTTGTTCATATTTTTCTAATACAGACATTACGATCCAGAGTCATTTATATCGTCCTCATTTGGATTCCGATTATTACAACCAACTTTTCTTCAAAAAAGTTATAATTTTTTTTCTCCCGAATTATTGTCATCTTAAAGGAATATAATATTACTTTATTTAAAAAATTAATCATTCCTTGGCAAAATATGGCAGAATCTGTCCGTCGGAGCCAAGAATTCACACATGAAATATTTTTTAGATAATTTTGTTTTAGGAAATGAATACTTAAGGAAGCTATAAGTTAATCATATATACCAAAATATTAAAATTTACAGCCTAAATATTAAGCTTGTGAGAACGTTTTGGAAGATAGCGTATATAGTTACTAGCAAGTTATTTAGCGAAACTGGATCATAGCTTTGCCAAATTACAGCGGAAGCACAAAAAATGGTTGGATCAAGAAATTGAAATTTCAAACGAGGCTTTATCTGATCTCAATGCGGTTCCAAATCAAAACGAAGAAAAGTCAAGTCTTCACTGAGACTGTGGTCAGCAAGGAGAATAAAAATTAAAGCAGCCAGGGAAGAGGGATGCTAGATTAATGATGAAAATTTTGGCATAGCCAACAAGAGCAGGAAGGAATTTTCTAGACAAATATCTAGGGCACATAAGAAATAAGATATTTTCAGAATTTGTTAATATCCTCTGATCCAGTGATCTTATATGCCAGACCATTAGCATTACCTCTAAAACAATTTAGCTGTTCTAAAGAAGGATTGGTACTTCTTCATATATCGGAGAAACAAAATGACAGCGTTGTAAATAGCAGCAGCGATAAAGAAAGCGACTTGGACATATTATGTGATATATGACTATCATTTTTATACACAAGTTTAGTGTTGGTAAGGCGATTTATTCATTTATTACAAAGGTTATTTTCATATACTTAATATTTTTTTTGTTGGAAAAAACATTTCTTTGCATTTTCTGATTGTTTTTTAATTTACGGTATACAAAAATTCATCTATTATTTGCGTTAAAATACAATTATGAATTAATATGATCTTTTTCCAACTATATAAAAATAATTTAGACTTAAAAGACACAATTAATTGATTTAAATCGACTTTTGCCCCGCTAGATTGCTTAGAAAGCACACTGTTCGACGGTTACTCCCTGATCAACCCTGCTGGCCAATGGCCAACATCGGAAATACGAAGAATTAGTCATGTGTGGAAGCCAGATGGAGCTGTGGTTTCCTTTTCCTTTGTTTAGTCGATTTTTCCCGATTTTCTGATCTGAACGGTGATTTAGTAAACATGCTTCAATATTCTTAGCGTAAGAAATAAAGTTGAAGAGAGAAATTATTTTTTTATTTGGGACATTTATAGTAACTGTAGTGGGAGCCAAATAGGTATACTTAGTTTCTGGGATTATGATCTGATTCCAAAATTAAAGGCCGTCATCTTTGAGATTTAGGTTGTACTCAATATCTCCCAATATTTCAGCCGTATATATATATATATATATATATATATATATATATATATATATATATATATATATATATATTTTTCGTTTCCAGATGTCACATATAGGCACAGAATGAGGCTATACAAAAGAGATGGGGCTCATAAAGCGTCTGAAGCTTTCTCTGTAAGATCTGACAATCTACAGAGAAGATGTAAAAAGAACCGAATATGAACTTCAAAAATTGCTTGGACGAATGCCTGTTTTATCTATTTATAATTAGTTGAATATGGAAAATAAGAAATATATTAAGGTTTACAGCAAAAGATATGAAAATAATAACATTTAGAAATAATATTCGCCATCAATTTCGGAAAAAAAAGTAGGATTTGGCTCAATTGTAGGATGTGGCTTCGTTCTTTTTTCAAGAAGAGATACCCTACCTTGTCACTAAGGAAATCTCAACCGTTTTCTTTAGCACGAATTCAGATGTAAAAACTTCTTACTTAATTAATCATTGTAGTATAAGTTTTACATCAATTAAACCTATTTTAGACGTAGGCAATAATGGGAACATATGGTGGGCCTTATTGGGAACAGTTTTGTTCAGATAGGAAATATTTGGCAGTTGCAAAAACATAATTTTTTAATTTTTTTTTATGTTAACATATGTGTGTTTCAATTAAATTTATTTTTATATAACATTATAGATAACAGATTAAAACTATTTTTAAACAAAAAACTGGCTTAAAAAAATGGCTTAAATGGGAGATACTTGGGTCCTCTACTTTACTCCACAATTTCTTACTTTTATCGATATTTCATTAGATATCATTTTATCCTACGGCAAAATATTGGAAATCCTCACGATTCCAATATAGCTAGTATAAGTTGAGTAATAGGATTACTAGAGCAATCCTAGTAGAGGAGCAATCTAGTGGAATAGAGCCCAACACCCCCTGGCCCTAATCTAGTCCTAGGGGACTTCAATCAGTACAGTGTGCAGTAACTAAGCAAACTTTCCCTTCAATGTTAGATCATTACATGCCTTCTGTAAATTTATACTGTCTACAATGATTTTTCCCTCATATACCATTAAATGATGTGTAAAATATTGCGTTGTTATAGTATGGTATATACACATTGTACCGAAAACTAATTACTTAGTAAGCTAATTGTAACTGTGTGCGTTATTTCATTTATATTTGAAAAATGATAGTTTACACCTCAAAACAAAGGTGTGTGTACCTCGGTTGTCTCTTGAACGGATGGACCGATTTTTTTCGTTTTGTAGTGATTTGTCCTCCGATGCCCGTGTATCGAATTGGTTACTTTATGTATAATAGCGGTTGCGCTACAGGCGGAAATCCTGTTTTTCTACAGACTGAAGCGCCAAAACGGCTCTAACGATTTTGAAGGTGCTTTCCTGAGATCTTTTCGGTAAAGCCCTCTTAATTTTCGATTAATGTACATTCCCGAAAAAACCACACAAAAAAAAAAGGAAAAATAATTTATGAAGAAAAGAAACTTTTTTTTGCACATAACTCAAAAAGTATACATTTGTTGTTTTAATATATACATAGATGAAAAGTAATTAAATTCTCTACAAAAAAAAAAATCTATCGAAATCGGGCCATTATTAGCAACGATAAAGCGTATTGAACTGTATTGTCATGCTTATATATAGTATAGAGTATAGTATATTCTGCGAATGTTTCAATAAGTATAGTTTAATTTTTTTTTTAGTTTTTCGGATAACTCGTACACTACACATCTCCTGTAACGATCTTGTACTCCTCATAAAATACGCTTTATCTTTGCTATTACTGGTTTGAATTTGATGATTCTTTTATTGTTTATTAGATAATTTAATTGCCTTTCATAAAATTCTATACATAATTTACTATAAATTGCATGCTGTTTAAGTTAAACACAAATAAAATACTCGTCATAACTTTTCCCCTGCATTTCCTCGGTGATGTACTACATACATGAAAAGTTAAAGGCCTTTATGAAGAATTATTTAGGCAAGTTTCATCAAAATCGTTTGAGCCGTTTTAGAGAAAATTGTAAAATCTATGATATAATAGCTACTTCCGGTTAGTCCGATGCGCTGTATCTTTGCTAACACTGGTCCGATTTTGATGATTCTTTTATTGTTTTTTAGATAATTTAATTATCTTTCAAACAATTCCACACACAATTTACCATAAAATGCATACTTTTTAAATTATGCGTAAATAAAATATTCTTTTCATCATAACTTTTTTCCCTGCATTTCCTCGGTGATTTACTACATAAATGAAAAGTTAAAGGCCTTTATGAAGAATAATTTAGGCAAGTTTCTTTAACATTTAGAGCCGTTTTTGAGAAAATTGTAAAAAAAAGTGTAAAATCGATTATATAAAGTGGCACTTCCGGTTAGTTGATTTTGACGAAAAGGTTGCTGTAATATCACAGCCATATATACACCTTTTCGTTTTTGAGCTAGGCTGTTCACAAACCCACACACACAGACCATTTTTCGAGACTTGGTTATTTTGACTCAGGGGACCTAAAAACATACATTTCCGTTGAAAACTCGAATTTGAAAATTTTCACGATCGCAACACTTCCCCCTTACTGTATACTTCGTATATAGGTAAGGGAAAGTAAAAAAAAGTCGATGTTTTTTCGATTCAATAAGTATATGGTTGAACTGTTTACAATTTATGTACTAACATCTATATCAGAGGTTCCCAGACCGTGGTACGCAAGGAGGTTACAGTTGGTACGCGAACAAGAAAGAAAAATTGGATTATTATCTTTTTAATAGCCTCATTTAGGGATAAGTTTTTAAAAATTATTATTGAATGTATCAATTATAAGATGATAAAATCCGATCTACATTTAATAAAAATTATCAACGATAGTTATTGCAGTAAAGATGAAAGGACTCAATGTTAAAGAGGACGTTATTTTTCACATTTTCCAAATTACTTACTTTTTATTTTTTTGTACGAATTAAAGGAAGTGTTGTAATCGCAAAAAGTTTCGGTTTTCAGATTTCAACGGAAATATCCATTTTGACCGACCCTGAATCCATTTTGACTAGCTTCGTCGTGACGTCTGTATGTACATTCGTATCTCGCATAACACAAAAACGGATGGCCGTAGAAAGTTAAAATCTTGTATATGGGATTATTGTAACATCTAGTTGTGAACCTCCGTTTTCGGTAGCTACATGATCACCAGAAGTGGTAGTTTCCTTGAAGGTCATAACAGATTTTCATAAAAAATTATATTAAAATAAATTACAAAACATTTCAAATTCAACATATAAGACTTGTATATTAATAAAAATAATATGCTTTATTTTCGTTGAAATTGGAAAGCCGAATGTGATACTTTAATTAAAGTTCATATTAGACTTTCATAAAAAATTATATAAAAATCTCAAAATAAGTATGTATATATGTATATATATATATATATATATATATATATATATATATATATATATAATTCTTATATATATATATATATATATATATATATATATATATATATATATATACACATATATATATATATATATATATATATATATATATATATATATATATATATATATATATATATATATATGTATATAAGAATTTTATATCTACATAAATAAAATACTCAATTTCGGTATTGGCAACCGGAAGGGGTACTTTACTGTATCCCTTCCACTTTACTTGAACGTCATAATAATCTTTCATCAATAATTATATTAAAGTATAATACAAATCATCTCAAATTTAGTATATAAGACTTTTATATGCTAATATAAATAACATACTAGCCGGAAGTGGTACTTTACCTGAAACTGTTTTTTTTTTTACTTCCTGCCTTTTGTTTTTTGAACCACCACCGATTTATAGTTTAATAGGCGTACAAGGAAGTCATGTGTTGTCCACATCAGATATTTTTGGATTCACTTTTAATTGCAGAGTTGGTTACATATTGGAATATTTGGTTTATTTTCAGTTTTCATCTGCTGTTATATGAAATTTGATTTTGATTTTTGAACTTTATTTTCAATTTATTATTTTCCTAAGTAAATTTACTATAATATATATTGTTTTGTTTGTTCTATAAACTATTGTAAATCAGTTTGTATTTTTTTATTAATACTAACTCCAAGGAAGCCCAGTTATCTGAAAAGTGAAAGTGCTAAGCAGTGACCTAAAGTCAGAGAACCTCTGATCTATACTGTTAATCTATTTTTGAAAGTATTGATGTGAGATGTGCTATTTCTTGTCGGGATTTATGAGACTTTGTATTTTTCAGCCCTAATGATCCCTGAATTGGCGTAACGTAAACTGGGTTATTTATTCACTGCTATTTGAAGTATTCCGCTGTTTGTGTTGGTTTCTTATAATAATATTCTGATATTTTAATATTTAATAATGAACGATTAAATTTATTATTTTACTAGTTATTTTATATTATATATTAAAATATCTTATATTTATTAGTGAAATTCATCATACATATGTCTTACATTTATACACATCAAAAAAAAGTTTTGCATAACCCCTATTTTCCCAACAGTTTGACACAGCAAAAGCGGCTTTTGATCCTAGCAGCATAACTTGAGAGAATAATAAACATAGAGAAGTTTCTGGATTAACACCAGATTAGGAGCCTAAACAAGACAATTCCTGAAAAAGTGATAACCAACAAATAAATCTTTTTATTTTTATTTATTTGCCTTTTTTTTTTATCTTTAATTGCGATTTGGTGTTCTTAATGTGGGTCTATTCATAATGAGTACGTACGTTTTATCATTAGCGAAACGCTGTCGCATTGTTGCTTTGAGGAAAGAAGGCGTCAACACGCCAATTCACTCAACGGTTAAACAGAAGGCAAAAGGACGTTGTAAAATGGTGGAATAAATTTTAGATTTCTAGATCGGTTGAAGATAGACCTCGGAGTTGTATGTCACGAAAAACTATTATAATTATTGTATTAAGTGCCAAAAGGAACCGAAACTCAACAGATAGACCTACGGCGCCCAGCGGGTCAAACAGCGACTTCCGAACGAAAACATTAAAATTATGAATATTTGATATTGAAATGGAAATTGTTCGAATCTAAACTAGACTAGTAAGTGGCATTGGATCCGAGAGAAATTGATCTTATGATTCAATAAGACAAGTCAAAACAGAAACAATAAATCCTTGTATTTTTTTCATGTGTTTAATCAATAAACACAATTTGTTTTTTCATAATTACAGGAATTTTGTTTTTTATTAGCTGGAAATTTGTGCCCGCTGATGAATAAACATATAATGAGAGGATATGAAAGGATTTATTGTTTTTGTTTTGACTTACCTGTTTGAATCAGTAGTGTGAACAATCGACGCTAATCTATGGGGTCCAATGTCACTGACTAGTCTATTTTGGATACGAACTATTTCCATTTTATATTAAATATTAAAAATTTGAATTTATTGTGCTAAAGTCGCTTTTTGGCCCCCTGTGCTCTGCCAGCTGCAGCAAAGTACGAGGACAGTAGTATGTGACCAAACTGTAGGAAATCGTTTTCACGATGCTAACCTTTGGGATAGAAGTCCCTTCTTGAAAAGTGTTCGAAGGCAACAGCGCCTTCAATAAGAAACCATGAACATTGGTTATTGCCTGAGTAGAGGTATTGTTTCCTCTGAGAACTAGCATTCCCCTACTCGAGCAATAATTTTTGAAATGTGTATTACATTTTCTCTCAGAAGACTGCAGTATCATCTACATTACATGATAGTAACTACCACAACAAATTCCAGGAAATTAGAGGTTGTAGTTTTATCATTTCTGTTTTAAAATTTCCTTACAATTAAAATGCTTAAAATAATAAATATTATTATTATTATTAAAGTATTATTCATTTCTGTTTACTTAAATCGCTAGTAGTATCTAAATTGATGCCTTCCTGTAATAGGTTCCAAGTAGGAACCTTAATTTTATTCAGAATCTATTCCAGAAGAAGATTAGTCTCGTTCGTTGGCCAAGATACAAGGTTCGCTCAGAGCCCCTGGCAATCACTAGGGATCTTGATTAATGGCAATATCGTCTTAGGAATATCGACAAATTTATGATAGATTGCCCTGTATACTTCTAAATATATGTAAGAGATAAATATTATCTTACAATGAGTTGCTTAGAAGGTATTTACTAGTAACAAAGTACCACTCTAACGGCTTGCAGCTAATATCATATTAACTACATCACACGAATGTTATCTCAAATATAATTTCGGTATTTATAAGTTTGAGCATTAAAAAAAACAAAACATGTAACGCCAACATCCGGCTCTAATACAATGATTGATCGTTGGAAAGCTTATTCCCATCTCAAAACATTGTAAATCATAAAAATATCTTCATAGATTCTCTGCGGGATATGAAAATAAATTAAAATGTTGTCGGGATTGTCTAAATTATATTATAAAAAGCTTTACTAGAAGATAATTGTTAAACTAAATTTAAACAAGAACTTTTTAGTAGATAATTCCTGGCCTAAAATTAAACAAGAGCTTTATTAGGAGATGGTTGCTACACTAATGTTTAACAACAGCTTTATTAGAAGATGATTGCTTAGCTAAACTTATGCAAGGCTTTATTAGGAGATGATTGCTAAACTAAACTTAAACAAGAGCTTTATTAGAAGATGATTGCTAAACTAAATTTAAACAAGAACTTTATTAGGAGATGAATGGTAAACTAAACTTAAACAAGAGCTTTGTTAGTAAATTATTGCTAAAATAAGTTTAAACAAGAGCTTTTTTAGGAGATGATTGGTAAACTAAACTTAAACAAGAACATTATTAGAAGATGTTTGCTAAACTAAACTAAACAAGAGCTTTATTAGGAGATGGATGCTAAATTAAATTTAAACAAGAGCTTTATTAATAGATTATTGCTAAAATAAGTTTAAACAAGAGCTTTTTTAGAAGATGGTTGCTAAACTAAATTTAAACAAGAGCTTTATTAGGAGATGATTGCTAAACTAAACTGAAACAAAAACTTTATTAGGAGATGATTACTAAAATGAACTTAAACAAGAGATATCAAAATCATCAGATCGGGGATTTGTCATTTATTTTACTTCTGCTGTTTCCCCCGACATTCCTTTTAAAGCATTAGATTTTTTTTCGATTGAAAAACATGGAAACTGAATAGCTATTGAATTTCCAAAGTGGATTGAATGGCTCGTACACAGTACTCAGGCTTCCCCGAGGACAGTATTCCCAAGTAACTCCCACTGGAGGTTTGCTAGCATTTACCTTTTCCGTTCGTGAAAAACAAAACACGCAATTTGCGTGTTCGTCGATTTTTGGCAGCGATAAAATTTTGGTAAGAACTGAAAAACTATCCGTGTTTCGTATGTCCTTCCTTCCAGTTAACGTCAGATACCTGTCCTTTCTCTGTAAATCTCTATAAATTTTAGAGATTAAAGTGATTAAATCTCATTATCGTGATATGAACTAAAAGTTCTGGGAACAAAGTTATGGCATAAGTTAAAAAAAAAAAATAAAACAACAGAAATAAATAATATATAAAAATATTTCGATGAAAGCTAAGGTAAAAAAAAAATGTATATAAAAATTATTGTTAGTGAATTATTGGAAGATTCTAAAGCCATAAATCTCTCATACAGCAGTAAAAGTTTCTCTAATTGAGGCATCAACAGGACAAAAAAAAATTAGATCATATAAATGCAGAAGAGAGCTAGTTTTAACTTCATATATAGAACTATCTCGGAATGATGTATTTGGTCAATTTGGCGTGAGATGTGCAATATCTGATCTAAAGTTATGTTTATTATTTTAATTAATTTGCGAAATGTTCTGGTGATGTGTTTACTTCTATTTGAGAGATTCGTTTTGAAATGTACAGTAATATTTTAATATATGCATCTATACAATATTCTTGGAGTGATAAACAATCACAAGACGATCTCCAAAATAGCCAAGGACAGGTACAATTAATAAAGATAAAGAGAGACTAATACTCGTATATAAATATTGGGCTAGAGCCGCTTGGGCTAAGAGAGGAGGGGTATTGTCCCCTTTATACCCACTCATTGAGCATTCCTCAACTGGCTCCTTCTTTTGGAATAATCTCAGCCGCTGCCGGCCTCAACCTCTTCAATATATTGCCATTCCTCAGGGTCTTGGGATGAAAAATTTATTCCCGATTACAGTGGAAGGGGGCATATATCACGGCCTGGAGATGCGCTTATGTACAGAATAGCATTCATGCGTTACTGCCGCTATCGCTCAAAAGAACCATCCAAGTGATCATTAGAGATTTCCTTCATGTCAGTGCCCTTCAATCAAAACCTAGCGATATATCTTGTCCTTATCTTTTTTCTCATTATTAACATCTACAACAAATAAAAGCGAAAATAATTAAAACAACGAAATAATGGAAATTAAGAAATTTTCCAGAACATGTAAAACATAAAGGTTTAAATATATAAAGGTTTCCTCAACTAAAGAGAGGTGACAAAGAAGACGAAGATATCCGTCTACAAGTCTGCCTTCCTGCCCATCCTATCTTACTCCTCCGAATCATGGACCCTTATCTCAAAACACGAAGGGCAGATACAGACAATGGGAATGAGATACCTAAGAAAGGTTGAAGGAAGGGCCAGGAGAGATAGGATCCGCAACACTACAATAAGATCGAACCTCGAGGTACAGCCGGTAGAAACCACTCTTGAAGAAAATAAACTAAGATGGTTTGGGCATCTCCTGAGGATGAGCACGGAGAGAACGGCCAGGATAACGTATGAGACGAGAGTAGACGGAAGAAGACCAAGAGGGAGACCACGGATCACCTGGGAAGAAGGCGTGCGGGAGGCGTTCAGGAAGCGAGGGCTGGAGCAGGAGGAGAGAATTGGTTTAAGAAAGGGACACTTGGGTCAAGCTCTATAGAGGGCATCCCCACACTGCGCATCGGTAGAGAGGAAAAAAATATGATGATGATGATAATGTAAAAAATAAGAGACTGCAATCTCATAGAATGGATGATAATAGATTAACAAAACAGATATTCAAGTAAATACTAATGAAAGAGAAAGTCGATAACAAGCTCGATTCAAGAGATCAAGAAAGATTTGGAAATAAATAAAATTAGTTAAGAAGAAAATGTGAAAAAAGAAATGATTAAAAACTTATTATTCAGGAGATGATTGCTAAACTAAACTTAAGCAAGAGCTGTATAAGGAGATGATTGCTAAACTAAACTTAAACAAGAGCTTGATTAGGGGATAATTCCTAAACTAAACTTAAACAAGAGCATTATTAGAAGATTATTGTTAAACTAAACTTAAACAAAAGCTATCACAATCATCAAATCAAATAAAATCACATACAATCAAATACAAAGGATATTGTAAGTTTTTTACTTCTGCTGTTTTCCCCAACATTCCCGTTAATAAATTAGATTTTTTCTCGATTGAAAAACATGGCAACTGAATAGCTATATAACCTTAGATTTGAGAATGGAAGATTCCAAGGAAGAAGACAAGGAAACCAGGTTCAAAGTGGTCAGAGGAAAGAAGAATGAGATCTTGGGAAATGATGAAGGAATGCTGGAAAAAGAAAACAACATGAAAGGATGAATTACAATTGTTACGTAGGCCCTAGCCAGGGCCTCATCGAAAAAATTAGGCGAAAATTAAAAAAGACGCTTATATAAATATATAATTCTGGAAATATTTTCAGAGGTGAACTATCGTAAATAAGCCAAAAGGGTTGTAAAATTAAGGAATTTGATGAGCTTATTCATGCTTGGTTTGGCCTCTGAGGTTGGAGAATTACATCCTACGTATAAGGTCGAACCAAAAACGATCTCATATCTATTTTATAATTATTAGCATTAAGTAATATTTTATTTTACAAATATATTAATGTGAAAACTTATTAAACGCTAAACAAATTAATCAAGACAGAAAATAAAAAATCCAAAAAATAATATTCCCATTGAATAAAATATGAATAAAGAAACTGAAACTATTTTACACAGAAAATTTAATTAATTTTACATATTTTAAATGCATTAATATAATTTATAATAATAGTAATAATAATTATTATATTATTAATAATAATACATAATTTAAATAAATTAGTAAAAATACTCCAATAACTAGTATTGGAGTATTTTTATATTACATGCAAATATATGACTGATTATTTGTAAAATTCTCTCAGTAGTAATAATAAAAAAAATTTCCAATCAAAGATATCAAATATATATAATATTTATATTATATCATATAAATAATATTAAATTCAAAATTATGGACCATAAAAAAATTCATATAGCGAATCTACTCAATTTCCTTATCTTATCCAACAGTCGATGAGGAACAGGTGGTTTTAAAAAATAAATTTACTGAATAATATGTTATTTTCTAATTAATAGTGGAGCTTTGTTATTTACAGAAAATAAACTTAGAGCGATTAGAAATCTAAAAATGCATTTTACCAAATATAAACCATAAGCCATAATAGAAATCTGCAAGATCGTCATTGTGAAAAAATAAAGTATAATAAGTGAAGATATAGTTCCGTATAAAATAAGATGATATAATTAATGAAAAAATCCTGTGAGCTATAGAAGAATAAAAAACAGGCACATTTATTAAGGGCGAGGAAGCCATATTAATTTTTTCTTCGTATGGGTTTATCATCTTAGCCTATAGAGTTTGTGACTTACTTCTTCACGGATATTATATTTAATTTCACCCATATTGCCTAAAAGGCACCCATTTTATTTAACCATTTACCCATATTTTATTTAATTAATATTGTATAGATATTAATATGGATCGTTTGTTTTCTTATATTCTGCTCAATTACAGAGCATTATTGCAAAAATTTATCCATATATCATATCAGAATTCTTTAAGAAAATTCTTCCAGACATTTCTTATGTATAATATGCCATTCCAAGGTTTAAGGACCCTGCAACCATTTTTTAGGATCAAATCGGAATACCTTCAACTCTTCTATCATCAAAAGTATTGATACAATCATCATCATCTTTTTTTTTCTTTCTTTTTCAATGGCCATCATCACATAATCATACTATTTTTTCAACAAAAACGAACAAACATGTTTTCGCTGGGACCGAGTTAATTGGCTTTGTTTTACGATTTTTAAGAAGTACCGTTCCATGTTTCTTATTCTTTTGAATAACAAGCCCGATTTACGTGCTTGTTGTTTTGTGTTATTCCTATTATATTCCTTTGAAATCGTTGCTCAAAAATTTAAATAATTTTACACCTCAAAAGAAATGGCAATCATAAATTCAATGTAAATATTATTACAATATCAGCTGGTCACTTTGCCAATTTAATTTATTAATTACAATAAATATTAAAAAAAAAATTACGCTACGAGTCTACATAAAATCATTCAAAATAAACAAAAAAAATGAGTAAATGGATAGGAATAATAGTTTCAAAGAAACAATAGTTCAAATATATAAAAACGTTACTTTTCAGGAAACGCAGAGAAAATAAAATTATATTTGTTATAATTTATTTAATATTAGTTAGAAATTTTATCAAGAATTATTATAATAAATTTAATATACCGCTCAGAATACTTCGACGAGACATCTCATCCATTGTCAGAGTTGTCAACTGCTGGCAAGCATTGCCTCTGTGAAGGAAGAGACAGAGAGCTTTGGGGAAAAGGATTGCCACAACATGGAGTCTCTTGACAAAACAGTTTTTACGGTAAACATTTAACATCCCGACGATTCGACAACGGAAAGCTAAAAGGAAAGTAATTTACAAAGAAAAAATAGTTACGTATTGAAATATATTATCAAACGCTGTTAAAATTTGATATCTTAAAAAATGATATTTTTGTAATTTAAAAATTAAAAAATTGTAAATGTAATATACCATTCGGAGAGCAGTTACTTAATTAAACATTTTTACTTTTTGGGAATCTTATTCCAAGAAATGACTGTAGAAAAGAGATTTCAGAGAAAAAGATCAAATATAATAACTATAAAAACTATCGTCGAATAGTAATCCAGAAACTATAGTAGTATCAACTATCATACAGTAAATTTACATAGTAAATGAAATTAATCTGCAAAGATCGTGTTATCAGGTACAATATCGATCTTTGCACAACGGCTTATCTTTGTATATTATTTTGCTACACTCACTGAGTTCTTCAAAACTTTGACCAGTTGCCAACATAAAATTTATAATAAACTATTGCATTTCTATTTGAGTTGATGCCACCCTGCACACTCTTTTGCAATATGATTAAAATAATAAAAAAAAATAATAATCTAAATAAATAATAATATAATAATAAAAAAATAATCTGCACTAATAATATAGAAGGACCCTATACATTTACACGACAACGCTAGACTGCCTGGTAATGCACCAAGTTCCTCCCTACCCAATAACGGATTTACGCACAGACTGTGAGGCACTTGTCTGGTTTTGGAGAACGGCAAAATTTGATTGCAATTTGCGCCTCTAGTTTATTTTTTTTGTTTGAAATAAATCATATCTAATACGAAACTACTGACATATCCAACATTTTGAATTTTGTAATAATTTTTCAGATCTTCACGGCAGCTATTCCGAATTTTCAATAATATTACGTGCCAAACTTGCAGGAAATTTAAATTTCTTTAAAATTGATAATGATACATTTTTTTCCTTAAATGCACTGGAAGCGAGTTATTTTGGAAAAACCGAACAAAATATTTTTCTGGCAGTTTTTCAAGATGGCGAGAAGGAGGAGATCGAAATATCAATACAACATACCTGAAAATCAAAAGTATTCAATTATTTTTTTTTTACAAACCTAAATGATATCTCAACTGGACTAATAAGCCAATTGCCAAGATCAGGAGATCGCTAATTTGGGTTGGTATACTTAACCAAATTTAAACGATTTGTCCACAATAAACGCTCTACAACTTTTTTTCAATGATTTTTTCTCTTGCAGTACTCGTTTCCAAGCTAAAGATTGACATATTGTTGTCTGTTTTTGTCTCCTTGTCTCTTTTTTTGACAAAATCGTCGTATTTTTGACCGCGGTTATCGACCATACCACAACCAAATTATTATTTTATTCTTATTAATTTTACGCAGAATTAAATGCTCTTTAATTTAATATACCATAACGTTTTTGATCTAATACACCGTTTAGGAATTATAGGTGAAAAACCTAAATAGTCCTAAATTTTCAATTTTTTTTTTGGTCGCCATTTTGTATTCCAGCGGCTATAAGTTGGCAGCCGTGTATTTTTCATATCAGGCTAATGGACATGGTCATTTTACAAGTCCAAATCTGAAATGTCACTTTTTTGCCACGGACTCCCGAACTAAGACGCAATTCTGACTCGACGAAGAAGAGAATTTAATGAAGACCATGACTCCGGTACTAGAAGGATATATAGCCTTCACTAAAAATAGCTAGCTCTATTTCTGGTCCCATATCTCACGATCAATCTCCAATTTCCACCCCCTGGTGTCAGCATCGGCTGGGTAGTAAATGGAAAGTCAGGTGTATATAGACATATTCTTGGGCATGATGAATACTTGTCAAAGAGCTTTGATAGCAATAACTGTCATATTCTAGCTTTCATATAGCCTAAGAATTATTAATGGAAAAATAATAAGGTCTATATCAAAAGTAATACCCTATACTTTTGATATAAACCTTATTTTTTCATCGATTTGGCTGCCATTGTGTTGAAAAATGTTACAAGGTAAACTATCAATATCAACACAACTGCTGAGATAAAAAACCATAATTTTTACATTTATTTTCAATGAAGCTTGAAGACCGATGTAGCTTCTGCTCTCGAAGCATTCCGTCAAAGTTTAATAATGATTTAATGGAAGAATCTTGAAACTCTCCTCTCACAATGTGTTTCTTGCTTCAGATGATTTTAGGGCAAATAAGAATGATAATTCAAGAAGAGTAAAAATAATACTTAAATTGAAAGTCAATTTGCTAAGTTTCAAAGGTTTCAAGAACACAAAACTAGGAACAAAACATTTATTTGAAGATGATAGCAGACCCTACAGACCCCAGTACCTAAGTTGATAATGCTTATTAGAAGTAGGGGAATGTCGTTAGAGTTGGGCCACTGTCAAAGTTGGGCCACCACTGTATTTCGTATATGACAAGTCCTGCCATCGTTACAAATGCATGGAACTATTCGTCTCGATGACAGCTAACTTTTAGAAACATTGACAATCGCAGAAATTATTTCCAAAAAGTTTCATGCCGTCGACTTGTTTTCGATAGTTTCTAAAGTTTTGTAGAAGTGCCCAGAACTCGGAAAAAAACCATGTCGCAATTGAAGTAAGTACATCATTACATTGTTAGGCCAACTAACAACAAGTTTCCAAAAGGAAATTTTGATTCCTTAACCACTTCGGCTGTAGTGAGTTCCGATCAAAAAACATGAATGTTGTTAGAGTTGGGTCACTCGTGTGGTCAGAGTTGGGGAACGCCCTTTTTTTTTTCTAACAGTGAAATATTACTTCTTAGCATGTTTTTCGCACCGCTAAACATTAGAATAATAAATTGTAGAGATAAAAGTCTTCTTTCATGACTAAAAAATGAATGAATAACCATTTTCACAATAACAAATAATATAAAAATTTGAATTTAAGATAAAAATTTTTTTTTAGTGCTTCTCGATACAAGCGAGTTTCCAAAAGGGCCGATTTCAATGCAAAGAAGAAGTTCACTTGAAGTGTGCGAAAATCACGAAAAGTTATTTTGTATGTCAAAACTGCGAGTCAGATTGAATGAGTTTTTTTAATTTTTCTTTGAAAATATGTAAAAATGTATAAAAAACAATAAAATGTTGCAAATCACTGCATAGAAAACTGTTTCAGTACATATTTCATATATTTTCAGTGGTGGCCCAACTCTGACTGCAATGGCCCAACTCTACTAGCTTTTTTTTCCGAAGTCGCAGTGTGTTGCCATAAATATATGTTAAAGATAAAGGTTTGAACTTTCGAATAGAAAAAAAATCATTCAAATATTCAAGTATATAAAAAAGATACAGAGGAAAATCAAAAAGTGGCCCAATTCTAACGACATTCCCCTAAATATATTACCATATCTGGCATTATGCTACAACCGGTGACATCTTGGAAGTGCATTATGTAGAAAGTACATTATGATCACACTAAGCCAGTGATCAACATATACACTCATGCATTTTTAGCATGAGGAAAAACGAGAAAGGAATTCAGATAACGGTCGCAAAGTCGATTAGATTGTTTCCTGAATTTGTGACATCAGAAGTATTTCACAAAAACAATACTTTAAAAATTAAAATATGGATTTGAAAGAAAACATGGCCCTATAAAACTTCAGTAAACTAAAAATTTGTTTAAAGCATTAGAAATTTTTTAATAATATATCATGCAGTTTGATTACCTTAGGATTTCGTATCGGTGGGTATAGGAGGAAAACTTACCTCCAAAAAATAGAATGAAATGTTATGTATTTTTCACTATTAAATGAAATATGAAAAATATTTAGACATGCCATATAAATACTTATGTTTTTTTATTATTATAAACGCATTACATAAATGACACATTACATAAATACGTATCCTCTGCAAATTATTTCAAATGATTATAGTTGCCTATTTAGGACCTATTAGGGTTTGTCGATTATTTATTTATTAAATTATTAATTAATTAATCTACAGTAAAATGTAACATTTTAGATAAGAACCGAATTTAAAAATTATACCGATAAATCACGTATGTTAGATTAAAACTGCAATCAAGAACTTCTAAAACAGATATTAACTCAGTGCCAGTTTTAGGAGGCAGCCTGCAGATCGACGAGTTTTCAATAAAATATTGTATACACACTTTTTTTTTTTTTTAAATAATTATTTTTTTTTATCTAATAATTAACTGGAAATTTGTATGAATAAGCGAATTTTTCTAAAAATATTATTTTTAAAATAATAATTTATTTATATCACAGTAGTTTATATTTTTCTGTTTATCATTATTATCGTATTGTTCATTTCCTTTTTTAGCATTCATACTAAGGTTTCTTTATTTCCTTTTAACTGCATTCAACTTACTTTATATCTCTTTACATGGCCATATTCGCTTTAAATTCTAATCTCAAATTTTATGAATCTAATAAAAGAAAACGAACGTATAATTTTTAAAACGACTGGGAGGAATCATATTACTTTTTAAATTTCAAAGATGAATTTGTTTGTTTGTTTGTGGTAGTAGCATTGCATTACCGAAGAAATATACCTTCAGTCTCAGTTCCAAGGGTTTCATAATATATATAATACGAAATATCCTCTTACATTTGAAGATTATTAACAAATAATATTTAAAATATCCATCACACATTTTACATTGAATAAAACAGAAAAAAAACATATGACCACCTGTCAGAAAACCTATACCCAGGTAGAAAAAGCTTGGGAAAGAATTTAACTGTGCTGTTAAGAAGTGAAATGGTGCGGCTAAATGGTATTAATATCTATATGTTAAACGATTTAAAATCAAGCATTATTAATAAATCCTTAAGATTACTAAAGAACCTCATTGTAGAAAAAGCTTATAATGTACTTACATATTTTTATATCAAGAAGAAGAAACAGCAAAGTGAGCTAATGTCACTGTTTATTCCACGAATAATAATTTAAATTACATTATAATTTATATTATAGTATATAACATGAAAAGTCGAAAAAAAATGTGTAAGAAAATTATTAAACTTAGAGGATAATTTCAAGTTAAAATAAAAAAAAAAAATTTGTGATAGCTTTGGTAGAAATAGTAGTAACGGCCATATTAATAGTCAAATTAAAACCGTTTAGAAATCCCAGACACGAATGCCTAGCTCTATAACAAGCAATCTGCAATGATAACATGACAGAACAATGATAGGGAGTTAGAGCAGATAGGGATATCACTACTTCGATAAATCTGGCTAATGTATTGCCCTCTCAGAGCCGATTTCATGCCTCTCTGCGATAATCGAACCCATTCAATTTGTAATAAGGTCGGCGGAGATTAAGTTTATTCAGGAAAATAACGACAGGTTAGATAAAGCTTAAACGAGGATATTGTCTCGTAAAAAAACCTTAATATATCACCCTTTTATTAAGATATTTTTTTATTATACAAAATTCAGAATCCGAGAGATAACATCGCTTGTTAAATACATCATGAATAAATTGAAGAAAAAAATCATTTAGAGTCATTTCAAAAATCTCTAGGCAATATGGAGAAAATTAAAATGCAACAACGAAGTAAAGTCGATTATCTATCATCGCTAATTTATTTCTAAGGACATCTGGATATACTCTCAACTGAAACCATAGAGTTTGTAGTGGTTATAGTCCATGATACAGGGTCCTTTTTTCCAAATTATTAACATCCGTCTAAAATTTAATGAGTCGCTTCATTTTAATGTAACCTACAACTTTTTTGTCTACGAAAATTCTCGAAAATGGACTTTTTTTAATCTGGGAATCGGAAAGTACGCCAGGGTTAAAAATTTACGAACAACTATTTGCTTTCCACTTGAATTGTAAGCTTTTTTTTTATTTTTTATAACTATTTATTGATTAATATTTCATTCTAATTAGGGATTGATAAATTATTTGCCACTTCTATTTTGAATTGCTGATTTTTTAATTGTTGTGTGTTTTCAGAACTGAAAAAGAATACTTAACATTCGAAACTAGTTTTCAATAAAAATAAAATTATAGAAGTGGCAAATAATTTATCAATCCCTCATTAGAATAAATTACTATCTACTTTTCTAGCTTTATAAATTTGTGTCTATAGTTGGGTTATTTATAAACGTTTTAGTCGTATTTTCCACGAAAATAATGGACTTTTGCACTGCATGGAGAGTGGGAATGCATTTTAAATCGGTTTCATGACCCTTAGATCACGGTTTCGGGGGTTTAGGCAATATCTGATATATATATAGTGCATATGTATAAATATGATTTACATTTTTTATTAAGATTGTTGATTTTTAAAATAAAAATTTGGCAATTTAAAATATTTATAATTATAATTATTAATTATATTACCCCCTCTACATTTGTATACTTCTAGTAATCCCCTTTCGATCGAATAAGCTAAAGCAAAATAACCTAATTCGGTAGGCATGCATGGATGTTTTCGAAGCAGAACAGTACCATAGTACCATAGAAGGAGGATGGATTTTAGTCAAAATTTCAGTATATATATATATATATATATATATATATATATATATATATATATATATATATATATATATATATGTATATATATAAACAAACATAACTTACATCTTTTATTAGGATCGTTGATTTTTTAAAATAAAAAATTGGGATTTTAAAGTATTTATTGATTAATCATTCTCGAACGACTACTGTTTTTTCGACAGTTCTAACGAATTTCATGAAATTTGCCTAAATTATTCTCCTTTAAAGTCCTCTAACTTTTCATATTTGTAGTGCATCACAGAGGAAATGCAGTAAAAAAAATTATGATGAAAAGAATATTTTATTTGCGCACAGCTCAAAAAGTATTCATTTCATTGTAAATTATGTATACAGTCATTTGAAAGGTAATTCAAGTATCTATAAAACAAAAACAGAATCATCGAAATTTGACCAGTATTATGGAAGGTAGATATAGCGTTATATTATAACCGGAATTGCCAATCATCAACTTAAACTTTTTTCCACTTTTCTCATAAACGGCTGTAACGATTTTGATGAAATTTGTCTAATATCTTCTCCTCAAAGCCCTTTAACTTTTCATAAATAAAGAATATTAACGAGAAAATACAGGAAAAAAAGTTATAGCGAAAAGAAAATTCTGATAAGGACTCCCTAGATGGAATGCCAAGCGCGTCCGAAAGGAGACGGATACGAACGAACCTCCTCCCTCTAAGCCGCTAACGCTAACCTGTTGTCAACAATACACTCTGTAATAATGTGATGAAATGATATAAAAGTAAAATTAACTTAATAATTTATATTTTTATATTGTTTAATAGAACCAAAATGTTTCCGAGGAAAATAAATAAAATTTCCATGGAAAGTAAACAGAAACTTTTAAAATAGATATATTTTCAGCTGGACAAACCAAAAATATATTGTGTGCAGAATTGTACTAAAATTGTTTAAAAAAATAATTTTTGTACTTTTGTGGGAGACTTGAAGAAGTGAAATTCCGCTGAGTATATTTCAATTAGTGTTTATGTGAACCCTCTAAAATTATTATTATAGAGTGGTAAGGAAAAGTTGTGTGATGCGCGAGCCACAGCAGATTTTTTTCTTTCCTATTTCCTATCCGTGCCATCTTTCTATAGGATATATTTTGTATATAATTTTAGTTTTATTATTTAATTGTTATTATTATTTGTATTTATTTAATTTAATTTATACCACCATCCTTCATTTGTCCATATATATATATGTATATATATATATGTATATATATATATATATATATATATATATATATATATATATATATATATATATATATATATATACATATACATATATGTGTGTGTGTGTGTGTGTGTGTGTGTATGCATAAGAGTAAATTTAACTGAAAATTTCGGCAATTCCTTGTTTTGTTTTTTTGCGGTTTTTAAAGTATAGCGTAGCTTCTCTAGTCCTCTTCAAATTGAGTTAGAGGGTTAAAAAGTTATATGTAAATTGAATTGTGTTAAAGAAGTGCAATTTGGGGTTCTCAAATTTTTTTTCTCCCACTTTTATATCATATTTTAGTTAATATTAAACATAATTTAAATTACGACCTTAGTGACGCTGCTCTGCTTCTCACGCTTCAATTATGATGTAAGAGTTCTGTTACAATAGTGAAGTAATATGCAATTCGATATTTCATTTATCCAACAAATGCTAAAGTAACTTAAATGTCTCAACTATCTAGGGCAGGAAAAAGTACGGTATTCTGTCATTTGAATATAATCGTTCTGAATAATTAATCCTTCAATTGGAACATTCTATTCACTACTGACAATTGCAGGAAGATAATGATAATAGAGCTGCCGGTCAACATAACGAAAGCATTGAGGACCTTGGTCCTTGACGTGTGGAGTACGGACAAGGGGCACTGCGTACAACATCAAACAATGCAATTAAGAAATCTTTTGTCGTATAATTATCTCATCCTTGACGGATTAATTACACATTTGAGCCGGTAAGTGTAGCCCATATTGTCGAGCCCATAATGTCCGACCAGCTACGCTATTCATGCTGACAAAACATCATTAGCACTATCGTTTATAAAATCAATATCTGATTGAACCGCGGCCATTATTGTATAACTAACGATATCTCCCTCAGCGTCATTACCCTTTGTACCCTCTTTATAAATAGCTGAGGTTTAGTGAATAGCTCTTGTGTCGGCCCTGGAAGAAAAGTGGCACAACACGTGGTACTATAATCGAATGATGTTTCGGATTAAACAGAGATTAAAAAATAAAACATGTTATTAAAACCTGTTTTTGTATCTAAGAGGGGCATTTAAAAAAATAGAGAAAAATTCAAATATTATTATTAAATTGAGGAATGGGAAACCCTTCCTCACCACGACGCATATGGATCTTTTATGAGATACCCCTCAATCACCTAGAGATACCAAAGAAACCAGAAATGCAAATTCAAATAAATTTGATTGCAGAGAATTTCTATTTCAAGAAGAAGAAAATCAGATATAGGGTACTTCTACCACACACTTTCGGAGTTTTAAAGGCGTAAAATTTTTTAGAGTGCAAGTAATGAGAATTGAGAAGAGTAATAGAGTATAGAGTAAGATGAATATATAATCATTAAATAGCAATATTATGAATGAAGATCCAGTGAGCGGTGACGTCATCAACTCAACACTCAAAATTGATTAACTTTATTGGCTTATTGTACTTCCACCTTAGGCCCTAATCTAAAAATTCATTTTGTAATCTCTAGTAGCACATTTTCTCTGTTCAATGATACCTATTCTTACTTTCTAGCATTTATAGAGAGCGTTTAAAAATGACACTAAAGCGTCATTTTTTTTTCCCAACATCCCGAGAGAAATGTAATTCTACTTAAAAAACACAACAAAATAGATAATTAATTATTAATTAATTAATTAAAACTCGGTTTTTCTATAAAAGTTATCCAATGAAACAGTATAATCTAAATAAATAAAAAAAAAAATTGACTGGCTAATTTTCCGTGCTGTTTCTTCTTCATTTGACTTTTATTTGATTTTTCTTTTATTTTAATTAGATTGATAGTCTTATTCTCAGCAAAAAACTATGTTCACAATAAAATGTATCCTCCATCTTAGCTATTTAGCTACTTTCGAGCTTCTTTAACAATTGTTAATATGTATTACTAACACAATTTTTTTTTAATTATTAACATTTCATAGCATTTAAATAATTAACATTTCAATATACCAACAAAATCTTTCGCAATCTTTTAACTTCGTGTATGAAACGAGAAGTGCCGGAAGAATGATTGACAGGGCACATAACCTCAATACACAAGAAAGGAGGTAAAAAGGATCCTTGACATTATCGGGACATTGCAGTAACAAGTAGTCTAGGCCGACTACACGGCCGTGACTTGAAAAATAGATTGGAGGACGAGCTGAAGGGGAAAATTCCCCATGAACGGGCAGGTTTTAGGACGGAGCGCTCATGAACTGACCACGTATTCACTGTTGCCCAACTGTTGGAAAAGCAGGGAGCACATAACCAAGAGGTACATTTAGCCTCCAAACAGCTTAGGATACGGTACCTTTCAATTTGATCTGAGAAGCTATGAACTTAGCAAGTATTAGTTAGGGGCTCATACAAGGGATACAGAACCTCTATATAGGTGCTATTGCAAGAATAAAGATCGGAATTCGTTTGTCCTCAGCATTCCCCATCAACAAAGGCTTAATGCAGGGATGATGCCTGTCACCTACATTATTTACTCTTTTTATTGAACAAGACCTCAAGAAATGGAAGGAGAAATGTAGGTACATTGGTGTAAAGATCGGGGAGGACAATTTGTTTGCCTTGCAATTTGAAGATTATCAACTAATGATTGAGTCAGATGAAAGTGACCTGCAATATATGCTCGGAAAAGTTATAGAGGAGTACTATAAATGGGGCTTAAAAATAAATTTGAATAAAACCGAACACATGCCTTTTTACTCACAGCACATCATTAACCGTTGGGAATTGAAATCTTCCACGCAGCAGTGAATTCAAATATTTGTGGATGAATGCGGTAGGATCCCTGGATAAAGATATATCAAGGAAAATTTCTCGAGGCAAAAAGATGATTGGGATCCTAAACTCGATATTGTGGAATCAAAGTGTTGCATTTGATGAAAAAAAAAAGACTTTATCATTTCTTTATACTTATTTATAACATACTATACTATGCCGAAATGTGGACCATAAAGCGTCAAGAGGCCCAAAGATGGCTGGCATTGGAGATAGACTTCCTGAGAAGAAGTTGCAGGATTTCAAGCACATATCAAATAATACTATTGGGAATATAATAGACATTAATAACCTATATAATTATATTAGTGATAGAATATTTTGTACGTTATTGAAACCAGAAGAGATCAATGGTTTGGCTATTTGATGAGAATGGGAGAGAAAAGATGGCCAAAGAAGATTTTCTTACATCAGCCAGAGTCAAGGAAAAAGAGGGGACGGTCGAGAAAGGATGCCTGGTTGATGTCTAAGAAGGAACGGCAGGAGGTCTACGAGAAAAGGATTGGTCGGATAGACAAAAATGGCAAGCGACAATTCTGGGAATCGGAATACAATAATTACTGTGCTAAACCGAATAAATAAATAAATATACCAACTTAAACCTTGAAGGTTTCGTCGTCTTTTTTTTTTCATTAGTGCTTATTTCTAAAAATGAATCATTTGAATAAAAATTTCTTGATAAAACTACATTCTTATAATTATTGACCTCTAAGTTATGAATACATAAAATGCTAATTATCCTCAGGGCTAAAACGAAAAAGAGAAACAGAAACATGACACATCTACAGTAAATACGGATTTTACTAATTCGGGATTAAGAGAGCGAAATAATAAGATGCTAATTTCAGGTACAAAGTTCTATCAACCGTCTAATAATTTTTTTATAAACAATATATTATCAATCTTATAAATTATTAATTAAAAGTGTTGTTAGTAATATTTATTATTGCTTTAGAAAGTAAGATGCTTAAAAATGGGTATTGAACGCAACACACAAACAATAATGAATAAAATTCGAAGTTGAGACTTTACTGACTTTCAATACCACTCATCACATGGAGTCCTGCGGTTTCTTGTTCCACAGGCTGATTGTAAATAATGGATCTCTGCGTTCTAGTTGTTTATTTTGGGTCCTTTGTGATATATCCCCGCCAGTCACTTTAAGTAATATCAGTGAATTTAAAATAACACGTGACAATATTTATATTACTGTTCATGTGATCAAATTAACCCTGATATATTTCTCATTCATTATGGCTTTATTTCATTTGCATGGGAGTTCTGATAATGCTGAAAAACTATTCTATTTTAAAAAAGAATATGTTCTCAGGATCATCCTTTAAAAATTGACCAGAGCAATGACAGTCTCAGGTGACGTTGTAATAAAAGAAGCTGTTACTAAGTAACAGTCACTAAAAGTAACTGGCGGGAACATATCGAAAAAGCCATTTTTGTTTTGCTTTAAAGTCAATTTTATTTCTTTGCTCCTTATAATTTGAAATTAGTTAAATATCAATGTTTATTTTTATTAGCACGTTGACTGCCACCGTAATTTTCAGGATTCCGGTATTAAAAACCAATTTAATTTAATCAGATTTTATTTTTGGTACATCAAAAAAGACACATCCAAAAAATACAGACTTTTAAATCAAAAACAATGAGACTAATAAGACGCTCATCCTGGTATGTCGACAACAAAACATTACACACATACCTATAGTTCAAGACCATATTCATACCTCATACAAAAGATTCCATGACAAATTCCAGGAACATCACAACACACTTATACGAAATAAAGCAACAACGGGCATGCCTGAACTTACCAGAAGAAGGCTGAAAAGAAGCTGGCTAAGAGATCTCCTGGTGTAAAAGTCTTTAGAATCGCATAGAATATATATATATATATATATATATATATATATATATATATATATATATATATATAGGTATACTTATATACTTATACTTATACTTATATATTATATAGGTATATAGGAATATGGGGTCGGGGTGGCCGAGCGGGTTAGCGCGCTTGCAAAAGTGAACCTACTCTCAAACCCAAAGGTTGTGAGTTCGAATCCCGGCACCGGCACTACTTTAATTAATAAAGTAATAATTCAAGAAATCTATCACCCCTCCCCCCGGGTATGTGAGGCCCGTCAGCCTACTGGAGGCTACTCACACAGACCGGGCGTAGGAGTGATGACCCTACCCCGTGTACCTTAATTGTGAATCGCGTTGTGGTTTTCCAGGATATAAAATAGCCGCCCGGAGGTTTGGTCCAGGGACGGTCTGTCTCGGGGAAAGAAATATAGGTCCTCGTGCGCCTGCTGACTCCGAACAGCCATAATCCGTGGATCTAGACCGATTTGTCACTGTCCTTGAACCCGATTGAGTCGGTGGGAAGGACACTGCTGAGTTGGCCCCAAAGGGACCGGTTATGGAGCAATGGACAGCCTGCCGCTGCACCATGGAAACCATGGTTCGCAGCAACGTGAGGTTGGGCGACCCCCTCCAGGCTGTCTGTGCTCCCGCAAGCAATAAATGTCTGTAAGAACACCACATCGCGCGGCCAAAGATCTACAAGGTCTATAGAGCCAACCGAAAAAAAAAAAAAAAAAAAAAAAAATATATAGGTATACGATGGTTTTTATTGCATCACGAACTAGGTGCAAAGTGATACTCGCCAGCCAGTATAGCCTCGAAATCGCCTAGGTCATAAGAAAAAACAATAATGTCCTATTTCCCTACGGTCCCAAAGAACGTCCAATTTTCCCTACACAGTATTCGGGGACATCGTATAGCGTTATGGTGGTTGGCCCTCTGTCTACTTTCTTCTCTTAGCTAAAACAATGTTTACTCTATCGGAGACAATGATAAAGGCTTAGAACTAACCTAGCGTCAGGATCTTACTCAACTATTGCTAACAGTTTAGTTTAAAATAGAAAAATTTAAAAAGGCAGTCATGTAAGTGTAATATCTTTAATTAATTGATTAAAAGTGGAGTGCAATTTGTTTGCTTATTGGGATGTTACAAAAAAAGTGCTTATTCTGAAACTAATTTCTACTGAGCATTGTTATACGTTTCATGTATTTATGACAATTACAACCTATCTAAAAATGCTCGCAAATTTAGGCGAATCAATATTTTTTTGTAAACCCATAATTTATGGTACTGCGTAATTACCATAATTGGTATTGGGTTTGGTAGTCTATTCTATGAAAGCAAAATTGTCTTTCTTTATAAATATTACAAAATGAACTAATAAAGCAGGTTAGCATAAAAAACAAAACAAATAACGATGGATTAGATCTCACTTTTTCACACGGTAGCACCATACAGAAAAACAATAAACAGTGAAAACACTAAAATTGAGATCTGTAACCATAAACCGAGGTTTCACTATCTGTTCAACCAATTATTGACTACAACTATCGAACATATAGAAAAACGAAAGAAAGTATCGAATTTTTCCTCAATATTGACTAAATATCATAGAATATCAGTTTTTTGTTCATACAAAAACTTTAAACTTTTTCTGTTTATCAATAACACTATTCGTAAGAAATGACAAATTTGAAATTACAACTCAAGAAAAAATGTTTTTGAATGTTGAAATTATTTTCCTTTTTTATTTTTTCATTGGAGCTTAATTTCTATTCAGTTAAATTGATTTTCCTTTTTTATGTATCGTTCAATTATCATAAAAAGTAAAGTGTGAAAATTTTAAATCTGAAACTATTTACGTTTCTGAGAAAATGGGTCGCGTAGTATTAAGAATACAGGATTTTCGGACGTTTTTAATCAGTTGAATTTTCAAAGAATATGCATGGATGAATCTATCCTTCCTTATAATTATTATACATTTTTCTAAAGATATTATCTACATACATACATTATCTAAAAAAATAAAATATTGAAGGATTTTGACATAAATTAGAAAAACCTACAACGAACCCTAGAAGCATACTGTTCAGGTCCAGCATAAAAGACCTCCCTTTATCTATTTTTAAAACAATCTATATAATACTTAAAGAAATATATTTAAATTTTTGAATTTTTGAGGATCTTTTTATATAGGCTACAAATCTTTTTGTTCTTTAAATAGCTCTTAAATAACTTAAATATCTCTTAACGAGAGAGATCAAAATTAAATTTAAATTAATTGTCAATACTTTATCGCGGTTCAATAAAAAACATTTTATCAATTAGCTAAAAAAAAAAAAAAAAAATTAAAAAAATACCGCCAAATATGGCACAAGAACTCGTCCCCGGCCTTCCAGTTCGTGAGGGGCCAGCAATACCCTCCAGTTCATCCAGTAGATGGTGTGCCATCTGCACTAAGTGGCAGATACATCACTGACTCCATTCCACTTCCTCCACAATTGCTTCATTTAAACATCTCCCATTCGTCAGCTTTATCTCTTAATGCCTTTGCTAATGTGAGATAACTAACTTTAATTCAATTCTGATTTATAATAGATAAGGAAAGAGAATTTTTTTTTTCTTATTTAATTAATAAAGTTATTTTTAATGCTAAGGAACATGATTAAAAAGAGGTGAAACGTAGTCCTATATTATCTCTTTATCTATATTAGTCTATTATATTACCTATATTATCTATTTATTCTATATTAGGCCTATATTATCTATCTCGCTGATATCAGTTTCGTTATTATTGCCAAGTCGCCAAAGCATCACAAACCAATTTTAAAGGGTGGGAGGTAAAGGACAATATGTCACATTTCTCAAACTACACAGGAGAGCAGTTTATATATAAATACATATATATATATATATATATATATATATATATATATATATATATATATATATATATACATACATATTTATATTTATGCAGTAGATTCTCTATCACAAGAATTCAACCTTTCAAAGTTATTTACAGTTTATAATTAAACATATTGCGCATGCATCAGGACACATTGCTTATAGCCTAGAACTATGTCTGGGCAAAGCTATGATAATACAACATGTAATTATGGTGACCATAGAAAAAGAAATCTTGGTGCAAATCTACTCGATATTTCGACCATTGGTAAGTTCTCGTACGATTTCAACCTATTGAATAGCTAAGAATCAAAATCAAGATGGATTATAGCAAAACTGCCAAAAATTTTTATATTACTAATTATAAAATTTAACAAGTTTAAATTGTAAAAAATCACACGAATTCATTCCAAGCAAACAATCAAATATTTAAATTTATTAAAAAAACGACTAAAGAGACAAAACTACTCATTATATAAAAATGATGTGTTAATTAAAAAAATAATAAAGGTGACTTTAGAAGTAATTGGAGTGATTACATGTTGTTTGGTTGTAGAATAAAGTAGAACAAACTAACGTAGGGTTGTTAGTGGTGAGAAACTAATTCGATAACTAGGATCCAAGTTGGGGCCCTTGGTAACGATGGTCAACAGAAATTGCAAGTCTCTTTGTAGACTAAGCTCTCCTCTTACAACAGGATGTTCAGCCCATGTATATTACTTATTTCTTTCATATAATAGTATAAACTTATTTAAACACATCTGGGGATTTGGTTCCATCTGGAGTTAAAATGTCGGTGTTACTTGTCCAAACAAAATCCTATGCTTTGAAAACATATCAGGAAAAACTTAACCTTCCTACAAGGTTTTGAAAATTAACAAAGTTCAAGTAAGAAAAAAAACAAAAACTTTTGCATCAAGATTGGCTTCTTTTAGCCTACATATTTATCAATTGCTTTTTACGTTTGGGTATTAGACCCGTCGGTAGTAAATATTAGACCCGGTTTTTGGCCAATGTGCCCTAAGAGCCGAAAAAAAATTATACAATTTCAACAATTTTTATATTATTGTTTTCTGCCTTTACTTTTCATGGATCATGTATTTGAAAGTTCTTATATACCAATTGTTATTTTTGTGTGTAAAATAAGTTAAAAAATTATCAATTGTATTAAATAACTTACAAAAAAGTAAAATTACAAAAACATAAAGACGCTTCCAGTAAAGTAGACAAAAAAATATTTTTTAGGAAAAAGCAAGACATTTTAGCTTCCTTTAAAATCCTTAAATAAGAATTTTCATAGAAAAAAAAAATAGAAATTTTGGTAGGATTTTATTTTCCTTCCGCGTTCACTTAAGCATTCAATAATTTTATACAAATTCAACGTTGCCTCAACTGTTGAAAAGCTGAATTTCTGATCTCTAACCCATCATAACTTTTAGATGTTATGCCTTCATAACGGAGAAAAAGTGCTGTGAAATAGAGAAAACTCCTCAGACGTTTTATTTTGAATCTCCGTGTCTAATTTGTTTACGGAGATCGGGTTTATACCATTTCGTGTAGTTTATGGAGCCCTTTTGATTTTAAAAGGTAATTTATGGATTTTAATTATGAATTTTTGTACTAATGAATAATAGTAATAATTACATTTATTTAACTTCTTTTTATAGAAAATTAAATTAATTGCATAAATTAGCTAATGAAATTAATTATTAAAAAAAATTGTTTTCAACTGCTCTGTACTACATACAGATTTTATCTGAAACATATACAATTTGATTCTAATATTTTTCTCCTAATTATATTGTTAAATTAATTGGATAGCACATTGGCAATTAATTTAAAAAAATAAACTATCGCGCCTGGAATATATTGCTCGATTTAAGTGCTGCAGTAAAAAGCGTTGACGTCACATCCACAACTGATAACTCCAACTAATCAACACTATGCAATAAGTTTCGATTTATAACTTGTAATAAACATACATATTACAAAATACATAAAATTATGACTCACCAGAATATAAATTCGGTTATAAAACAGCATATAAATTAGTTTCACTAAATTTAATGAATGCGAGTGAAATAAATTTTGCCCAAGTAAGTATCAACTTATCGCTTAAATTATGTTTTTTAAATATTGAAAGTGTTAAATATATGTTGAAAAATATTTAATTAAATTAATTTTTTTAAAAATGCGATGTCACCAATAAGAAAAGACTTAAACTGAATGCGCTAAAAAAAGAAAATATGAAAATCTTAGAAAATTCAGAACAATTAAAATTATAACAAGTATTGTCTTTAGTAATATGTTTAAGAATATGTTAATTTTGGCGTAAGTGTCAGAAAATAGAGTTCTGTAAATGACCAATAATTTTGCAAAAGAAGGTCCGAAGCGTTATATAATAAAAGAATGACTTTGTATAAAGTTTTTGTTAATAAAATAAATGTGGAATAAAAGTGGTTCCATCATCTGTCATTTCTTAATCTATTTTGATTAATTTATAAATAAAATAAGAATCCCATTTAATAAAATTAACAACCATAACAAAGCTGTTGATCTCATCCTATATATTTCAACAGCGACCAAAACATGCTACACCAATAACTATTACTGCCAATATAGAATGTGACCAAACGATGTGACATTCAGGAGTCAGCAACTATTGGTGTTAGTTCTTTACGGCTGGTGCCTGCGGGTCGTGAACCAACTTCACTCTGACAGTGGGCGATATCTTGCCTCGTAAACTCACGGCAATGTAAATAATTGCTGTTATTTCGAATACCGACCTCGATAGTTCCCAACCCGAACGCAGTTGCGAAATTGTAGGTGTCAAGCAGGGTACAGATTTGTTCTAGTCTGTTCCTTTTTATTTGATTTAGGCAATAAAGTGAACATATTTTCCCATACCTAAATAAAATATATACAGTGAGAGAAAATATTACGAAATGGCATGTGTGTCTATAGCTCATCTAATAAGAACTGCAAGACTTGACTTTAGATAAAAAGCCGAGTGTGTCCGAAAACAAACGGATGCGACTAAACCTCCTTCCACCATTCTCCCATCCTGTTCTCTACAATACGCTCTGTAATAATTTAGTGTAATGATATAAAAGTGAAAATTATTAAATTAATAATTTACCCTTTTATATTATTTAATTTAACTAAACGTTTCCATTTGATAAACTTTTAAAACTTATTTTCAGCTTGACTAACTGAAATTGACAATTTTAATGTTTTATGGCTATTTTATCTTAGTCACCTCCTTTTGTGAGAGTATATGTGAAGAAATGCACGCTGCATAGAATATTTCAAGTATTGTTTGTGTGAACTGTTTAAAATTATTTTAAAAAATGGATTATTTTTATAGGGTGGTAAGGGAAAGTTATGTGATGCGCTCAACGAACCAGTTTTTTTCCTTTATTGAAACAAAAAAAAACAAAAATTACATAAACTTAATATTCATTCTATTCACGGTTTATCACGCGTCGAAATCTGAAACACATAGACGAAACTATAGTCATCTCCTTTACAACCAGTGGCGTAGCCAGGATTTCATTTCGGGGAGGAGGGAAGGAGGGGTCCCTACAAGGATCAACTTTAAAGAAACCAACCCAAACCGGATATGTAAGGGAACCCACTCTAAATATAATATTTTATAATCATAGGTATATTATTTATGAAATAACATCCAAATAGGCTTATACAATTTTTGTTTACAGATAAGAATAAGTAAAAGTATGTTGTAATTTCGGGAAGGAGAAGGTATCGGACCGGCGGACTCTGGCTACGCCACTAATTACAACTGGATTATGATTTTTTATTAGTAACTTATTATCTACTGATTCCCATCGTTCATTAATTAACAACAGTGCTTCTCTGTCACCCGTACATTTGCTATCAGAAGACCCCACCCCCAAGAATACTATCATTCATCTATTCTCATTAACGAACATATCTTTAAGATATCCGACCTGTCTACAATCCTTTCAGTTGAAAGATCTTATATAAAGCTTTGTATACGTACTAATGAAACATTCATTTAGGCTAGTTCCTATAGAATAGATACGCTAGAGAATAGACTAAAATCTCTATTTATCAAACATCACCTTCTACAACTTTATATATTAAATATTGATTTTTCTAGAAGCTTTATATTTCTGATGGCATGCTACACATATATATTATTATTCTTATTTTCCCCGAAAAAAATTTACTATTACAGAGGGTCGAAGGTCGGCGGTGAGCGGCGGGACTGCGTGTTCTATCCGTTTCATAACCCCTATAGTACGATTATGGAAATTTTGGAGATGTCTGATATATAAATATATATATATATATATATATATATATATATATATATATATATATATATATATATATATATATATATATATATATATATATATATATATATTCCCCTCTACATTTGAGCACCTCCAGCGGCCCTCTTTGGGTCAAATGAGCTGAAATTCGGTATGAATGACTTTCTTCCAGGGAGAACGATACCATTAAATAATGGGTAAATTATTTGGGTACTTTCGAAAATCTTATCATTCAAACAATAGAAACTCGTAATAAATATAGATTAAGAAGAGGAAAGAAACTAGAACAAATTCTTCTGAATAATATCTAACTATTAATAATGGTGATATATGTTTATTCATCTATTGTGTAATTAGAATAATTCATAATACGTAATAATATATGTTTGAATATTAATTCATTATTTCTTAAATCACAAAAATACTTATCAAATGTTATTTTATCGTTTAGTGACTTCGCGTAGACCTATATTCATTAATTTTTTTTTTTAATATTTTTTTCTGATTTCCTATTGACAAATCGTTCCCATATCTATATAACTAATAAAATCAACTAAGCAATATGTTGCTTAAAATGATGTAAACGTGTAAATCGGAATTTTTGATTTCAATAAATTAAAAATTAAAAATAACAATAAATAACATAAAAAGGTTCATTTTAAAACTTCCAACAATAACAATTTTTGTCTCTTTTTTAAGTTTTATTATTATTCATTATTTATATTAAATTAATACATAAATATTATACGATTTAATACAGCATTATTTCCTTTGTATAGGTAACACTGCACTTGACAACTTTTTCGAACTTTCCATGTCACTACTATGCCATACCTTGCTCCATATTATGGGAAGGCCTAGAAAGAAGAGTAGACGAAGAAGCATAGACAGTGCTAAGGAGATTTGGGCCCCTTTGTTGGAGCCCTTTGAAGGGAGAAGGACGAAATGTGGGCCGGAGGGCTTACAAAGAGGAACCCTTTGTATTTGATGAGCCTTCCTATCAGCCTCGATTATCGTCCCAGGCTAGCTCTGTCACCTCTTTTCTTCCTTATTCTCCATTTATTAATATGGGGCAGTAAGATTTGTGAATAGTAAGTGAATAAATTAAATTTTTAACGTACAGTACTCCTTGATGGACGTGGTATAACTGAATATTTAAATTAAAAAAAAGATGGTTGAGGAGGGGGGAAGTAGGAGAGGGCCAGGAAAGAAACATTAACTAATATTAATTTTACAGATGTAACTTAGTTACTGGGTAATTCAATGATAATCGATAAATTAAGTATGCATATATCGATATATAATTTGATAATTTATCAAATATATATTATTGGTTTGCATAAGGTATTATATATCAATTCGATTAATTATAAAGAAAGAATATAAATATTTTAATTATATCCAATATTGGCAACAAGTTCATGCTATCTGCTCGGAGCACTGCAGGTTCTATACGATTGAAGGATCAAAGACAGGATATGATAGAAATAGAGCATCAGGCATCCTTCTCTGGTGTGAATGATTGAAAGGACAGGTGGAAAGCTTAGACCAATTCTAATTGAATCAAACGTTTGATATAATCTCTGTTGTTTATTTATTTTTGAAGTCGACCCCTTTACACACACAGCTCCGAGTATTTCAGCTGACTGGAACAGAAAACGACGGTGTGTTTGTGTACGTATAATTCTGCACCTGATTTTCGAATTAAAAACGTATACAACTCTATAGTATCTGCATTTAGTAAGGAAATACTGTTTAAAGGTGCCCACATTATTGAGGATTGGTATGCCCAAATAGTGTCTCACTACCCCAGTGTCGATCCCTAGCTGATATAACAGAATAATTAACAAGGTGACAGAAAAGGTATTAATTAATTGAAGTGAAGTAATCACTCTGCGTCAGTATAGAATCAATGAATTATCAATTTCCAATTCCAATATTTATATTGTGTCAACATTTAATTATGGCAACATGCCATAATCTACTTATAATTATTGCAATGATTTCCCACATATGAACGACCAAATAAAAATGGCAGGCCAGCGTAGCTTAATCTAACTAATAGCCATATTATCAGAGAAAAGGAACTTGTTAGCGTTTCGGTATGTTTATTAACTGTCAATATTATCTGCCCAGGATTCGTCCCAATATTTTAGCTAATTGCAAAAATGTCACTCTGTTTCGTGAGCTTTGAGGGGATTAAGTATAAATGTATCTTAATGCCCATTTTTTTACATCAATTTTTATATTGAATAACATCTGTTAGCCGTCATTTTAATGTCATATTAGCATTTTAGATTTTATTATTCTTAATTATTGTGCCCTTAACGAAGGATTAAAATGGCCATTTCTCAGGATATAAACAGCTTTGAATCTTCACACACAAATATATATATGTGTGTGTGTGAAAATATGTTCTTTTTGCGAAACCACGTTAGTACAACGCAGTAAGAGTAAATACTCAAAACATTAGTGCGAGAAAGCACCACTTATAAACAATATATAAGTAAATATATAACAGAAAAACAATAATCAATTCTTCATAAATTAGTAAAACTATATTATTTTTTACATTATTTATTTATTTACCATATGATACAATTAATAATTAAATACCTAATATACAAATTTTATATAATACTTTTTTTTGGTTCGAAATTATTTTAATTACTTAAATACATTGCATGAAATGAATTTTACTTTTCGTTTCAATTTAATAATTTTCCCATTAATAGAGTAGATATGTATTTTTCTCAAACATCACCTTGAAAAAATGTTCAGCAAGTAAATGATAAAGAAAGGACATAGTTGCCTTATAATTACAGCCAAGATTTGCTTGGTACCAGAGTACAATGAATAGTAAATTATTTCAATAAGCAAAGCCTCAAGTGAGATGTGCTGTATTTGATCTTCATAGATGTGATTTTTGGTGTATGTCCTGATGATGCCTGAATTGGCGAAACGTTGACTGGTTAGTTGGTAGCCGGTATTTTAGAGACTTGAGGCTTTGTGTGTTGGAATCTTCCAGTTTCTTATAGTAATTAATTTATGTCTCTTATTGAGTTTTTGATCTTTTATATTTCAATAAGTTTTAATGCCGTTGGAATTTTATACTTTGTGGTAAAACCAAAACCAAATATGTGAGGCATTACTTGTACTATGTTGTGACATGTTTTAAATGGTTTTCGAATCAATCATAAACAATAATAAAACTTTTCTATTATTAATTGACTCAAAACTAGGAAAGTCTTATAATTATCGAAAGGATAGCTTTATTACACACGGTTCACAATAAAAAGCATTCAAATCGTAGAGCCATTGTTATGACAACAGACAAGTAGTATTTTAAAAGAATCAAGTTCAACAGAGTTCAGAATATTAAAATTTAAGATGAATTGTGCAATTATAGATGTATCAGTGAATCTAACAACAAAATAAGGAAAACCAACAAAATGACTAAAAACCTATATTTTTTTTTTTTTTTTAACCTTTATAAAAGTTTTTCGATATTGTATCTAAAAGAGCCTCAACTCTCCTCAACTGAGAGCTTGGACTCTCCAAAACCCAATTTCAACTTACTCCCCCTTGTATTGAGCAAAGGAAAGCAATATTGAATTGTGAGCAAAATCCTAACAAATCTAAACAACTAATAGCTTTATGGAACATTTCTAGTCTCCTTGTATCAGACGAATAAAAATTAATTAAATTGAAGTCTAAAAATTTTTACTGTAGATGTTTTTAGAAGCCACTGAAGTTTTTGTATATAAGGTTTTACGCCCTAATTCGTTTCAATTACAGTTGAAAGACTGAGTTATAAAGGGAGGATATGGTTGTTTGAAATCTACTAGATTGTTAAATAAATAAAGTCCTTGTGCGTTAGAATAGCTTTATTTCAGATTACATATTTTAAACATTATTGAATACTACACTTCAAAGTAAAGTCCATTGTTTTCATTCAACTACCTTTAGCCATCTTTCAGCCAGTAATTGGATTCGATGCCGGTACTACTTCTTTGGTTTTTAGGCAAAGAACTCACATCCAAAGTTTTACGTCCTCGCTATTATCAAATATCCGATCTTTTAAAAATTGAGCCATTGATCTAAACAAACCAAAATCTGATGGTGCAATACCTGGGCCATACGCAGGGTGAGGCAAAACGTTTATTTCTTGCAGTTTCGATGATTTTTCCTTGATCAAACGATGTCCAGGTGCATTGCCGTGTTGCAAAATGGCTTGGTTTCTGTTGACCAAAGTGGAGTACTTTGCACTGAAACTGCAGAAATTGTGTCCAGCTGTTTACAGTAAGGTTTCAGTTCTACTCCTGGTTCACACATTCAAGAATAACGTCATCATCAACGAACGATGAGCAATGGGTTGTGCGGCAGTATTTCGAAGGATAATTGACTCTTCATCTATGGAACAAATTTCTTCGGCGGCTGCCTTTGCGCATAAATCTTTTTTCCAGTAATGTCTCAAAAGACCGCGAATCACGATTTTTTCGTGCGTTTTAAAAATGCAAATGATGCCATAAAGCCAACTCAACTCACAAGGCTTTAAAGGATTAGTCAAATTAAACATTGACATAAATAGTAGGAACAAAAATATTCTTATAGGATAATTAGGAGAGTTGGAATTAAGGATTGTGTTTATGCACAAGGCCTTTTGTAACAACCTGGTATTTCAAACTGCTAACATTATGGTAAAACATTTTACTCAAGGAATCACTAACATTTAAAACAAGTATTGGTAACTTTAGTAATACTAAAGTATTGGTATCTCAAGTGCATTGAGATTTTATCGATGTAATGTTGTGTTTGAAGAGAGAAGACAATTTTGTTGTCAAATGTCAAGATTCGCAACAGGTAAGAAAAAAGTTCAAGTCCAAAAGAGTTAGTTATATCAAAATACTTCATTATAGTTTGAAAAATTGAAATATTTAATATATTTGGGAAATCCGGTCAAAGCTGTTGGAACATTTCAGATTTTGCTCTCCTCCAATAAATTGCTGTAGCAACGTTCCAGACCGTAAGAACTCTGATTAAAAAAATCCATTATTTTTTATTTATTTTTCTACAAATGGAATTAAAATGATTAGTAACACTAACATAAAGTGTAGGGAAAGATCAAAAAATATTTCCAATCCGCGATATAAAATTATGAGAAAAAATGGTTCACAGAATCATCTTCCGAACTGTAACCCTTAGCTTCACAGGCTATTCTGTGATTATGCAGAAAGACTGAAGATTAGATACTTTGAAGTTAATTTTTAGGTTGGGACGAATTTATTTTAAACTTATGCAAGCAGTCACCCTATAACTATTTATGTCCAGAATATATTAGATAATGTTACGAAAAGTGGTTTTAAGATTCTTTGGTTTTCTCTCAAATAGCAGCTGTTTATTTGCAACTTTATTGTCAATTTCACCCCACCAAGGTCGGTTAAGTTAATGGGATCTCAGACCCAATTACACCAGAGCCTAACTGACTCCGTAATTAAAGTAATTTGTTCTTGCTTTAAGGTCCTTTGGGTCTTTTTAAATTCATTAGGTCTGTGAAAGTTAAATTTAGAAAGCTCTCAGATCTGAGAAACAGTGCTTTAAAACTGCGGAGATACACTACCTTCCTGTAATGATATGATGTTCATTTCAAATATCGACATGTAGTTGCGATTTAAATCACATAAATTAAAGATAAAAGCTATATCTACTTTATTATTGGACATAAACGTTGCAACACGCTGAGTGATTTTCCTCAATTTCCAGTCTAGCAAATCGGAAAAAAAAATCCACCGGATTATTATACAATCTACAGTTCCATATAAAAATAAAAACAAAAATATTTGGAACAGCATCTTTCAAGCAATTGAACTCAGAATGTTTAATATTTAAATCGATTCTTACATTGTCTTTAATCTTAAATAAGTTATTATTTCAACGATTGGCAATCAGAGTTTCTCTTGAAGAAGGTTATCAAAAAGAAGAAAAATGCTTGGGAGAGAAATGCTATATCTAAACTAAGTTATGCTGCCCAAATACCAATAGGTTGGTATAATAAACACGAATACTTGCCAATCCATTATATGAATAATTTTTTTTTTTTTAACAGTGGAGGGGGATACAGTGCAAAAATCTATTATTTTCTGGGAAAATAGATACGACTAAAAAAATAATCGAAAGTTAAAATTCGCTTTATTTATATATATATATATATATATATATATATATATATATATATATATATATATATATAAATAAAGGGGTCGGGATGGGCGAGCAGGTTAACGCACTTAAAAACCCAAAGGTTGTGAGTTCGAAACCCAGCACCGGCGTGAATTTAATTTTAAATTAAATTAAATAATTCAAGCAATTTATCCCGCTCCCCCGGGTATGATGACCCTATGATGATTAATGACCCTACCCCTCTCCCCCTCTTCCCCCCCCCCCGTGTACCTAAAATTGAGATGTGGGGACCACACCGCGCGGCCAAGGATCGCCACGATATACAGTGCCAACAGAAAAAAAAAAAAAAAAAAAAAAAAAATATATATATATATATATATATATATATATATATATATATATATATATATATATATATATATATATATATAATAGCCAAAGCAAGTGATGGATAATTCCATAGAATTCAGAATAATAATTTTAGTAAACATGCTGACGTCCTTATAAAGCCAACATCCTGATAATTTTTAATATCACGTATATTGAAGTTTCTCCTTCAGATCTGAACTGACAGTTACATACAATTAAAGTTTTATAAAACACGGTGAAATAATTAAAAAAAAAAAAAACGAAAATGGGAGAGGGGACTCCGAGGGTCATATCAAATGACATCTGGAACACATATATTCGCCCAAAACTATAAAATAATCACCGATCCCACAAACGGACAGTTTACACTACAATATACCAAGGTTTTGGTAGGATATTGAGAAATGGAGTCCAAATATTAGAGGAAAACGCAAATCATTTATCTTGGAATTCAAAATAATGTATTCACTCCAAACTAAAAATAATGATACAAATACTTAATAAAGCATAAAGATGGGTACAATCGGAAAATACCAGTCCAGCATTGAGGATTTGAGTTGTTCAATCAGTGGTTGCTAAATCTGAGCCAGAATGGTCTACAATTTTGGAAAAGGGCCATAAAACCAAGAGGCGATCTTTATTTAACGACGCTAGCGGCGATGCTACCCCACTAATGTGAAATGTTAACTAGCTTTAAATATTGAGGAGGCAGTAGACGAGGCTCCCATTCACTAGCAGTACTGCCAACCTCTGTCTTATTAATGAGCGATAGCCATCGGTTTGCGGTCTATCTAGGCCTTTGCAGGTATCTCCTGCATAACTCAATGCTATTTAAAAATCAATATTTAATAGTTCAATATACCTGCTTCATATGCTGTTATTTTAATATATTCATTTTGGAAAAGATATAATTACAAGTCAAGGGATCAAAAATCGTAGAGATTTTTACTTCCTTAACTGTGTTGTTTTACTTTCTCAACTAAAGTCAATTTTATTGATGAATTGAGGAGCTTTCTATCAATAGTGGACATCTCCCTTTCATTTTTTCCCCCCTAAGTTATATTGAAAACTAACTTTTCCAGCATTCTGAGCTTAATTTTAGGTTGAAAAAAAAACTTCTTATTTACTGATTTATGGGGAAAAAACACATTTGACAGAAATGGCGTTAGCACGAAATGCAGCTTCGGGTTACTTAATAGAACTCATCGAAATATATTTTATTCGAAACTGGAGATGTAAACTTTTGATAATAAATTCCTCAATTATTATTGAAGGTGTTCCCCGCACGTATCAATAATATTCTGTCAATGCTGTACCACTTACGATCTTGCTTTTTCCAAAGACTTATCTACTTTGTTTCTTTTTTCTAAATATGAATTTGATATTATTCACATAGCATTGACAATGGCATAATAAAGAAGGCAAAGAGATGTTTGTGCCAAGAGATGGTTGGAGAAGGGACCTAGTCATAAACATTATTAACAGACTACTCCGAGATCTGTCCTCAAATAAATGATGTTAAGGAGGAGAGAAACTATATTTACATAAAGACCAAGCTGTAAGCCAACCTGGAGGATCTCAAGAGTGCCGCCGACTTTAATTTGTCACTCTCTGACAGCCATTTGAATGGAAAGATCGAGCAAGAAGAAGAATCATACCAATACATTGCCAACTATGGAAAAGTTTTACTGGTAGAAAAAGAGCCTATGAAAGACTCATCACACCAATGAGACTTCCAGCTAAACCTTTTTACTTCCTTGTACGAAGTAAAGGAAGTATTGTAATCGCGAAAATTTTCGGTTTTCAGATTTCAACGGAAATATCCATTTTGACCATCCCTGAATCCATTTTAACTAGTTTCGTCGTGGCGTCTGTAAGTACGTACGTTCGTATCTCGCATAACTCAAAAACGGTTAGCCTTAGAAAGTTGAAATTTTGTACGTAGGATTTTTATAAAATCTAGTTTTTAACCTCCCTTTTTGGTCATTGCTTGATAACAGGAAGTGGAACTTTACTTCAAGGTCATAATTGATTTCCATCAAAAATTATATTATAATACTATGCAAAACTTCTAAAATTTAGTATTTATAACTTATATATTGATTTAAATATCATTTTGGTCTAAATTGGAAAACCGGAAGCGGTACTTTACCTGAAGGTCATATTAGACTATCATCAAAAATTATATTAAAATAAAATGTACAACATCTCAAATTTGGTAAATAGGACTTTTATATCGATATGAATGTATTTACTATATTTTGGTTAAAATTGGTGAGCAGAAAAGGGTACTTTACTTGAATAATAAGCTTACATCAAAAATTATATTTAAATTAATACATAAATCATATGTTTCGGTAATAAAGGTTACAAACGCAATTTGGTTTCCAATCCAATTAAACATTTTTATTACTTGTTTCAAGTGTTAAAATTGAGTATAAAATACTGGTTTTCCTCCCTATTTGTGTGATTGTGTCAATAGATGGATGTCGCGACACCGAGTGTCGTTTTTGAGATACTGTAATCTTCGGAAACTAGTAACCAAATTCAGGATCACTTTTTGAGCTACCGATTTATGGTTTAATAGGCGTGCAAGGAAGTCATGTGTTGTCTAGATCAGATATTTTATACAAAGTAATTAAACTAATACATATCAAACTAATTAGAGGTTTGAAGTAAAATTGTATTTAACAAGCTATGTTAATAACAATTTAGCAACCAAATAAAAAAGTTACACACGTGAATACTGCAGATGGTGGAAGGAATGTAAGATACTGATGAAAGCATAGCTGACTAATGTGAACTCAAACAGAAGGAGCATGTTTAGAACTCGACCTACCTGCCGTTTGTGTTGAGGTGGCAAAGACAAAGGCTATACTTTGCGAACGTGAAGCCCTTGTTTTTTAAACAGGCTGTAGCAGTTGGGTCTTAGCTTCTACACAAACCTGATATATCTTTGGCACTCCTAACTAATCAGAGTGATAATGAGAAGATATTTAAATAGGCTCAAAAAGCCACGTCTTATTCACAATTCCTCTCATACCTATTGTCCTTGAGTGTGACAGCTTTCAGGTTCAAATAAAAACTTAAAAAAATAAACAAAATCACAACCCATTTCTCCGTAATGGTAAAATACCTTTAAGGTTATTTCAAGATGAAAGGGATTGGAACCTGAAGTTCGAAACCGCTCTCTCACGAACGATAAACCTGGTAATTTATATTAATAAACTGAGCATAAAATACAAAATTAAATATATAATGAACGATTTTGAAAACAACATAATGAAAATGCAAATTCATTAAAAAAAAACGGAAGAAAGAGGGATAACTGCTAGCTTAAATATGTTCTGGTAGAGCATCATGTGTTAATAGATTTAGGGATAAAGCATATAATATATCAATCCTTTAAAATAGCCAAATATAACAATAACATAACAAAAATAACAATAAACTTAAAATATTTATAAAAGATGTCAGAGAAGCAGTTCTTTCTTCTATAGATGGATACTTTTATCGAGAAGAAGAACTGAATAGAAGACATCTGAACGGAATAAGAGTGTTGCTCAATGATCTATGTAAGTTTAGCCATTGAAGAGAAATATATCATTGAAATGGAACTAGAGCCACGGGGAATAACGGCCATTTAAACGAAATTTATTAGAAGATCGTGGCAACGCCTTCGCCAAACGTCTCTTAGTTTTCCTTAAACCAATAGAAAGAATCTTCATATATTTTCAGAAATTTCATTATTTTATTTTTTTCCATTAGATAACTAGAATTCCTAGAGTACGTTGGGGTAACATATTTGTGTTAGTTCAATCGGAATAGATACATTAAAAGATGAATGCGTAATGATTAAGGTGATTATCTATTTTCAACGATAATCAATTTAGCGCTAGAATATATTATAAAAACGCTGAAAATTATTACGATGCGACTGATTACTACATCGTATATGTATGTATGTATATATATATATATATATATATATATATATATATATATATATATATATATATATATATATATATATATATATTCAAGGATCAAAGCCATTCCGAATCATGGACAAAACGGATATTAAAATATAATTTAAAGCTCTAATAGATGCTGATATAGTCCATTTCTGATTCATATTTCTAGTAATTTTGTGAATATGTTTCAATATTTTTGAACGAAAAATATCACATTCATTTTCTGGATAAAAATATTTTTAAACAATGCTTCCCCTTACTACATATTTCATATATATAAGCAAGCGAAAGTAAAAGAAGTAGCCAACCATTAGCAGTAATAGAAATAAGTAATTGAAGTAGCAACCAGTGATGCCTGCGTAGCGTAGTTACCCCTGAACTGATCGTTAGGAGAAGTTCAATTACCTACAGCTTTAGAAAAAGTTTCAGTTAGTGTTCTCTTGCCAACTGTAGGCCTTGTAATGAGACACCGAGGCCAGCCGAGCCTACAGAGTGAACTAAACTGCCTCTCCCACCACTCTGTCTTTTGTTGTTAAAATTTAAAGTATTTAGCAGTCGAGAACTTCATTAAATTGAAATATTCGACGCGATGTAAACAAAATATTCAAATAGATACTGTACTATTTAACTAATTATTGAATAAATACAGAACAAATGTTTAAAACTAGTGTCCATGTATTTATATATATATATATATATATATATATATATATATATATATATATATATATATATATATTCTATTGGCACTGTAGACCATAAAGATCTTTGACCGCGCGGTGTGTTATTCTTGCAGGCATATATTGCTTGCGGGAGCACAGATAGCCCCCAACCTCACGTTGCTACGAACCAAGGTTTCTATGGTGCAGTGACAGGATGTCCATTGCTCCATAGCCATCCTTTGGAGCCATTTCGGCAGTGTATTTCCAACCGATTAACTCGGGTTCAAGGACAGTGAGTGACAAATCGGTCTAGATCCACGCATTATGGCTGTTCGGGGTCAGCAGGCGCACGAGGACGTATATTTCTTTCTCCGAAGTATACCGTCCATGGACCAAACCTCCGTGCGGCTATTTACATCCTGGAAAACAACAGCGCAATTAGTTCATCATTCCTATGCCCGATCGGCGTGAGTTGCCTCCAGTAGTATGACGGGTCTCACATACCCGGGGGAAGAGGTGATTAAATGTCTGAGGAATCCCGGGACCGGGATTCGAACACACAACCTTCGGGTTTGTAGGTTTGTAAGTAGGTGCACTTTTGAAAGCGCGTTAACCCGCTCGGCGCGTTAACCAATCATCTTTTTGCCAATTAAGGCATCAGTAACACTGAAAAACGTAAAATATCTTCAACACATTTCTCCACATCTAGATAGTACATCTCTTATTAACAGTACATACTAAAGGGAATAGGAGAGCAGTCAAGAGCGGTTAGATTTTTACAGCTAATTGGAAATATCAGAAAATCTGAAAACACGCTTCCTTAATGTCAATAATGTATATTCTCTTCAACTTGTGTGTGATAAATAGTTTAAAGTTTGTTATAAATTGTTGGAGTGAGGTGTACTAGCTCTGGTGAATTTAGAGTAAAATATTTTAATATATATATATATATATATATATATATATATATATATATATATATATATATATATATATATATATATATATATATATATACATTAGGTGATGTAGATTCTAAAGGTTACCTGACTGGTAAACCTGAACAGCCTTGTTGGCTATTGCTGAGTTGCCTGGCGTTACCGATATAAACTAATTATTTAACTATGTTTTGTTTGACTTCAGCATGCCAATAATTGCAGATGTATTTATTCTTTAAAATAAGATGTAATTTTATTTTCTCAACTTGTGCTTTTCTTGACCCTTTTCAGACGGTTATCACCATGAGGTATCTTTAGCTCTCATTTGTTATTTACTGTACATATGTAAAATTATTTAAAATAGAGACATTATTAGTACTATTAGTTATTAATTATGATTATTATTATTAGTAATTAAATGCTATTTGAGAGACTCAAGACTTCATATTATAATATTATGCAATAATAACCTAGTTTCATTTGAGCTTCATAAAATTTTGAACTGTATAACTGAGGAGCTACATGGAGGAGCGAGATAAACAAAAACTGATCTCCCCTAAATACAGTCTATTATATCCTCTCATGGATTCAGAAAGTCAAAAGCTTCAGCCGCACTAAATTCTCCGTTCCTTATGACTAAAACATTAGTGCAAATCACATTATACGGCAACTATATAATTAAACTAACATTTATTATATTTATTATTTATTTATTTATTATTTATTATTTATTATTTATTATTTAATATTTATTATTTTTTCAAGCCGAAAGAAAACTGCTCTATCTGCACTTTAAATGAGCCTGAGGATCTTTTCCATATTTTCGTCCGGTGCCCGATCTATACACCTTTCCGACATCACTACCTGCCTCATTCCGTAAATATGAACAGATCAAATTATGTAGAGTTATTTAGAATTGGCAATAGCCTTTAAGAACCTGTTTTAGTACGTTAGGCTATGTTGTAGATTGAAATAGTTTATTGTCAATAAATGATTTTGTTGATTTGTTGATCTTGTAGCGGGTCTATATTATTTATTGGTGTATTTAAGCTGCTGGAAAGTATTTATTTATACATTGTTTATGTTATAGTTATATTTAATTTTTATGTTGTTATATGTCGTATTATATTATTGTATCTCTATATACTTATGCTTGCACGTGTTTTTAGATGACGTTGACCTAGCAACGTAGTCAAATAATATTTTTGATTTTTATAAATATTTTTACATAATTAGTATAGAAAATTATTATAGTTATTGTAGCCATCATCATTGTAGCCAACTCTATTTGCATGGGGTATACCCCGAAAGTAAATAAAAAAAATCATTCATTAATTCAATATTTCAATTTAATGAAGTTCTCGACTACTAAATACTTTAAATTTTAACAACAAAAGGCAGAGTGGTGGGAGAGGCAGTTTAGTTCACTCTGTAGGGTCGGCTGGTCTCGGCGTCACATTACACGGCCTACAGTTGGCAAGAGAACACTAACTGAAACTTTTTCTAAAGCTGTAGGTAATTGAACTTCTCCTAACGATCAATTCAGGGGTAACTACGCTACGTAAGCATCACTGGTTGCTACTTCAATTACTTATTTCTATTATTGCTACTGGTAGGCTACTTCTTTTACTTTCGCTTGCTTATATGTATGAAATACGTAGTAAGGGGAAGCATTGTTTTAAAATATTTTTATCCAGAAAATGAATGCTATATTTTTTGTTCAAAAATATTGAAACATATTCATTAAATTACTAGGAATTATATATATATATATATATATATATATATATATATATATATATATATATATAAAACCGGAAATGGACTATATTACCATCTATTAGAGCTTTAAATTATAACCGCTTGGTCCGTTATTCGGAATGGCTTCGATCTTGAATATTCTGTACAACGGTCTGGTTTAGTTTCTATATTGCTGTAGTTTCTATAAATCTATAGAAAATGGAAGTCAGTAATTCCATTTTTGAGAAAATTTAAATATATTTAAAGAATCTCGTCCATTATTTGTTTTGCGTTCTGATGTTGTGAGTTGGGCATCACTTAACTTAGTTAATATACAGTCGACAATTGTTGTGAATTATAACCTAAACTATTATTATTACTGTTTTAATTAGATAAAAACTGTAATAAAGGATAAAAAAGGAAGATCCCTTACAGCTGAGGTCGGTAAATTCGCATAAATACGAAAAACTTTATGGTTATAAGACAGGAGCGTCCGCAAAACTTCTTTTCGGAGAGGGATTCAATTTTTTTGGGGGAGTGGTGATTTAATATGAAGAAGGCAAATCATCACACCTAATATGTCTATAATCGCCAAATTTGGTGTAAGATTTAAGGATAAGCATACAAAAAAAATTGAATAAAAAACTATTGTAAAATCACTAAAAATATTACTCAAAATACTAATCTTATGTTGGTGGGTATAAAAATAAAATTTTGTCGTGAATTTCGGGGAGAGGGATGTATCCCTCTGACCCTCCCTCTTTCCTCTGTACGCCACTGGTGTCAGATTATAACCTCAACAGATGATCGGCCGTTTAGTACGTAAGTATCCTGAAGACTAAATATGCAATTACAGCAAAACTACGGTATTTTCTGTTCCGACTTCTTAGTGCCCGCTTAAATTTTATGGAGGGTGTGATGGCCGAGCGGATAGAGGCAAGGGTCCAAAACACCTTTTTCGAAGCGGTATGTCCTCGATTCTCATTGGATCAGTTAATATTTACACCATGGCGGGTGAATGAATCTTGGCACTTCTTCTCTAGTTAGAAATTTCAATAAAGAATTATACGAATGTTTCAAAAAAGGATACTAGGCGAAATATATTTGACAATTCTCATGGATTGCAAAAAACCATCAATATATGCTGCATGTATATTAAGCATATGAAAAGACAGCGAGGTTTTGTTTTATAGTTACATATGTTTTTAATTTATTAGTTTATAATTATAATTTATAATTAGATATGTTTTTGACCAGTAAAAATTTAGTATTACAGAACAACTTTTAATCTGCGGTGGGAAATACTTTCAGGCCATGACTAACAACGAAGTGGGTGCTTCTGAACAACTGGGTCTCACAGCTACTTACGCGAAACGGGGACTTCAGTGCCAGCCTCCAGAAACACGGCCCTGGAGATCGACCCCTGTTGCCCAAGCTTTAGCGTGCTGGAGACCGTCGTGCATTTATATTTTTTCCTGCTACGTCTATGAGGCATTGAGTGCTAAGCTGCGGAGGGAAACAGGGCTCTATGTTCCAACTTAAAGAGACTTCCCTAAGCTAGTAACATCAGACAACTACCCACTGAACAAATCCTTTGAGTCCAGGTGGAAAACAGTAATCGGTCCAGCTCACCGTGATCGGGGGAGGAGACGACCTGTTCATGGAAGGCAGCCGGAAAATGACAATGCTGCAGATGATGACAGATCTGAATAACAAAAATTACAGTGAAGATTATTCAATTTATATGTTTACTAGCAGAGATGGCAAACGCATATTGTTCATGTGACAAGCCACCACTGGCAAACCCGTGTAGAAGAAAGGCAAGATAAGAAGAAAAATAAATGAAAAGAAAATAACTATGATAATCTGAATACTTATATTGCCAAGGCGATAATCTCAGCAGGTTTATATTGTCCCTCTCCCATCTTTATATACATCTTAGACTAATTTAAATTCGTATGTGGAATGTCACCTTTGAGTCAGATTTGGCTGATACATTTAAAACAAAAGAAAATAATTTTCAAAACAAAAGTAAATAATATATGTAAAGTTATGGGGTACGTTCATATACATAGAACATAAATCATAAACAAAAATATGAAAGACTATGTGCATTTCTTAATTCCTAAGGCAATGTACTCTGAAATCTGGACGGTTCACTAATCCAAATAGTCCTCTCAAAAATCATCATGATCCGATTGTAAAATTAGAAACTATGAATGTCCACCTATGATAGATTATTAATACTATTCATAAACGTAGTGAATACATTTGTTCAATATATGATGCAAAAAATAATGACTTCAATACATGCTTAATATTTAGCTTTTCGTTTTGTTGACCTTAAACTTAGCTGATTCACTAATCACAAAGATTTGATGCCTTAAGATACTCACCATTGACGGCCCGATGTCCCTTCATCCTCCTTGCGACCGACGGGCTGAGCGGCATCTGCGGCCTGGACGGGAGGAGAGGAGACGGGATCTTCCTGCTGAGGGGGTTGCAGGCCCGGCTCTCGACCATACTGTCGATGGACGAGGACCGGGGCAGGCTCCCTTCATCCTCAGGATATCGGCTGTAAAACGTCAGCAAGTTGTTAATTTAATAGAAAAAAATATGGCTAACATAAATCATAGAATCATAATTATTCATTTTAAATAAAAAAAAAAAACTACAAGGCAGCTTAGAAATAAAGATTCGGTTAGTATAAGTGAAGGTACTGAAAGGAGTTTATCCTACTGAAATTTATAAAAACAAAATGACGAATGTGGGTTTACCGGATTACTAACTAATCAGACTGAGTTCAATTTCATAGTTTACTACCATAAATGTAGGAGTATACTAAGGTTTTATTTTATTTTTTTATTAGATCAGAATAAAATGAGGTCTCCTGCAGAGGACCGACTATAGTCGTTTCGACTAAAAACGAACAGTGACGGAAGAAATATATAAAGTTCTTTTAATTGAGACACCGCAAACATCATATAAAAAGACGGAGTGACTAAAAGTAGGGACGAAAATCAAACATGTTCCATTTTTTCCCGATCTGATTGACGGGTGTGGGGATGGAACGCTTTATTTAGGAAGGGATACCACACACTTCTGATTTTTTCGTTGTGCCTCTTCAATGAGTCTTATTTGTTTATTTGCTTCTATCATGCCGTTTTTAATTACCAACTGTAAATTTACAGAAAAAGGAATACAAAATATAATCAAAAGCTTGTTATTAGATAATTTAGTTTTTTCTTTAATATTTATTATGTGTTTTTTTTTTCTGATGAATGGATGAATCCGTCATAACTGCATCTTACTAAATCTCGGTCGTGGGCGCCTAACCTAACTGAATATCTAAGGGATGATTAAGGACTCTTAATATTGCGGATTGAGTCCTTAGTCACAGCTCAATGCTTTCAGAGACTGCTTCTCTTCCTAGCTCCTCATTTGCCCCAAAGAAGACCGCCAAAATAGGCCGAAACATCCGTATTCTAGTTCATTTTTTGTTTAATCTTGACCACCACCCTTACCATCTCTTTTAACGTTAATTTTTTTTGTATACATTAATGCATTTTTAAAAGAATATGCAGGCGAAAGGATTTAAATTATTTTCTGTAAAACTATCCATATTACAAATAAATGTCCACAATACGCCATAATCATAACAAATTTTAGAAGTAACTGTTAAATATTATGTTTTTCTGACGTGCTTGTGCCAAAGTTAATTTTATTATTATATTTAATTATTAAATAATAATAAATATGATCGCATAAAAAAAGAGATGAAACACGCTGGATTCTATGTAGAAAGTTCGTTCTAACAAAAATATATTTTTTGAGTTGTACCACTTTTATTCTGGATGAGTGATATGTTTTACATGTGTTGTAATATTCATACAAATTTATTGTATTGATATTATCGTGTGTTTAATACAGTAATAAAAGTATTGCAAAGTAAATGACTGTACAATATCTAATCATTGCATATTTTTCATTCATGTAAAATAATTAATTTCCAGACTTTATGACGCTGCATACCAAATCCACTTTTCATGTAACCAGGCGTATGACTATCTGATCTTATGATATTAGAAATCAAACATCCGTCTTCATAAAAAAATAAACTGATTTACAAAAGTATATTAAACAAAACATAATATATATATATATATATATATATATATATATATATATATATATATATATATATATATATGAAGAGGATGGATAAGGATAGAGTGAATAAGCAGACCTTAGACAGGGTGATGAAACTTAAAAACATCAAAGGATGCCCCGCGCCGATAAAGGAAGAAATAGAGAAACTGGGGATCAGAGAAGAGGACTACCAGGGCAGAGAGGAAATTGGATGGAAAAAAGGTCCTTGTGGTGGAGAGGAGAAGAGGGGGAGGAAGGTGGACAGAGGAGCGTAGAGGAGAAATGGGGGAAAAGATGTGGGCTGAAAGAAAGATGAAAGCAATGAAGTGATATGCGTGTGTGGTCCTTAGCTGGCTTTAATCGCGATAAATAAATAAATAAATATATATATATATATATATATATATATATATATATATATATATATAAAAATATATATATATATATATATATATATATATATATATATATATATATATATAGTTTGAAAAAAAAAAGTGAAGATTAAAATTGATATCAAATAATAACAGCAACAGTAATATTAACAACAAAAAATAAAAGTGCAACCATAAAAAATCAGAAATATTGACAATATTTTTAAGTTGGAACGATATTGTTATTTATTTACAATCAGAGCATCGTTAGGTTTGATAGAGCCCATCTTGATTCTTAAATGACCTCTTAAATCTGAATCATTTTTATTAATTATTGATAGTGTTTATTCGTCTTATAACTGGGGCATTCAATAATATTGTTTAAAAAAGTTTTAAAAAGATGATTTTATTCATGACTTTTGTTTGGTTATTCACGTAAAACCTGAAATGTTTTTGCGTACCACCAACATTATACGTACCACGTCTTGTGGACCCCTTCTATATATAATAGGCAACAAAGTCTTCTGGGAGTATTTGGAAGTAAATTCCCTGAGGATATATCTGTATGTAGACCCTGCAGACAGCATTGTGATGCTGGTTGTAGCCCATTCCAGTTCAGGCGTTTCTGCTTATTAAACTGGGATCATGCACCGTCTGAATAATCAACTGCTTCCCTCTTGGAAGATTATTTGCTCTATCCACTACTCCTCCTCAGTTTTATTATCTCCAACATATGTGATTTTATTTTAAATAAATGGTATATTGAATATTGATATTTTTTTTGTATAATGAAAGTTTTAAAAGAATATTAATTATTACATGCAGACATCAACGCACCGATTATACATGAATACATTAAAACTGCATACAGAAATAACTATATTAACTATACACCGAAACCAATATACTCAACTAGTAACCCTAACACACCGAAGGCTAAAAGGAGTTAAACCAGAGCAAGGAAGTCACCATAGGAAGGCTGGGGAGAGGGTCACCTCTCTCCCCACGAATAATTTAAAATTCCCCAAAATTAAGAAAATTAAGATCTGGATTACTATAATTTAAACTGTTTAAATTAAGTTCGAAAATAAAACTAAAATTTAAAATCAATACCAATATCTTTTGTGTTAAGAAATTGGGATTGTGTTTGAATAGAAAAAAATTATTGTTGTTAAGTGCCAACATTCGCAGCGGAAAAGAGCAAAGTTTAAATTTAAGAAAATAGTTAAAAGAAAATAAGAAAATTACAATATTTCATAATATAACGAATTCGAAAAATTAAAATATTTAATATAGTTGGGAAATCTGGACAAAATTGTTGGTAAATTTTAGATTTTATCCTTCCAATAATAAATTGCTGTGGCAACGTTCCTCAACAAGAGATCTCCTAATATAATAAAAAAAACACTGGAAAGTAAGGAGGAGGTACCTAAGAGTAACTCCATCACGCATTATGTCATGGTTTTCTTTATCACAACATATTTGCTTATAGTCCTTATGTAAAGACAGTATTTTAAAATATTATTCATATGTTTTAAATATATATTTCTATTATAAGTATAATGTATGTGAATAAGAATGGTCTTAACGGACAGCTTTATAGACAAAAATAAAAAATACAAATTCTTCAGAAATATTGCAATTATTTTTTTTTTTCACTAATCGGCCTTTTAAAACCATGCGAATATCATAACTTTTGCTTTCTCATCTTTGCTTTTCTTTTCTTCCAGTATCTTCTCATTATTTCTGCGTGCCTTTGCTTCCTTTCTTTCGACCACGCAGTACCCTTCCGTTTTTCTTTATTTTCCACAAGAAGCTTGATTTCTTTTAATTTTTTCCCATTACAATTATTATTATTTATTTTTTCAGAAACTTTTGAAAATTCCATGCATCTGAATATTCCTATCATTCTACATCTTTTCATTCTACGGATGCATATTATGATTGCTCCTTTTAAATCATAAATAAATAACGAGGTAATGGGACTCACCTTTTTTGGGGGATTTAACTTAAGCTCAAATTATTATTATTATTAATAACCCCTATTTATAAAGCTATATCCTTGTATTAATATTAACAATTTTGATAACTTGGAACCTTTGTTTATATGTCTTAATCAGAGCTACATTTTAAAGAGATTCTGATCCTATGAAATTGTCTGTCCTTTTTAGAAATAATTGATATATGCTGTTAAAGAGCTGAAGCACACTTTATTACTGGTCTCTTGATAACTAAAAGATATCCTAAACTGTATACCATGTAAAGTTTTGATGATGTCAAACTGCCACCAGTGCAAGTTACAATGATAATCAATCCGCTTTTAACAAAAATTATAATTTTCCTTAAGGTTGAGAATAAAAATTTTTGGATGATTCGAGTGTTTTCAACATCGAAATGTCTTCCTTCATCTGAGATTCCAGCGCAATAAAACTTTCAGACGCTTTTGTTATCATTTATAAACGCTCATGGCTCTGTTTTTATAAATGCTAAAAACCAAGAATTGGTTTCATTTAGCAGAGAAAATGTGATAGTAGAGATTGAAAAAAATGATTTTTAAACTTGGACTTAAGGCGAAAGTAAATAAATGAGTTAAAATTGCCAATTTTCAGTTATGCAATAAACTAATATTCATTCAATAACAATCTTGGTTAGTACGTTTGAAAAAAACGATTATAAATCTTACTTTTATAACAGCCATAGTATCTATTTCAGTAGCCATAGTCATACAACAGCCTTACTTTTACAATATCCATAATCATACAACATTTCCTTAGAATTACTATTATCAGTTTGTTATTTCACCTATTATCGACCTGCTGTACATAATAAATTAATTTTTAATGAATAAAATTTATTTCAACCGACACATGAAGTTTTAGTTTGGTTTGACCAAAAATAAGCACTATGAATAATTCTATGACTTTCAAACTCTGCGGATGTGTGATAGACAGTGGTATGACAGCCTCTGTCTCTTATTTTTTTAACCTATTAAAAATCCGAGATATCAATGTCAACAATATCTGTGCATTATTTAATACTTATATTTAAAAAAATAATAGTATACTCACCTTTTCAGCTTATTCTTAAAAATATAGGTCGCTGGTTTTCTGCTGCTCAAACTTAAACACATCTTGGATCCAACGATTCGATGATAGAGGACGTTTAGCAACTTGAATTGCTTTCAATAAAGTCATAAAGAAGTAATAGCTGTCGAAACTGAGACTTCCCTACGTCATTTCATCAATCCTCGAAGAACGTTTGCGGTTTACAGATTTTAATTTATTATAATAATACCGCGAATTTGCAAGGATCTCAGGGCTCAGTTCCAACTTTTAGTAAATTTTTCAAAAATAACTAAAGCAAACTGAATTTCGAATATAGATTTCTAAACCAACAGAAATGAGAAAAATAATTAAGCATAGTAGCTTTTGTTAAAGGGGTACTTTTAGCTATTAAAACCAAATACCCTTCCACTATTAAAACACTACTGTTTAGGATCGAAATTATATCAAACCTAGGAATAGTAGAGTTAGTTTCCAAGTCCAAAACCAACAATCGGGAAAAACCGAATTGAAGATTGTAATATTCTGCTTAGTAAGTTAAACGATATATTCGTTTGAGTAGACCACAGTGCACTGAAAAATTATAAAGTACAAACACTAATTTCTACAAGCAATTTTTTATAAATTAAAATTATGGAAAAATTTCAGGTATTCTCTCAATTATGTTTCAATCTCCTAGTAGATAAATATTAGGATTTGGTCACACTGATTCGCTCGATAATGCAATATTTCAATTAATAATCATTTTAAAATGTAACTTGTATTTGCAAAGGAAGCCTTTGGAGCAACGAACTGCACCTAGAGTCGAATGATTGTGAAACTTTTAAACGGCAGAATAAACCCTATTTATCAGCTGAAGTTTTTATCATATCAGCCAGAGGCATGTCAGAGATTCGTTCACCGCCTCTCCCCTACCCCTCTCCCTTCCCTCCTCAGTAGTAAGGACCAAAAAAGAGATCTTATATATTTAAATTATTATTGTCGTCTGGTATAATGCTCGATTCGATACTTGTTTCACCAACCAACTCTATATATCTATCTAGGTATTAAATTATGATTTAGGTGTACATAATCCGGCAGTAAAACGGGATTATTTCAAAATTAAATAGTTTTTCAAAGAATTAATTTTATATTATATAGTCTAAACTACAATAATAGCCATTTAGAGAAGAATACAAAAAATACATTATTTTTAACCAAATTTCAACAAGATGGGACTCGCTCTTCCGAATTCACAGTCCACAGCTTATTTTTATAGAGGCCCAGTAGTCCCTCGTATCACGAATTCGGTGGGGGGAGGCCGAACAAGTGCATCTTATCCGATAGACTAAAAGTTTCTGTAAACTCTTTACCCCTATATATTCGTTTTTTCACAAAATTAATTCATCATTTTATCTTGAATCTGTAATACACTGTCATTAATTATGGTTGGTTTCGAATTATTATATTTTTCAAGTACTCTAATTTTCGATATCACGTCACTATCTACACCTTTTTTAAAAATTTGTTATTTGGTTTCTAGAACAACAGATCTCTTGATATTTTATTTTTTTATAAGGTATAATTACTCGAAGGTAAAACTTCCGATAGCAACACATTTAAATTTTTAAGTTTCCACTAATTACTATAAATATTCAATAAACTTTAATAGAACTTTATAATTTGTTTATGAAAGTGGATATTCCACACAAAGAATGCTGTTCACACTAAACGTAAAGAAAGATGAAGGGGACCAAGCCAGGTGAGAGGTTACCAATATCCGTTTACTAAACATTCCTGTCTAGAATAAGTTCGTGTTAGCCTAAAATTTCACTCTACCATTGCCTAAAATAGTTCGAAATACGTGTTAACCGAATAATTCATGTTAACCGGTCATTTCTTCCAAAACATGCTAAGAAATACATTGTTTTTGACGAGGAACAACTAAGAAATTAGTTTGTGTTATCCGGTGTTCGTGATAACGAAGGATACAGTACCTAAAAACCTGATCCTTCAAAAGGTTAGAGAAAAATCTCGTTCTATGGACAAAAACAGTACTTAGAATATTCTAAGACACTTTTGTTTTAGTATTCATAACTTTTTTCTATTACAAAAACCTGTAACGGATCAATTAATATCATATGGCTTACAATAATAAAACAAATTTATCGAGTAACTGATAATATAAAAATAATAAACTTTATATAAACCTAGACTAAAAAAAAAATAATAAAAAAATAAAATAAAATAAAAAAAATTATTTGCATGACAACCCAGGCGGATTAACACATAAATCTGAAGGATTGCACCGAACTATTTTATTCATCCAATACACTTTGCTTCCAATCCTAAATTATAAATGATGTGAGTTAATGATATGAGTTAATGATAATGTGAATTATTAATGATATGAGTTATGTAACAAATCAACAACTGAAGACATCTTAAAAAAAAAAATATTTCTACCAATAAGTTGCATTTAGTTGCAACTAATTTAGTACACGTGCTTGCCTCCTAAACATTTTCCAATAATCGATAATCTTCATTTGCCTGATGGGAATATTCTAATAGAGAAGAATCGATTTAGTCGCCACTCTTCCAACGTGTTGCTCTTGTGATATGTTTCATGTTCCACATATTTACTTGAAATAAAACGAATTTTTTTATTTTTTATTGTGGAACATATAGTTCATTTAGAACAATATAGTTAAAATTTGTCTGATTATATTAAAAGATATATTTTGTGACTTATGCATAACTGTTCCAAGCAATATTAGTTTGTCTAAACATAAACGAACAATGTTCGCATTGGTGTGGTAGAATGGCGATGAAGCAGGTGAACAAATAACTGGTGCTTCAAGAATAAACTAAAGAAATTTCCGAAACAATTTACACGCTTATTAAAAGATTTGCTAGAAGAAATAGTTCTATAGGAGGGAGTATACAATCTGGTAGTGAAGGCAGCTTATCCCTATTTAAAGTATTGGTTCCCAAAGTGGGTGTCTAGCGGCACATTATGGTGCTGCAAAATTTTTAAATAATCAAATTAAATTTAAAATTAAAGTATTAAATCAAATAAAATAAATAATGTGAGGTGGGCTAGGTACGTTCTTGGGGTAAGTGCATACACAGGCAGTAAACGGTATAATATTTGTCCAATAGCATTGCTAAAATGCTCAGAAAATGTTGTTAATTTTACATGTATTAATGTCATAATTAATTTCATTTTAAAATTAATGGACTAATATACCATTTGGAGCCTGTTTATGCTCTCATCCCAAGAATGCACTTACCCCATCTCAGCTTAATTAAAACAATTATAAAATATCAGCTATGTCCACTCACACTACTTTTTACACAGTTTTTACTCAATTTTTACCCACACAAATTTTTTTGCTATATCTTCCCTATTGGTCCAATTAGGATTTTTTTTCTTTTTTTTTTAGGTTTTGGTTTCTAGGCAATTTAATTATCTTTCATATGAACATCAGGAATGTTCCGCGAGAAGTACAGTTATCGAGTAATTCCAAAAGCTAAAAAAAAAAAAAAAAAAAAAAAAAAAAAAAAAAAAAAAAAAAAAAAAAAACCTAGTAGCTGTAGGAAAGTCAAAATTAATATTGGTGTTTAATTACGATTCTATCCTTTTTGTATTTCTATTTTATTTTAATTAATTGTTTATTATTACATTTATCGAAAAAATAATAATAGTAATTGGGGTGCCATGAATTTAATTTAATAATTTATGTGTGCCGCAAGATAAAAAAGTTTCAAAATCACAGTTTTATAGAGTAGAAGGCAGAGAAATGTAGGGCGAGCAAATTGAGAATATAGGAAAGCTGTTTTGCTACTTAGGAATATTGGTATTGCGCTCAGAAAACAGGATCAAGTGCATATGTTGATTCATCTTACATGAGAGCGGCTTGTACTCTCGAAGATGAATCTAATGAAATAATTCATGAGTATATGCAATCTTAATTTTTATATTTTACATTATGATTTTTTGAACTTTTAAAATTAAATATTTATGTATTTTTTTAATCCCATAAAATGCTAAGTATATATGGAGGTCAATACTTAAAACTGAACTGATGGTTCTTATTACACTAGAGTATACCTATTTAGAAGATTTAAAGATTACAGTCAATTTCTCAGACGAAGACATGAGGAGTAGATAAATTGAGCCCGAAAGATATTGAGCTGGCTTCCCCTATCCGCGGAACTCAGACGATTAGTGAGTAAGGCTGCCCACCCATCTGTCTGCTAGGGTGGGCCACACTTCTCTGATTCTAGTGAGTCCTTTGTGGTCTCGTTTCCTCCAGCCAGGAGCATTTAGCGGTCTATTTGGAAATTAATGTCTCCTAACGACAATGGCCTTTAGTAAGAAAATGGAGGTATAATTGGGATAGGGAACAGCATTAAATTACAGAAAGAAATACACATACACCCAGAATATAAAAATACGTATTTATGAACATATTATTATCATTTCACTGCGCTACAATCCGGTGGCAGGCTTTGGCCTCCTCCAACCGCTTATTTCAATCATCACGGTATTGTGCTGACGCCATCCAGTTTCTGACTCCTAGAATATTGGTAGCATCCTTCGCCATACCATCCCACCATCTCAACTTTGGTTTTCCTCTCCTCCTTTTCACGGGAATTGGGCCTTTGAGCAATATTTTTAGCATTTCACCATCCCCCATTCTTGCGATTTGCCCTGCATATCTTAAGCGCCTCTACTTCATTACATTGACAACATCAGCGCCTGGTTTGTGCGTCGCTTCCACACTTGACCAAGTTTTAAACCTCCAAAAATACGGCGAAGAACTTTTCTTTCTTAAATAAGGAGCTCTCATTCGGTAGCCTTAGATGTCGTCCATGGTTTTATAGAGACGGAACTTGGTCTGCCTTAAAAGTATCTGCTTGCTCAGCTCAAAACAGCACTGGTTGGCATCAGTGATCCTCCTGATCTCATTATCGGGGTGAGGTAAGTAAACTCGTAAACCTTATAAAAGTGATGAGGTCCTGTCTTTGGAACCTCTAACGTTACCATGAACTTGGTATTGGACAATTAACTTCTAGTCCAAGTTTAGTTTAAAACTTTCAGACATGTTGAGTTTGAATGGCGCAATTACTCTTTATCAAGACACAGACTTAAAAAAACCAATACAAATTTAACTTGCTGGGCTTGTTGCATTTCATATAAATAATTTATTTATTTTATGTATTTCTTTAGTTTATTTATTTTTAAATATCAATTAAATTAATCCATTATTCAACCTCAATTTATTGTATTATTTCAGGCAATTTATTATAATATGTTAGTTCCCTATTTACACTACAAACATAGTAATGCGTATAGTAACATATATACATTTAACATTTTAACATTTATAAAAATATAGTACAGCTTTTCATATTAGAGATAAATTACATTATAATACTAAGGACAGAAATAAATCATATTTAATAATTATGTTGTACTTAGTAGTAATTATACTTTTCATATTTTGTTATTTTTAAGATTATATTATCTCAAGTATTTTATCTTTTCAATTATGATATATTAGGTATAATAGGCTGTTTAACATTAGATTAAATATTATTAAACACTGGTTATTAATAAATAATTACAATAAATTATTACAAAGCTTTTATTTCTTATTTTCCTATTTCCTGGAATGTATTGTAAAGAATTAATTATTAAAATAAACTTTTTATTTATAAAATATATGTAAAATTAAATACTTAATCAGGACATAATAAATGAAATTCTCCTTTAATAAAATGTAATAATATTACTTAATATTCACGGTAATCATTAATATAAAATGTATTTTAATTAAAATATTAATCCTTCATCATCGTTGTTTGAGGAAAAAGAAATTCGCATCACATAATTCTTTTACAAAAGTGGAGCGGTGAATTCCAGTTTATCCTACAACAGACCTCAACTTAATTAACACGAACATAAAGCATATTAAACAAGGAAGATTTTCTAAAAGTGAGAAATCTGGAGTCAAGTTGGAAGCTGATTGCGAATAAACCATGGTTTTAAAAATAAAAGAATATAATTTATCCGCTCGAAAGACCCCCTCTCATGGTTTCAACAAAGATAAATTATACTTCTTTTTAAAGAACATTTTTCTAGTTTACGAAGGTACAATTGGGAATTAATTAACTTAAATAGTTTTTCTAGTTCGCTTCCTATTCTACAGAAAACCGGACTTACTTACTTAAAAAAACACAAAACATGAATTCCCTGCTTTCAGAGTATAGTCTATATGAACTTTTTTTTGTTGCAAATTAGCAGTGAAATCACCTCATGACATATGTTCCGCCGATTCTGGTACATCCTGTGTGTACACACAGACACACTCTCAGATATATATATATATATATATATATATATATATATATATATATATATATATATATATATATATATATATGTGTATATTATACTTCAAAACTTTTGAATATACCGCTATATTGTAGCCTTTTTAATATCAGGTAGGAGCTGAAGAAATAAACGAAGGAGCTTCAAGTAGGTCAACTTGGCGGGTATAAATAATACTGTTGCCCACACTACCTCAGCCAGCTGGCTAATCATTCCTTATATTAATTTAGCCATAACAATCTATTAACCCCTTCTACCCCTGAGGACTTTGCAATTTGCAATTTAAATTTTCTTATCCCATCCTTAGGATAATTGATTTATCCTCTCTGCCCGGGAGAGGGGACCTGAAATTTGAAAGCTATCAGTTACATTATTGCTAATACTTTTGCTGATAGTTACATATTTGACTGAAGACTGAATTAGTAAGATGAGAAATGTTTTTAATTTTCTAAAAAGAAATACTAAAAATAAAAAGTTTTATTTTATTAATAATAATAATAAAGTCTATATTTACAAATTTACGTAAACAAAAATTATTATTTTACACGATTACGGATGCCACATCCTTATTTTATTTTATTTGATTAGTATAATTTCATTTATTACATAGTAAGATGAATACACTACTAATTTTATTTACTTATTTTTGTTTTGTTCATAAATTTTGATTCACCGATTTATTGAGGATAAAGTTTATTTGCAAGGATATAATTAATGGACAGTAACTATAATTCTAGACATGAATAGTCCATACTTTTATTTGCAATTATATGTAATAGGATTTTATTTATTTATAGATTTTATTAGTTGAACGGATTGCAATGGTTGGTTTATTGTCTGCATTAGGGAATTGTATTGATTTATTAAATATTTTTACATTAACTCATTTAAATTTCTGAGTTACAGGTTTGTTTCAGTAATTATGTATTTATTGATCAAATTTTGGAGTTTTTTTTTTCTTTAAATCATAGTAAATATTATATATTTGGTACTTATGGAAAGTTACTCACACAAAGATGGCTTCTGCTGTTAAACTCATAACCTGACACACATAACGCCTAGGTTATTTCATATTTATGGCTTTTTAAATTACATTTCATTACTAAAATACCTTTAACAGAAGTAGAATGATACCAAACTTTCATTTTGAATTATTTTTTATAAATCGAATTATTGAAGGAAAGAAAATTACCTACATTATGAAATTAAATATTTTAATATTTTAATCGTATTTAAACTCAAATGGAAAACAACACAAACAAAAAAAAAAACACGAATAACAAAGCAACTTTGGTTTCAAAGCAAATCGCTCTTATTACACAAAACAATTAACTTGCAATCTTAAACGTTGAACATTAAATCACATGTGATAAGTAGGTAGATTATACAACGGATATATGTGTGAGTAACTTTCCGTAAATACCATATATTTAGAAATTATATGAATTTTTTTTTTTTTTTTGACACGAAACGGCCTTACAGACTACGCGAATATCATTTCTTTCCAACTCAAATTATATGAATATTAAAAATATAAATTTATTAATTAATATTATATATTAATATATATATTTTTGTAAATGTTAACGATTACATCACGGTACCCTCCTCTCCTCTGTATGTAACAGCCAAACATAGTAATTTTTCATTCATTTATTTATAATCATTTCAAAGTAACAAAAGCATTAATTAATTATACGTTACAAAAACCGTGCTGTACAGGTATAATAAAGGGTAAAAAATCAAAAGTAGCAGAGCCAACTTTGGCGTAATATAATAAATTGGGTACTGTATAGAAAAGTTCTTATAATTGGCCTGCGAACAAAAACTGTTTATAGAGTCATAACACGATTTCGTACTAATAATTAAACGCGAAGTTGTGCTGCATAGCATTGCACATCGAAACTCCTGAATTAGTCGACATTTCATTGCATAATGAAGTAAAATGAAACCTTCATGATTAAAACACACAAAAAAGTTTGTTTGTGATATTTCTTAATTTATTAGGCATTGCATAAAAAACGCTGGTTCGAAAAATAAAAAAAAATACTGCAAATTTTTAACACTTTGGTTTAATATTTCAAAAAATAAATAAATAACAATTTGGTTTGAAAATATTTGATACTTTATTTATTTTTATGTTTTTAGTTAGTAGAATGATTCCTTACCTCTTTGTATGTTCCTATACATCATCAATGGCCGGGATATGGATGTAAGTTACCTCTAATCGGCCACGATTTTGAAACAAAATGGCTAATGTCAATGTCTAATTTTAATCAGGCCACAGTGATTTTGGTGCCACACATAAAAAAAAAATGGGTCCAGTAATCTAAAAAAAAGACCGCGAACGATGGACGGACGGATTTGTTTTTAATCGATTCTTGGATTCCAGGTAAGTACCTATATCGAATCGCAAAACTCAAATTTTTTTTTCTTTGTCGATTACACAGGTTCATTATTGAAGATAATAAACCAAAATAACACAATATCTAAATAATAATTCAGAAACTAAATACAACTTTTAGCGTCAATTTAATGCTGTATTCCTCAACTCTTTCCTAACTCCATTAAAAATTTATTTTGATTTTCTTTTAAATTCGTTATCTTTTTATATATAAAGTAGATAATTTTTTAAAACAACAATAAATCCTGCTATAAATATTAGACAGGTATCCTCCAAAGTTTTTAGTAAATCATTTCATGAGCATTTTTTATATCAGTTGACTTCAGAATTCTATCTAAACAAAACAAACAAGATTTCTGGGATCTTCCAATTATATCATAACAATAATATTTTATAACTTTTTTTTAAGTTTTTGCTCTCTTAAATTTATTTATAAATATATTAATTTATCAGTAAATGAACAAAGCTCATGCATTGCCTACAATACGCTATATATAAAATATATGTAAACAAACGCATTCATATATCTTTCCATTCAAAGCATTTGGTTCATCTATAAATGTGCATATTTTATTTTATTCCTCGTCATGTAAAATCTTATGACTCGAATATTTCGATGGTGTGAAAGAAGGGTTTCGCAATACGACCCCCCTCAGGAATATTACAGGAGAAGCGTTTGCAGTTTGTCTCTTTAGAATTATCACTTTCCTTCAACTCACTGATGAACATCAAGTCGTACATTTTTTTCAATCAATGCAAGTTTTTTTTATTAAATCGTGAATCAAATTGCGACAGTTTTTCACAAAATGAGTACAAACTTCATTCTGTTTTTTTATAATAAAGGTATATTAATAAAAATTTACAATATACAACTATAAATTGAATTTGGAAATAAAAATCAATTCAAATTTATTGAATGTCTTCAAGTACAAAATAATATTTTAATCATAAATGATGATGTTTTCAATTACAAATTTATACAGAAGCAAAATTAATATCTGTTCGATACCTAACTAGCATAAGAGCAATATTGTTACGAAGCAATAAACAATAATTTATTATTATATTTATCGAGGCAGTCTTCATAAAATTACTCACTATGCTTGACTAGTAAACTAAGAATATCTTAACTAACAATATGTTTTTTTATCACCGTAAATATTGAAACTAAAAATCTGACACTTTATCTCTGAGAAATATTCGTCAATGGAACTTTTCAAGATTTTTTTTTTCGTATTGTAGCACTTTTCTTCCAAGAAGAGTCCACGTGAGAAAGGAGATTCATCAGAAATTCATTACGAGAAAATCAAGTTTTTAAGTTTGCTTTATTATTTATGTAATTATCATATTTTATTTTTTAGTAAGGTAAGACAGGGTAACTGCGAACTCGGTAAAGGTGCATATATGGAAATTTGAAGTAAATAGTAAAATCTTCATAGATAGTAGCTCTCCCAACAAAATAAATGTAAAGTAAATTCCCTTGTATTCACTTGCCCCATGTATGAATTTACTCCGACTTAACTTATATCACTTAATAATATGTTTTTCTGTTTCTTTTCGCCATATTATTCTATTGAACGATATGAACATGCTGATGTGCATGGCTCCATCTCGAGAAAAAAAAAATTTGTCTCTCCCCCTTTCTCCCGTCGGCTTAATTTTTAATAGTAAGATTGTAATAATGTAATGCATGATGTAACAGGCTCAGTGGGCAAGTGATCTTTAATAAACAAGAGAAATTCTGAACTGGGTTCTTTCTAAAATCCTTTAAAATCCCTCAAAAGTTCCGGAGCCGCGGGTCCTAACTCCCCACGTCTCATTAATTTCTCAAGCTCCTTTGTTTGGGCTCTAATCCCCATAAATTTCTCAAGGGAGAGACTAAAGAAAATTCTGCATATGTTCTTTGGGAGCCTCCCTCCGCCAATAGAATTAAGTAGATATATATCCTTAATTTATTATTTTCAGTACATCATTTTTTTTTTTAATTTATCAATCCATGATTTTATTTTGTTGTGAGTTATCCAATATAGTGTTATCTCCCTTCCACATTTTCCTGGTTGTAATAGAAGGGTACAAAGAGCGGAGAGCTAAAGGAGCAGAGAAGATACAACTCCTATATTGACCAAGTATCGGCGAACATGATTGATGTACCTGCCACACAGTCAATATTTATTTCCGTCGTCTTTTACAAATATTACGTTTCTGATAATAATAAAAAAAAAAAGAAAAAACCTGCAGACTTTTCCTTTCAAAGTTCTTATTAATTTTTTCTTATTTTCTAATTGTTGCTAAAAAGGTAAAAACGGACGAATATTTGAGTTATAATTTATATTTAAAAATGAGTTACAAACCCACTAAAAACGATTTCATGACAAATTACTACTTAAAACGGATAAACTGAGCATTACTTAAAAATATCTAAGATATCAGCCGATAACAAATGAGATTGCGACAGACTATACAAAATTTTGCTCATATAATTCACTACTGTAGGCATTACGAAAGAAAAAATACGAACATATCAACAAATTTTAACTGAAAGGGAGATTTTACCAATGCCACGTCAAAGTTTATTTAATAAATACAAAATACTATTTAAAAAAACTTTAAATGAAACTGATAGTTATACTATAATATACTATTAAATAAAAGGGCAGCCCGTTTTTCGCTGGTAACCGCTCACCGCATTTTTTACCAAATTTCAACTTAATCTTCTTCATGGTCAGCGGAATGTTTAGAAATAATAAATAAAACCGATTTTTCATGAAAGTGTTATTCAAAATAGTGATTAATAAATTTCCAACAGAAAAAGTGTCGGACTTGTCATACGTGGCGTAGCTATGACAATTCCATACCCGTGGAGTAAGGGAAAAAAAATAGTATAAAAACCTGAAACGTTATTGCCGTTTATAAAAATTTATTGTAGCAAAAGAATAATTTAAAAATTTGTTGCGATAATCGCAAGGCCAAACGTAAAAATATGTTAGAATAGATCTTCGTGAGAAATGTTTCTCCCATGGCCAATTGTGTGGAGGGGTTTCCAGAATTGAAAATCCTAACAATCGAATCATTTTGATGCCAACGGGAAACATAACTCGAAATATAACTTATTCAGAAGTCCGACAAATTTATTTTTTTCTTGCTATAAATGAAATAATTGCATCGTTAATAAAGGTCAATCATTGAAAGTATGTGGACTGGATTTGGAGTATGCATCTTTTTCTCATGTACAATTATATGTATTATACAATTATATGTATTATACAATTATATAGCATAGGAAAACCAAGGGATTTGTTTTAATATCAATATCCGGAATCAACTATAATATTGTATATCGAAGAGCATTGAAATGAACTTAAAATTGAATAAAATAGTAATTGCAATCTATGTGATTCAAAATATAAAAATAATAATATCTGCGTAAATCTCTAATTATAACTGCATACAATAATTGATATTACACTTTCAATTGTGTTAATTTAATCTAGCAATAGAGAAGCAATGCCGGATCAGCTAGTATATAATAATTTTAACAGTAATATAAAAAGTCAATAACAAAATTACGTTCTTGTCATTATTTTATTTTATTTTAGTTATGTTTTGTTAAATTTATTTATTTGGTTATTGTCTCTAGTACTAAGGATCACGGTCAAAATTACAATTTACATTCTGCAATAATGCTTGATTTTTTTTTCAAAACCGCCAACAAAATCGCAATATAGCCTTCAACGTCTTCTAGAATATCTTCGATACTGCTTTTCATTCCTTCGGATTAAGGACGAATTTGGAAATTCCAAAAGAAGATGCTTAACAGTTTTGCTGGTCTGGCAGTGTTTTTATGTTGGAAACACAAGATCTCTCAAAAGATAGACGTGAGAAAAAAATCACAGTTTTCTATGATACTATATAGAAAGAATGACCTAACATGAAAAATGTACGTCTGCCAACTTAAGGCCGCTGGAATACAAAATGGCGGCCAAAAAACTTGGGACTATTTTTGTTTTTTCACCTATCATTCTTAAACAGTGTATTCTATCGAAAAAAACTTAGTATATTAAATACTACGTCTAATGAGCACCACAACATAATAATTTGCTTATCTGGTATAGTCGAAAACCACGGTCATAAACAACGATTGGGTCTGCGACCATAGTTTTCGACCACACCAGTTACCCAAATTGTTTTATTATGGTACTCAGACGCAGAATATCCTTTAATTTAATATACCATCGATTTTCCGATAGAATGTACTGTTTAAGAATTATAGGTAAACATTTTTAAAAAGTCCTAAGTTTCTTTGGCCGCCATTTTGTATTTCAGCGACTAAAAGTTGGCAGGCGTGTATTTTTCATGTCAGGCCTGTGAGCATGTTCATGTTATATGCCCAAATCTTTTGTAAGAAATAAGTCACTTTTTTTACCACGGGCTTCCAGACATATTAGACCAGCGATTAAATCACTGTATAAAAATTAAAGCTGGCAAAATGTGCCATAAGATTGACTCCATTCATATTTTTACTATCTTATATAGTTTCCAAGTGTATAGTATCCTACCGGATCCTAGTACCTATCTTGTATAGTTTCCTACCGGCTCCCTTCTGGAACCGATACAAATAGAGAATAAATTAGATAAGTAAATTAAGTAAATGTGGTTTCTGGAACCCCCACCTGCCTTAGAAAAGCAGTTTGCCAGAAACATAGCACTCCTTAATGCGTAGCTTTTCCGCGGTATGACGATTTGAAGAAACAAAATCCTGCTTTTCGATGCACTCTAATACACAGGACATAGTACGTATGCTTGAGGCATGGAATGTGTATAAAATTGTTAATACATTTTACCAATATAAGATTGCTTACTAATTAGGAGAAATGCCGATGCGTATTTGTATTTTAGGCAGCAAAGAAATTACCATCTCTCTATTGTTGATTGTAAGTGAAGTCAACAAATTGAAGCTTTCAGAATTGTTATTGACGACATATAGTGTGCCTATGAGCGTTTAATTATCATAAGTTCAATACTGTGTATTGATACTGCACTAATTATTAATTATCTACGAACATTAGCGCTAAGTGCCGATAATTGAAACAGAAAGCCGAACCACCTTCTCGTTAGGGGAACCTTACATCATTAATATGGAATGCCTGGGGTAGCTTATCTTCATTACTATGCTCAATTATCTTAGCTTATACTATGTTTCAACCTCGGATATTAGAACAACTAAAAAGAAAAATAATTAACGTAAGAAAATTGTTGCTAGGTTGCAGTTTTGCGGGTTTTTCTATCCGAATAGAAGGAAATTTTGAAATTCGGTGGGTATAAAAATGTAATAGTATCATATAAGAGGGTAAATTGGGATGATTTAATAAAACATAGGGGACATAGCCAAATTGACAAACAAAAATTGCTAATATTTTGAATGGCTTAAAACAACGAATTAATAGTACTGGAGCTGATGACGTGTAGAAAGACGCCTTTCGTCACATTTTATGTATTGAAAATATTTTGCCATTAAATTTTGACATGCCGTATTTAGCTAATATTTACTTTCTCTTTTTGTTTATTCGTTCATATAATGTGTCTTGCTTTTTTTTTTTTTTTCTGTTTTATCGATGTGACGATCGTGATTTCAAGTATAGGAAACATAGGAGAATTTGTCTTGAAAAAGGGTAATTTAAGTTCGAAGAGAGAGTATTTTCAGGAAAAGGTGTGGCAAGCCTGATTCTTGATAACCGATGATAAATCATTTACATTTCATATCACTTTTTCTTTAGTTGATTTTTAAATAACACACCTGTGACATTTTTCTTTTTTTTTTAATGTCAGATTTTCATTGTTATCATATTAACATTTAGCAAAGGACAATCAATGGCATGACCAAGGATACTATACAGCCCAGTACCTAATCCTACTGTTTCCAAGCCTTTCGCTGTCTCAAGTTTGGTTTAGACTAGATTTGTAATTTAGTCGAGTGGCGAGTGATTGAGTGATTTAGTAGCTAAACCAAATAAAAAAAAATTATAAAAACAAACAGATGAAGCGATTTGCATAAATGGACTTAGAAAATACGATAAAAATACCTGGATTGAGTGAAAGGGAATTTAAATTAAAAACATCAGGTTAGTGTCTACTTTAATTATAAATCTATATTATTTATACTCATAATAAGCACTAAAATAAAAAAAAAAGTAAGAATGATAATTTCTTTTCAGATAGACCTACTTATAGAATAAAAATAAAAATAAAGGAGTTCAAATATTTATTAAATAATCTTTATTAGCTTATTCACTTTATTGCACTGCAACATCTTCATTTCGCGAAGCTCCACTCATTGGTGTAATGCACACGGTAAGGTAAACGATTTTTTGGGCAGTAGCTATTATTTTAGTTACTAAATTACACGCTACAATCGACAATTACACAATCGACTAAATACTAATACTAAATACTAAATACTAGCATAGTCCGAAGAAGCTTTAGTGTTCAGAGAAATGTACAGGATCTGGATTGGTGACAACGGGAATTAGTATTTAGGCTTAATTCTGCCTAAAAAGTTTTTAAAAGACGATGATTATGTCTGCCAGTAGGACAGTCCAGCAGCAGAAAAGACATCTTAGATTGAAAATTCGTACTAAATATAAATAACCTGATACGATGAGTTGTTACATTACAAATTAACATTAGCATTGTGATATTCTGTTTAGATATTTTGATAAACTGGATGCACCGATCCAGTATTTTGTAGCTTGTAGTATTTCATTTTTCGATCTTTGGAACGAAGACAAACAAATTATACTTATTAAAATCTATATTTCATTATTCAATCTATTCTATAAAATCTATTCTATTCAATCTAATCAATAAAAACATAAAATAATTTTTTTATGGGGAAGTCCATCCCACCCATCCCACCATTATAATTAACTACGAATATAAATAAAAAAAACTGGCTAGTCGAACAGCAGTTACAGTAATAGCTCCAGCCCATCAAACGAATTCTCTGTTTTTAGGGTGGGGTATGTATATGTAGGGAGGGGTATGAGTAGGTAAGAAGTAGTGAGTCAGGAGGAGAATATTTGCCAGGTAGAGATCGATGTGGAAAGAAATAGAAATGGAAGAGGAAGATAGAAGAAGAAGCGGAGGGTGGAGGGGATTATGAAATAAAAATGGGATGATTGAAAAGATGGCCTTGGGCAGTATATATACGGCATGGGGGATTGAGGAGTATTTCATGGTGTGGTCTATATCCTACATTTAGGAAGCATCAGAGCACTGACACGCACATATAATATAACTTTTTTTATTTAAAATAAATATTATTACGTAATAGCTATTACCATTATCCCAAGGCATTCAAAAATATTTTGCTAATTTTATAAATCCTAAAAACCTGGGAGCCGAGCCATGATAGGATATTAATTTACTTAATTATTGTTTGAATACAGTTTTTATAGCCATGGGTAAAAAAACTTTGTATTGATGCAGAAAGATAAAATAATTTCATCTACAGAATCGAAAATTTCCAATCGCGTTTTACGTTTTTAACATCAAGGCACAAATTTGTTTCGCGGTTTCATGTCTGTTTGTGAGTAGACAAATTCATATGACGGGTATAACACATACTATTGTTAATCCGATTTTGATGGAACTTTCAAGGTTTGTGCTGGTTAGATTTAGATGATCCCATATCAATTTTATCAAATTCATTCACTACTTTCGCTTACACATGCGCAAACGTATTTTACTTGACGCGCATATTTCGAAAAATGCTCGTCGATTGAGAAGTCGGAGGAAAGCTAGGGACTAGTGTAAAAATGGATCATCATCAATTTCATCAAATTTCATGTGTATATACAGATAGATGGGCAATAGCGAAAATTAATATAAATGTAACGTACATATATACATATATATATATATATATATATATATATATATATATATATATATATGTGTGTGTGTGTGTGTGCTACATATGCCCGGAGAGAGTCTTGAGCTGTGTGGATTTTCCCCGGTAGGAAGTCATCCAAATTGACGCTAGCCATGTTGCTTTGCTTTGATTATCTATAGCTAGCACCTTAGACCTCTCGACCATCCCGGCCCTCCCCCCATAAATTTATATATATATTATGGATTAGCAATAGATAATAAAAAAAGTTAAGCAGTGTGGTTAGCGTCAATTTGGATGACTGCCTACTAGGGAATATTCACGCAGCCCGCTAATATCTTTCCTCCGGACATGTGAGGCCTGTCAGCCTACAGTGAGGCAACTTACTCAGACCGCGTGACTATATAGGAGTGATGACCTTACCGCGGTTAATTATTGGATGTCAAATAGCCGCACGGAGTTTCGGTCCTTGGACGGTATACTTCGGGGAAAGAAATATAGGTCCTCGTGAGCCTGCTTACTCTGAAAAGCCATAATCCGTGGATTTAGACTGATTTGTTGAGCTATACTGACCTACTTGGCAGACATTTTAATCTAAAATATGACCACAGATTAATAAATTATAATCATTAGAAAAGTTCTAAATAGAAAACTTTCTTAATCGTCGAAAGTTTATTTTATTGTTCCATCACGTGCTGATTAGTCCCTTACTGGATTACTCCAGCCAATTTCTGAGACCAAAAAATCCTTATTCTAAATGTTTAAATAAAATCCTTTCTCTGGATTTCGAGAACCATTGTGGAAACAGGAGAAAAGAAATTGTTTGTATTGCAGTATAGGCTAAGTTGAAGCCAAGCTCGTCTAACAAATCAGGAAACTTGTTATAACTGAGCTAGGAAAGAGTCCGAATCGTACAAGTTTTCTCCTCTTGTGAAAAATATTTATCCAAATCCTACATTTCGCAAGTCAAACATTTGTATGACAAAGAATTCTTGTATATCGGCAATTTAATAAATTTATTTATTCTTTATGTATCCATATGATGAAAGCTATGTGCTGCGGAACAATTGACTTTTGAATAGATATTAGACATATGTACTGAATACCAATTAGGGTGACTATTCTGTAGGTTTTTCTTCAAAAGATTTAAAAAGCGTCAATGATTTAATAGTATAAATAATGGCTGCTGTAAAATTTTTGATCAAACCAAAATGCCTAAAATATGGAACATAAGTAATAATATCAAACAGATAGAACGTACCTATGAGATAGGAGTCCACCAGAATGTATTTATTGTCAACATCTCACCAACCAACCTACTCGAATTCTGATGGAATATAAACTCTACAAGGATCCGAGGTGAAGATATTCGAAAACCGTTACGACAAAGTTGTTTAACCTGAAAAGTTATGAATTTCAAATCAAAACGATCCTTTTCGTGTAGAATAATTGTTAATAGACTGAACAATCCATTAATTCTTAATGTATGGATTTAATTTTTAAATCTTAAATTTTTATATTTAATATAAACTATATAATAATTTGATATTTACCTAAAGGAGAACAAAGGGTAAATATTTTTCCAGAGTGAAAACAGTTTTCCAAAAATTAGAGTATAGTTGTAGCATAGGTATATAATATCTCGTTGGAGAGCTAAATATTTAAAAATATTAATTTTTTAACATAGTCGTATAAGGTAATGCAGACGAAAAAAATCGCATAAAGGTAAGTAATTGTTATAGTTAATAATTTATATTTTTATACTACTTAATAGAAATTAAATGTTTCTATAGGAACTGAATTGAATTTCTATGGACAATTTTAAAGTTTCACTAGCCCTATTTGAGTAGAAATTAATTTCTACTCAAATTAGAGTAATAAGTGATTGTGAGTAGTAAGTAATTGTGTAATGCGCGCACCGCACCAGATTTATTTCTATTAAAATGGAAATACGAGTAGAAATAAATAACTCATAATGAATTACAATATTAGGAAACGCATTGGACAACTTGAAACACAATGAATCCGCCCATTCTTGCTTCACTTCCATTTATTAGGGCTCCACTGTAACTGATGGAGCAATTTTCGCTGGAAGCAACACCTGTGTACGCACTACAGCTTTTTGGAACCAATGGTGCTACTTGCAATATCCTCCCAAACTCTAGGCTTACAGCTATTTTTTCTGATTCGAAATCTACTCTGAAACCAACACCAGATCCCTTTTATAGTCATCCATTAGTCCCTATTTTGGCCGAGAGGTAATCAATTTGGGAATCGGCAGAAACCAACTGACAAATGTGCCAGACTGGACATTGAAGTTGGGTCCACTTCTAAGAAGAAGCTTGGAATAAGTTTCGGACATAGTGACGTAATTGCATTGGTTAAAGATAACAAGGCATTATTAATATTTAAACTAATAAATAAAATGTAAAAAAGTAAAATATTTTAATTCACACTCAATACAAATAAATTAAGGAAAACATAACCAAGTTTATCAAAAGTGAGAATAATTAATTTACTAATATAAACTTAAATTGGAACGTTCCAGAGTATATTACCTCTCCGCAATATGATGACACGCGAAGCGTTTCACATTCATAAAAAAAAAAAAAAAAGAAAGTCATTACCGAATGTTTTGAAGACATACAAATGACTAATTCAATTTGATACGTCTGCGATGGTTATGGAGGTGGTGATAAAAATGGGAATGTAGTTCTATCAACTTGAGATAAGAGCAGCTATAAGGTCGAGAGTCACGTAATTGCTACGAACTATTGCCAGGCAGTAAAGGTCTCCAGGAATTAAGTTCTAATGAAGAATATAAAAATGCAACTAAAAAGCCATTTACTATACCTGAAAGGCTAACTTTTTACATCAACAGACCGAAATAAAAAAAGGCAATATAAAATATTATCTCCAAGCCTCCACCAATATTACTTCCTCAATTACCCAAGGAAAAAAAAAATGATTTCCAGATCTTTCTTGTTTTGAACGTTTTAGAATCATCTGCGTCGAAAAGACTTTTTTGATTTAAAACAAAAAACGTTGCACATTAATACACAATAGTATATCGTTTCCAAATAGTTATATTTAAAAAAAATATCTGACGTGCCCACAAATTCGACTTTCCTTACAGCTTTGCGTTAAAGTCCAATACAAAAAATGTTCGCTATATCATCGCGAAAATTAATCCGATTAAGATTTTTATTTTATGTTTAGCTTTGCAGACAATTAAATAATCTTTCAAAAGAGCATCTAGAATGTTTCGAGAGATGCTCGAATCTCTGAATGAATGTTCGAATCATCAAAACGTGTACAAAAATCAATAAGCAATCTGTCTATATCTCTGCTAATAAAAAAAAAACCTGTAATATTACAACCAATGTAGGGTTTTAGTAAGGGCGTATTGTTTCTAGGCCAACGGTTGTGCAAGGAAGTGATTTGGCCACGATCCCGTTCAACCGCCAGGATTTTCTCCAATTAAGGGTACCCACATAGGAGGGTCTTCCGTTCGAACAAAAAAATTATTTGCCACAGCCGGACAGGAATCCGGGCATATGAGCACAGTGCCTTACTCGCTCAGCTACTTCGTTCCATCATATCTGCTAAAACTAGTTAAATTTTGATGATTTTTTTTTTTAATTTGTAGGAAATTTAATTAAATTTCAAATATTTTTTTATAAAAAAAAAGCATACAACCATAAAATTTATACTTTTTGAGTTATGCGCAAATAAAATATTCTTTTGTATTTTTTCAGCTTTTTTTCGAGGTTGCCTTATATATAGTATGATAAATTACAGAGCTTTAAGGAGGAGACTTTAGGCAAGTTTCATCAAAATCATGTTTGGCCATTTTGGTGCATAAAGTTTAGAAAATCACACATATCGCCTATTGCGCAGTCGATATTGTACACTGGGTGTCCGATTTGGTAGGTTTGGTTTATTTAAAATAATTTGAATTTTTATTTTTAGTCATATAGCTATATGAAATGGCGGATGGTCATGTCGAGTTCCGAGAATGATCCTGGGGTGTCTTGTTACTTAGGTGCCAAATCTCAAAAAATATCGGCCCAATGCTCTCCAAGAAAAACCTCGGTCGTTCGGATTTTTTAAAATCAATTTTTGTATTCCACGTATCTTGAAATGTAAAACCAAATATTTTGAGGGGGTTAAAATTTTTCCTCTTGGTCGATTATTGAAAATAACAAACCTAAAATCTTCAATAAGTTTAAGATAATTAGAGAAATGTTATAGTTGGTTTACTGTCACACCTTCCATGTCAACATTTACGTGCCATAATGAATTATATATATTTTTTTCAATTAGTTTTGGTGTTATTGGAATTTTATACTTTCCGGCAAAACAAAAACTTAATGAGTGAGCCGTTACTAGTACTATGTAATGACATGTTTTAAAAGGTTATAAATTCAATCATAAGACTTTATTAAATGACATTAAAAAAAGTCTCATAGCGAAATAGTTTTATTAAACATTTTATTTTTTTTCTTGGTCGATCATGATGTTCATCATTCAAAATAATAAACCAATAGTGTTTCAAGTTCGTTTAGGCAAGCGAGTTTTTGACCCCTTCATTTCGATCGCTAGCGTCAGACAGAGAAATGTATGGATTAATATTTTTTTTTCTTATATGTGCTTTTTGGCTCTAAATGTTATGGATTATTTATATATAGCATCAGTTTCAACGATTCAAAAGTTTCGTTTTAAAACGATGGAATTTTATTTTAAATACCTAAATAATATGGTTGAACTTGTTGGTTTACCGCCTCGGGTGCTAGATGCAGTAGGCAGAGTAAAGTCTACTGTGATTGTCGATAAGTCAATTAATGTAATTTAGTTTCTGAGATGTTTAAATTTAATTTAATTGTTCATTAAAATTGACAAAGCAATAATATCAGAATTTTAAATTATATATATTTATATATGAATGACCAGCAAGAAAATATACAGTTGATGATGTTGAGTAAGATCAATAGGGCGGTGGGACATGCCGACCGGTAAGCTCGCTGGCAGGGCTCCAACTCCTCAGAACAAAGTCAGTCCATACAGTAGTGTCCATCTCTTCTGTCGTCCACGATCTTTCAAAGCACATTCCTAATCGCCATACTACTCATACCTACTTAAATGCACATGAACGTACTCCCTACAGAATTACGGTATTGCTAAAAAGAACCGCTCAATAAAACTTAGACGAAAATATAAAGAGACTAATTGCGGGTGTGATAACAGTTGACCTTCCCACCAGTAAGAACAGGAGACTAATAAGGAAGTGGATGAGCGATCTCCTTCCTTAACTAACCAAGGTAACTGAATCAAGCTCGGGGAAAGGTGCGATACTGTCCTTCCTCTGGTGTGGATGTATGTGCGTGATATATATTATGATTATATTCCTTGTAGTCAGATAATTAAATTGTTGGTTCCAGCAACGTTTGATATGGCTTTTACCAAAATTACTTTTTTTTTTGGTGAAATAACGTTGACTAACATTGTCTCACAGATGGAAAAACGTAAGGATAAAATTTCAAATAATCGTTTGGTACTATCTAGCAGTTAGTTTGAGAACTTAACCCTTAACTTTCACATACTGTTTTGGTCATAGCAAACGTTATTCCGCCAAAAAAATTAATTCTGGAAAAAAGTCACATCCAGCGTTGTTCCAGCCAACAATTCAATTTTCTGATTTAATCAAATCCTGTTTGACAATGGCGTATCGATATTGAAATTAAGTGGAAAATTGTGTTTATTCTAGGACCAAGTCCTCTTAGATCAACTACAATGAAAACAGATGAGTACTTATTGTCTAGTTATAAAATAATTTTAGGCTATAAAATCAGATAGTTTTTAGGTACATTTTATACTAGATCGGAGGATTGATATATAGACGGCGTGAATAAATAGTTCATGTTTCAGGGAAGATAAGGAAGAGGCATTAAGGAGGGAGGCAGTATCGGTATCGCACATCCTGACAGAGTGCTTGACGTATGAAGATAAACGAAATGAAGTTGGACTCGAGACTGATTTAGCTTATACATTGAAAAAAAGCATCAAGGCTGCGGTAAAACTGATACCATTTCTTAAAAAATTTAAATTTATACCAAAATTTAAAAATCTTTGCTGTTTTAAACTAAATTTCATATAATTTTGATTGGGAACTTAAATTTTATAATTTCCAAATGCCTGTAAGCTTAGTATAAGGCAAAAATAACTCAAGCGGTTGAAGAGCCCAAAATTGTTAATAAATAAATAATTCTGTTTATTTCACATTACTGTGATTTTTAAACTAATAGTTTTGTTATAATTAGAAAATAAATTTGACGAAAATGATAAATAATGACACCAAAGACCACCTTCAGTAGACAAAATAATCAAGAGATGCAAAAACATTATGAGCGGTGTGCTTCATCTCCAACGTCGACCTACAATTAAATTATAATTATAATAGAGTAAAAAAAAGTTACACTTTTTACACAATACTAGGCCCACTGTGAAAATTTTATGTGTTAATTTTCATTAAAGACTGAATGAAAATAATTAAAGACATCTTTACTTACTAAATGTCTCATTTGTACAGTAAATATTATCCTATAGTTTAGTTGCTTGTATACATTTATTTTAGTTTCTTATATTTATTTTTTTAATCCCTAATTTTCTACAATTTTCATATCTATAAAAATCCTATAAATTATTTTACTTCTACGTTCAAAATATCGTCGGCAAAAGTGTGAAACCACGCAAGTCCAAAACGATTTCATTTAGACTGATTTTATTATTTTATTTTTGCCTTACTTCTGTGAAAAACAATTAATTCTTATTTTTTTCTATTCGCTAGTATCATTTGCAGTCAAATCATTAGCTGGTACATACAATTTTAAAAAAAATATAATATAACTAAAATTAGATTTTTACTTCCTTGTACGAAGTAAAGGAAGTATTTTAATCGCGAAAATTTCTGTTTTCAGATTTCAACGGAAATATCCATTTTGACCATCCCTGAATCCATTTTTACTAGTCTCGTGACGACTGTATGTACGTTCGTTCGTACGTTCGTACGTATCTCGCATAACTCAAAAACAATTAACCGTAGAAAGTTAAAATTTCTTATTTAGGAATATTATATAATTTAGTTGTGAACCTCCCTTTTTGGTCACTGCATGATTACCGGAAGTGGTACTTTACTTGAAGGTCTTTACTGATTTTCATCAAAAATTATATTAAAATATTATGCGAAACTTCTCAAATTTGGTATTTAAGATTCACACATTAATATAAACAACATAGTAAATTTTGGTAAACATTGGCAAACCGGAAGTTGTACTTTACTTGAAGGTCATATTAGACTTTCATCAAAAAGTATATTAAAATATAATGTAAAACATCTCAAATTTTGTAAATTAGACTCTTATATAATATCAGTAATTTTATAGATTTTGGCTGAAATTGAAGATCCGAAAGGGGTTAACTTGAAGGTCATAAGAAACTTAGATCAAAAGGTATATTGAAATTTATTACAAAGATCATATGTTTCGGTGGTAAAGGTTATAAACGCATTTTTTTCCACTATAATTAAATAGTTTTATTACTTGTTTTAAGTGTTAAAATTGATAGTAAAATACTGGTTTTCCAACCCATTTGTGAGATGAACAAGTCTGCAGCAGGAGAATAAGACATAAGTTAAGTGGGTTTTTTCCGCTTAAAATGTCGAAACTGTCGATTTCCAGTGCTTTATATAGACAGTTCGAATGTTGTCAAGGATCACGAAGAAATATCTTGGGAACTTGTTACCAACTGAAAGAAAACTTCATATAATAAAGGAATGAGACTTCAAGAAACAAGAGCTTATGTGTGTTTGTATGTGTGTCTAATAGTCGGGACGCCGAGAATCGTCTTTGAGATAATGCAATCTTCGGAAAGTAGTAACCAAATTCAGGGTTTTAGCCATATTTCATATATTATCTTATTCTGCAAGTTCTTTTAACACTAAAACCTTAAAACTTCTAAACATTTTATTTATCTTATAACGTTTCCGATAACATTGCACATTCTCAAGACATTCATCTAAAAGCATGCAATTCATCTGCTATATATCTCATTGTCGGTACAATCATTGCAATTATTAGTTCATTCATTATATAAATCTTATTTCTTATATCTGTGTAATGATTTGCAATTCCACCCAAATCAGTTTTGAAATTGACTCCTTTGATGTCAGTTACTAATTCTATTATATTTTCCAACCGTATGTTAGCAATTAAAACAATTTTTGAAATATATCAAAAATATCAAAGTAGTTAGATCATAAAGACTATAAAGGAAAAATGGAGAAAGTTTTAGAAGACAAAACAACATTTACAAAGTAGAAATAATCCGGAAACTGAGCTAAAAAAATTAAGCTGACAACAGGCCAAAGACAGCGTCATATATTGATTAAAAGCCATAATCTAAAGTTCACTTCACAGATTTAAAATTTATAAAATTAAAAATATAATAATGAATGAAGGAAATTTCTAAGTAAAATAAAAAAATATAGTTTAAAATATCGGTATCATCAATATATATCGTTGTAAAATATCGATATATCGCATGTTAAGATATCGATAGAAAATATCCGACATATTTCATATACCGATATTTTGATATATTTTTTTCAAACCCGATATATCAAAATACCGCGTTTCGATATCTCTACCCAAGTCGTATACGTTATGGAGCATATTATACTACCAAAGTATAGAATATGTATGTAAATTCAATAAACATTTCACTCCCAGGGGTTCTGTAGAAGAAAAGGAACAAAAGAATTAAGAAGAAGATGATGTGGTTAGTAAAGATGCTAAACCCAATCAACATTCAGATCTAGACGCTCTAGTTTTTATAGGTCTCCTGATCCTAGAGTCCTTCCAAAACTGACAGATTTATTTTTTTACCTGAGCCCATAAGTCGTGATCCCATCCTTACCAACTGGCCCTCACCCGCCCTGCATTTATTATTATTTTTTTTTTTATAGTTATCATTAATTATTATTTATAAGTTATTATAATTGTAGCAATCACCTCTCCCATGATAGCCTCCTGGGTTCACCCGGAGACTGGCCGAGGAGCCTGGTTATCCTGTGGAGGGCCGGGGTGGAGAGCCTGGCAGAGGGCGGGGGGCCTTCCTTCACCTGGCCCCCTGTCTCGGGTGAGCTGAGCCTGTGGTGGGCCAGGTGCCGTCTCGGGTCTGCAACATCACAATATATGTCAATATAACCAACAATTATAAAAAAAATATATAAATAAAGAATAATACATTGAGATGTTTTCTCTCGCTTTTTTATATCACACGATGCGAGTACAGTGACTTGTGTATGCGCATAGAATTTGCCTTCTACTTGCAACGTGTAAACACTTGAAGACAGACAGTTTACTGGAGCGATTTTACCCTGAAATCTAAATGCGAGAAGAAAAACAAAATGGCGAAACCGAATAGAAAGTGTAAGTGGAGTGAGACAAAAACTTTAAAATTCATTATCTGACATCCAGAAAATGCTATGGAATTTTAGACATAAACGTTATAAAAATAAGGTTTTTAGAGAGGAAGTCGATAAACGCCTGTGAGCCATGCAGACATAAAAAAGAACATTAAAAATTTAAGTAGTACTTACGTCCAAGAAGAGATTAAAAGTAAATACGTCATCATCATCATTGTCTATCCTCTATGAACCGCATTAAGCAGTGTGAGGAGGAAGTCTACAGAGCCCTCTCCAGCTCTGCCGGTCCTCTACAAGACGCCTTCTGTCATTCCATTGAAGTCCTCTTCTCTGGAAGTGGCTCTTTACCTCATCTTCCCATTTCCTTCTTGGCCGCCCTTTTCCTCGCTTGCCCTCAACTTTAACTCGATAGGTCTCGCTAGCGATTCTGCTTGGTTCCATCCTCAGGAGGTGCCCTAACCATCTTAGTTGGCTTTCCTCTATTATATCGTTTGCCGACTTAACATTGAGGTTCAACCTGATGGTGTTGTTGCGTATTCTATCTCTTCTTGTTTTTCCTTCGATCTTTCGAAGAAATCTCATTTCCGATGCCTGTATTCTCGATCGATGTTTCTTTGTCAGCGTCCATGATTCTGACGAGTACGTTAAAATGGGCAGAAATGTCGATCGGAATACAGCCACTTTTGTTTTCTTTTCCACCTCTCGCCTGCTTAGAAAACCTCTCTTCACTGCTTCAAACATCCTGCCCGCAGCTGCGATTCGTTCCGTCACTTCCGAATCGATATATCCATATTCATTAAGGTGCGCACCCAGGTATTTGAAGTTTTCTACCTGTTCGAGGATTTCGTCTTCGACTCTGATGACGCGCATGTTTCTCCTGGGTTTCTTCCCAACCCTCATTAGTTTTGTTTTCGCAGGGTTCATAATCATGTTAATCTTCAGCAGTTCTTCTTTCAATTTATTAATATTGTACTGAAGATTCCTATCAGTGTCGGAGAAAATGACAATGTCATCGGCGAATGCAAGTAATGAGAGGCTAACTGGTCTCAGATTGGCGTATCCTAGGTGATATTTCCGCATTTTCTCTTTAGCCCTCCGAATAGCTGAGTCCATAACTAAGATAAACAAAAGTGGGCTGAGACTACAACCTTGCCGGATTCCTATGGTAGTTTCGATTTCCTTAGAGGTGCAGTTGGCAAATCTTACCACGTTTCGTGTTTTCTTATAGAGACTCTCAACCGCCAGGATATGACCATGATCGATCCCTTTTTCTCTTAAGGCCTCTAAGATATCTGACTTTCTTACTCGATCAAAGGCTTTTGTAAGGTCAACAAAGCACACGGACATTTCCCTTTCTTTTTCAAGTACTTTTTCGAAGACCTGTTTCATAGCAAAGATAAGGTCTTGGGTGCTACGATTTTCACGAAAGCCGTACTGTTCCTCTTCAAGCAATCCTTCGATTCTTCTTCTTATTCTCTTTTCTAGAATCTTAGAGTAAATTTTACATTAAATTAAGTAAATACGTAAAAATTAAAATCGTAAAATGAAGACATCAAAAGTATCCTGGATCTCAACGGAGGAAGTTTACAAGTCCTCATTATTATTAAATATTAAATTTTATACATCTTCAACTGAAACTTTTATAAAAATTGAGTTTTTGACGGATTAAAATTCTTCATTCAAAACTGCATCTAAATCTTATTAAGAATAACAATATTTTTTAGTTGAACATACAATTAAATGTGATTACTCCATTGCTTACCGAAAATGAGTTCCATCGCCAAAAGACCATTTGCGGGAAACCTGCGGCCTCCGAAAGTTTTTCTCATTATATCTTGTGAACGGATGAATGGATTTTCGCCATTCAAACGGTTTTCCGACCATTTAGAGGAAGACTAAAAGGAAAATGGGTGTGAACATTTTTTCGAGTTTTCATTCGCTTTTTCTCTTCTATCTCGTGAACGAATGAATGGATTTTCTTGTGTTCCAACAGTTTTCCAACTATATAGAGATAGGTTAAAACTAATTATTCTTTCAGCTAATCAGTAAATATTTGTTATACTGATATTACTGTTCTAATTATTGTTATGTGTGCATTTAAATATTTAGTAGCTCTTAACGTAATCAGGCAATCGAGGTAAATAATAATCTGAGAAAAAAATCAATTAGGTACAAGAGTTTTGAAATTATCTGAAGCTTTGATTTTTGCCAAAAAAATTATTTTGATATATATTGCTTTATATGACAAATGCTACATTACATTACACTTTATCTTAAATATATTAATAAAATTTACACTTACCAAGAGTATTGGTATCCGCAAATGAAAATCTGGGTAAATGAGGGCTCGTTGGTCTTGTACCTGAAATAAAAACCAAATATAAGTTTAATATTTTCAAAAATAAATAAAATATATTCTATATTAGAAAAAGATAAAATTACAAGCATGTAGATATTTTTCAGGTGTAGGAAATTGGGAGTCTAGACACTGATAAACTGGATTATATGAGAAATCGAAAAGATTTATGAAAAATGAAATAAAATAAAGCAGCAGTTATTAAGAATGAAAGATAAGAGAAAATAATAAAATAGGAAAACGTCGAGATTATTTTATTTTTTCTAATCTTCTATTTAAAAAAAAAATAATTTGACTAGGTGGGAAATGACCAAACCCTAGTCCTTACTGTAATAATAGTACTGTATAGGGCAGTCCTGTACAGCTCGATTAATTTATGTATTTACTTAAAATCAAAACCCAATTAACTCTGAAATATTAAACATTCTGTGTTGAAATCGTATTGAATCGATTTTATATTTAACTGAACAAAAAGTTAATGAGAGTTAGGCACGTGCAACCACAACTACTTATTAATTTTATGGATAATTCATTTTAATCTGGTATGAATCTAATTTCTATTATAAAAAATAAATTTAACTTTTTACAGCTGTTGTTACGTAACCTCCCTTTTCCTTCAGTAAATGTATAAGATATCTTGGAGTGAGATGCTGTCTCGGGGTTGATTGGTCTTCTTAGACTGCGGATATGTCATGTGCTGTATTTTGTCATTAAATATATATTATTATAATTTTTTTTTCTTCTGCCCTAATGATGCCTGAATTAGCGTAATATCGACAGATTAGTCGCGTTCCGTTATTCTAGAGACTCTAGGAATAATGTGTGGAATTTTCCATTTATATCCTATCTATTATAATTAATTTATAGAGGCTGATATTTAGAGACATTTTCCTAAAAACTGTCTTTTTCATGAGCTAAGACGTGTATAGCAAAGAATATAGGACATGTTTTATCATGTACGGAAATTTTGTGTAGTGACAGAGGATAAATGTGCATAAGCATTTCATCATTTTGATATATCTGTTTTAATAAAAATGGCTCCACATATTTTCATCGAACAGTAAATTTGGAAGCCTTTTTACAGAAAAATTTCGATTTGCCGAACCAAGAGAGAAATAAATGCTTTCACTACTAACAAGAAATTACGAAGAACATAAATGGTTCTAATTTCATATCTATTTTCTAATATTTTTTGTAAACATTTGGGAAAGAAGGCAATTAAAAAAATATCTTAAGCGCTTTGCACTATATGTATAGTCTATTCAAAAATCGTTTGTTGAATCTTCGCTAGTATAACGATTAGGTTAGCAGCTGGAAGATGTATAGTTTTATAGTTATTAAAAAAAAATCATGAAAAAATTAAAAGGGTTTCCATAAAATCATGCTCAGAATACTTTATAAAGCATGGGCACAAAGTCAATACGTGGTATCATTGCTAACACCGTTCCGATTTAGATGATTTTTACTTCCTTGTACGAACTAAAGAAAGTATTATAATCGCGAAAATTTTCGGTTTTCATATTTTAACGGAAATATCCATTTTGACCATCCCTGAATCCATTTTGACTAATTTCGTCGTGAAGTCTGTACGTAGGTTTCTACGTGCGTTTCTCGCATAACTCAAAAACGGTTTGGTGTAGAAAGTTAAAATTTCGTATTTAGGATTTCTGTAAAATCTAGTTGTGAATCTCTCTTTTTGGTCACCACATGATTACCGGAAGTGGTACTTTACTTGAAGATCATTATTGATTTTCATCGAAAATTATATTAAAACCACTCAAATTTAGTATTTGTAATTTATATATTAATATAAATATCAAAATAAATTTCGGTCAACATTAGCAGACCGAAAAGGGTACTTTACTTGAAGGTCATATTAGACATTCATCAAAAATTATATTAAAACATAATGAAAACATCTCAAATTTGGTAAATAGGACTTTTATATCAAAATTGATGTATTTACTAGATTTTGGTTAAAATTGGTGAGCCGAAAAGGGTGCTTTACTTGAAGGTCATAATAAACTTAAATCAAAAATTATATTAAAATCAAATACAGGGATCATATGTTTCGGTAATAAAGGTTACAAATGCAATTTTTTTTTCCATTCCAATTAAATATTTTATTACTTGTTTTAAGTGTTAAAATTATGAGTAAAATATTGGTTTTCCTGCCTATTTGTGAGAAGAACAAGTCTGCAGCAGGAGAATAACATTTAAGTTAAGTGGGTTCTTCTGCTTAAAATGTCGAAACTGTCGATTTCCTTCATCTAGTGACACTGACAGTTCCAATGTTGTCACGGAACACGTAGTAATCTCTTGGAAACTAGTTACCTACTGATAGAAATCGACATATAATAAGGGAATGAGACCTTCAGAAACAAGAGTATGTGTGTGTGTCAAGATGGATGTCGTGACGCCGAGTGTCGGTTTTGAGATACTGCAATCTTCGGAAACTAGTAACCAAATTCAGGATCATTTTTGGAGCAACCAATTTATAGTTAAATAGTCGAACAAGGAAGTCATCATGTGTTGTCCATATCAGATTTTTTTTTACTACCATAAAATGATTAATTTTCGAGTTATACATAAATAAAATTTTGTTTCGTAATAACTTCTTTTCATACTTTTTTCCTTGTTATCAACTATACATAAGAATAGTGAAAGGGCTTTTAGGAGAAGACCTTAGTCAGGTTTCAACAAAAACGTTTGAGTAGAAAAAGGGAGTTGTTCGGCTATTGTGCGATCAGTTTAGACTCTATTTTTGTCCGACAATGGATTGGACTTTTTATCACTATTCTGAACTAAAATCGATATATCCATCATGTCTTACTGAAACCTGTTCGATAGTTCACAACCAGAGGTCCTTACAAATAACAGCAGTATGATATTTATTAAGCATCAATTTTTAGAACCCTGAGGAGCGTGAAAGGTTTAAATTAAGTTAAAAGCAATAAGAAAGAATAATCTCCCCCTATCATATTTACGTTTCATAATCATTTAGTATTTTTTTTTTTTTTATACTGTATAAATAAGAAAAACATGATAAAATAATCGGCTGGATTAAACTTACCTTGAATAATAAAAGAGCAGAGACGAATATTTATGACTGTGGCTTACACAATATCTCACAATTTAAGGTAGGAGAGGGGACAAACACCTCCCCTACCCTGTTACCCGACTATAAGTAATGGCCGCTGGGCTAATGAAAAATTATGTCCTTTACAAAATGAGCGGCCCCCAGTCACTATCTCGATTTTTCAAAAATCAGTGATCGATGTTGCAGACGTTTTAATTCAAATTTTATTCAAAAATTGCCAATTATATAGGGCCATTTATCAGCCTATCCAAGGAATTCATATATAAAATATTAATAGAGAATAAAATACGACTCTTCCAGCTGTATGAGATATCGATTTATTTGATATTCTTAGGTCACGTGGTATTGATGTATGTGGTTGGAGATATCGATGTAATTTGCATCTTCCTCCCTCAAGTTAGCGAACTCCAATTTAGATTTTTAAAAGGTCCTGTTCTAACGTTATGGGTTTTACTTCTGTTTAATTGACTTCCACTTTCCACAAAAACTAGATCTCCAACAGCATAAAACATGTGAAATGCGATTTTTGTCAATTCTCTTTTTTTATGTGTTAAAGCTTTTCTTAGAATCAAAAAAAGCGTTCTTTCTATCTTGTTCAAAATCCTGGTTCTTTGAAGTATCGACTGGACAAATAGTTGACTGTTGTCCATACAGCAAGTATCCTGGTTCGAATTTTTTTGCGCTGTGTATTCCAACACGCATCCCTCTCGTATAACAGTCCCAGCACGCATATCGCCTCCGTTAATTTTACATCTAATCCTATTTACTAACGTTTGATTGAGACGTTCATCAAGTCCATTAGAAGATGGGAAATCTATATTTGTAAATACTAATTGTATTCCCATATGTTGTAGGTATTTATGTACTTATTCTGAGTTGATATTTACTATTTATTGGTCAGCGAAAATCATTTTTATATTATCCTTTCTTGCTATTGGTTCCACCAGCTTGATAAGGTATTTTGCACACTGGCCTTTTTTTGTAGAAATCCATGCCAAGCTAGGAAGTGATCGAATAGGATATACATATACATCTTTGAAGATTTATTTCCTGCAAATCCACCTACCGTGTCAATTGACATGATTTCGTAAGGTTCATGTGCGGGGCCCAATCTTGGCATCGGTCCAATAGCTCTTCCTCGACGTGACTTGTTCTCCCTAAATGCTGTACAACCTTTACAAAATTCAACAATTAGTTTTTTTTTACATTTTTATAATAATCGTAAGATCGTATTTTATCTTTCATTTGGGCTACTCCGATATGGCCGTAATAATCATGTACTTTCCTAATTATTTCTACTCCGAATTTTATGGATACAAAAATTCTTGCTTTCCTTTTAATTTCTAGCTTAATTTAAGAATTATTTTATAAAAATAATTAACAATAGTAGCCGAGTGGCAACAGTTTTCGCTAAAAGAATATAAAAAATTTACCATTAAAAAAAATACCCAAATTAGTAACGAAATATATTGTCTAAAAACTTTTTAAACATTTTCGTTTTTATTAAGAGTTATTTTTTTAATTGTAAGCTCTTTAAACACTGATCCCATAGGATTTAATTCTATAGCTTTATTGGTTATTAGGTGTTTATACAGCGTTATAAAGGCTTTCTTATTCAGTAACACTTGGAGGTAATAATTTTAAATCACTAACAATCAGTCCAGCACAATTGTTTTTGGGGCAAGAAAGAATAGAAATATTGTAGTCAATAGTAATACCTAGACATTTATGATTACGATTTATGATATTACGATTTATGATACGACCCCATTTAGGATTTTATAAGAACATAAATTCTCAATCCTATTGCTGATTCAATCATCGGAGTTGATTTTATGATCAAAAGGATATGGGGTATTTTACTGGTATAATAATGATTTCAACGATAAGACCATAAATAAAATCATGAAGAGAATAAAGAGACAATTTTCTACGAAATTATATAGTTTTTTTTTGTAATTTTTTCAGATTTCTAGTGATTTGTATACAAGAATCATCATATAGAATAGACAAAAATAAGAACTAAGAAATGAGAAGACATTTGACATATACATACTCTTTTACCAAGGCAATTTTAAAAAGGCGAATGGAAGCTACGTGGCAGAACTGTCCAAGCTATTCGAGATAAATACTTTTGTCACCGGTACCTGTCATTTTTTTCTGTAGCTCCTGTCAGGGCTTTTCTGTTTCACTTCGAGAAAAAAAAAAGTATAAAAAACAGCGACCTGTTGGACGTTTAGCATTGCCTTAAAACTTAGCAACGAGAGATAAGCATGTAATGATATTACACCAATAATAATATTTAAAATGAATAGTAATTTTTTAGGTGTTTGATTCATTGAAAACGTCGTTCGAGGCGATCCTCATCAGGGATTCTTCCTACCGAAATGGATGATCCATAAAAGAGCCTATTGTTTCATCATTTCACTGTTTATTTTTTTATTAAAAGTCGAATTAGTCGAATTATTACCGACTGGCAACTTATTAAAAAATAATACACTCAATGAGTCCAAAAATTAATATTCATCTGAATGTTTATGGTGAATCTATTGATAGGCGAAAATCTGAAAAAAAAAATCAATTCTGTCCTCAACCAATAAAAACAAAACCAAGTTACACAAACATTTTACTATTGTAAACTATGTAGAATGTTCAGTTATTATTTGATCCTGACGATGATATTTAACCTCATCTCTAGTTTGTGCAAGGAGGAGTTGGAGACCAAGGAAGGATCACAAACTTGAAAGAGGATTGGATGTCAGTGGCTTTGGCGGTCAATAGTTACGAACTTACTTGTAGTCTCTTGTAGCAATAGCATCATCCCTCTTCTAGAGATAAAGACTAAATAGGATAAGGCCAAATAAGGTTCGAAAAGTATAGCCAAATATAGCTTATATATATATGCTTTTAGCAGGCACAATGCTTTTTTTCCGTCTATCTAAAATCGCTTGAAATTCACTAATCTGGAATGGATCTACCCATCGCCGAAACTAGGAATCGGGGAACTAAGAGAGCGTTTGCTACGGACTAATCTTATTTTTAGGTTATGTAAAAAATATATATTTTTGCTTAATAATAAAAATTGCCGTATATGTATGTACATATAAAACAAGTAAATGAAAGTATTTATTACTCAAACTGTCTGAAAACTCCCCAAAGTTGACAAGGAAATGGTCTCGGACGTGATGATAAATATTTTTGCAGCTAGAAAAGCTCGAAAAGTGGAATATTAATGTTAAAATTTGCACAATAAATAATCATGTTTTATTTTTACTTCCTTGTACGAAGTAAAGGAAGTATTGTAATCGCAAAAATTTTCGGTTTTCTGATTTCAACGGTATATCCATTTTGACCATTCCTGAACCCATTTTGACTAGTTTCGTCGTGATATCTGTACTTACGTTCGTACGTACGTTTGCACGTGTGTATCTCGCATAACGCAAAAAAACGGTTGGAAAGTTAAAATTTTGTATTTAGGATTGCTGAAAAATCTAGTTGTGAACCTACCTTTTTAGTAACTACATGATTACCGAAAGTGGTGCTTTACTTGAAGGTCATTATTGATTTTCATCAAAAATTATATTATAATATAATACAAAACTTCTCAAATTAGGTAAGTAAGACTTGCATATTTTTATAAGTAATATAATAAATTTTGGTTAACATTGGCAGACCGAAAGTTGTAATTTATTTGAAGGTCATATTACACTTTCATCAAAAATTATATTAAAATATTGTGGAAAACATCTCAAATTTTGTAAATATGACTTTTATATCGATATGAATGTATTTGTTAGATTTTGGTTAGAATAGGTGAGCCGAAAAGGGTACTTTACTCGAAGGTTCTAATAAACTTACATCAAAAATTATATTAAAATTAAATACAGAAATCATATGTTTCGGTAATAAAAGTTACAAAAGCAATTTGGTTTCCAATCTAATTAAACATTTGTATTACATGTTTAAAGTGTTATAATTGAGTGTAAAATACTGGTTTTACTCCCCATTTGTGAGATTAAAAAGTCTGCAGCAGGAGAATAAGATATAAGTTAAGTGGGTTATTCCGCTTAAAATGTCGAAACTGTCGATTTCCAATGCTTTATCTAGAGATACTGACAGTTTTAATGTTGTCATGGAACGCGAAGAAATCTATTGGAAACTAGTTAACTACTAAAAGGAAACGACATATAATAACGGAATGAGACCTCCAGAAACAAGAGTATGTTTGTGTGTGTGTGTCAATAGATGGATGTCGCTACGTCGTGTGTGGTTTTTGGGATACTGCAATCTTCGGAAACCAGTAACCGAATTCAGGATCACTTTTTGAGCCACCGATTGATAATTTAATATGCGTACAAAGAAGTCATGAGTTTTCCACATCACATATTTTGTATTTTTTTTTTTTGTTTGATCTCTTTTTTTTTTTCTTTTTTCAACTCATTCTACTAGGTTGATGGCGCAAGCAATTGCTGAATCTAGACCAATTTCAGCAGCCTCCGCCAGTAGGCTCTACTTGTACTGCAACTGTCCTGTTTCGGGTGTCAAGAAATAGTTTAGCATCTGTTGCCACTCTATCCAGCTTTTTGCTTTTGGCCTTCCAACTCTGCAGGTTCAATATAGGACCTCTGTCATAAGTTTTTTTGGGGATTTCAGAGTCGTTCATCCTTAACTATTTGACCGGCCTAAAGAAGTCTCCCAAGCGTTCCAAACATCAGCCTTTCCATGTTTTGGTACGGTTCTTAGAGCTCCTTATTGGTGCGTCTTCGCCAAGCATCTCCCTCAAGGATGTAACAGTAAATCCTTTTCAATATCCACCGTACAAAAATACGCAGCCGATTCTCGGCTGATTTAGTTTCGGGCCAAGTTTCCATATGCTATGGAAAGAATATTGCTCCATATGTAAGGACAGAGCGAATGAAGGGTCTTGTAAAGTCTTAGTTGATCTTATTCAGTCAGTAAAATGAGTAAATGTTAGGAGATGATGATACTTATTCTTAAATGTGGTAGGGGACCCAAATATCGCCTATGCTCCTATTATCGCATACAACGTTTGCTCCTTAGGTGTTCAAGAGAAGGAGACTGATATGTATCTTACATTGGTTAAGGATGTTGGGCTACAATTGAGGTCACTTCTGGCAAGTGTTGATAGCTGCTAGCCAGTGGCCAACACAAGAACGACGGAGCATTTCCCTTCAATAGTTATGTTGTTAGTTGTGGAACACAGATGGAGCTGAGTGTGTTTTGTTTCCTTTGTTTTGTGGATGTTTGCTGATTTTCCTGAAGGATTAGTTGGTAAACATGTTTCTTAATTTTTAGTATAATAAAGAAAGTTGAAGTGATAGATTTTTTTTTTTCATTTGACTCATTTAAAATAATTGTAATTGGAGACACATAGGTATAATTGGTTTCTGAGATGTGATGTGATTACAAAGTTAAAGGGTTAAAGGGGGATTCCAATGTTATCTTTAAGACTTATGTTGTACCAATATCGACCTTTTGAGTGTTCTTAATATAGTAAATAGTAAAAACAAAAAGATTGCGCAATAAAGCATCTAAAGCTTTTCATGTGATCATCATAAGATCTACAATAAAATACTATGCACTCGTAAAAATAACTGAAGATGAACTTCAAAAATTACTTGACGTGCACTATGACGAAAGCATGTTTCAGCGATTTATAATTAATTGAAAGGAGCGGGGTAACTTAATGGTAAGGCAATGTGGCTATTCTCCCGGTAACCATGGATCAGCCCTGTAGAGTCGGGAGACCTTCCTGTGGCTCATCCAGTCTCAATAAAGTGGCTACCCTTCATTGGGAGAAAAATCTTGCGTTGCCGAATTACCTCCTTGCACAACCGTTGGCTGAGAGACAGTACGGTATTTACCAAGTACTGAAACCATTATTAATTAATTGATTATTGCATATATCGGAAAAAAAATATGGACTATCGGCAAAAGACGTGAAAAGATGGGCATTTAAACTTGCCATTAGAAACATTCTGCCTGGTCACTAAGGAAACTTCAGACGCTTTGTTTACTAATAATTAAGATGTAACAATGTTCTCTGATATCCCTAATTAATCATTGTAAAATCAGTATTACTTCATTTAATCCCATTTTAGAAGATGTGATGATATTGGGAACATATGGTAGGCGATATTGGAAACAATTTTGTTCAAATAGCAATTATTTGGCCGTTGCAAAAAAAAAATATATATAATTTTTGAATGTTAACGTAATGTGTTGGTGTTGCAATCAAATTTATTTGTATATAACATTTTCGATAACAGATTAAAACTACTTTTAAACAAAAATAATATGGATTAGTTTTCTAATTAAACAAAAAAAAAATCCTTAAATGGCCGATATATACTCTCTACCTAAAATTACCGAAAATGCTGTTATAAAACTTTATTTTGTTTATTTGAAACCCTGCCCTGCCTTATTGTTATATAAATGTTGACTTTTTTTGAGATGAGAGTGAAAGAAGGAGAAACAAAGTTAGCTTTGCTCCCATCCCTCCCTCGCAAAAATTCTAGTTCCAAATGGATCGGTATTCCTTTACCTAATAGGTCAATGAATCCGAATCAAAAGTCACATGTCGTAAATGATGAATACTGGTTTGTGTTGGATGCAATGACACTCTATTCCAACCACACATGAGTTAGACCGCAACATTTCTTTCCCAACTTTGAACGGATGGTGGCAGTATATCCAAATCAAAGAGGCATTCATAAATTGTAAACTTTGACCTGTGTTAAGGATTAAGCTATCTCTGAAATAAACCAACAGAGAGTTTAAAAAGATTTTAAAATTTGCGGTCACTAAATTGCCATTGGATTTTTAAAAATTCGATTCTGACACATGGACCTCAATAATATTATAAAGTATTTATACAGAAAATTTAATAAATAAATGCAGTCTTACTGTTGCACCTAATGTTTACAGTAGGTCGGTGCCAAGGTTTGACTTTTCTGTTTCTAAGAATGACAGTGAGAGAATACAACTTTTTTATTTAAATAAATAATCAAATTTGGCTTATAAATTGAATATGGCTTATTCAATAAATTTTCAAGTATTAAAACAGAACTAAATATATCCTCTCCGAAATAAAAGTTCTTTACACTAAAAATATACGCTTAAATATACATCATCTCTAGAATGAGCATACAGACTATCATATATATATATATATATATATATATATATATATATATATATATATATATATATATATATATATATGTATATTCCTTGTGTGTGTGTGTGTGTGTGTGTGTGTGTGTGTGTGTATATACATCAGAACCAGTAAGAATTTATATCAGTACATCGTTGAATACGTTATTCTATCCGATGCACTACCATTCCGGAATAGGTGCAATGAGAACTTAATTCTCGAATAACTTATAATCCTGTATAGACTTTTTTGCGCCTATGACTTTTGCTCAGAATGACAAAAACTAGCTCCCTGCCAGGGCCACCCTAACCGCAGGGCTAAAAAGGCTATACCCCGGGGCACAAGTCTTTGGGGGCTGCAATTTTTATTGGTGTTATATTTTCTTTTTATTATTAATTATTTACTTATTTTTATTATAAATCTTTTCCTGACAAAAATAACCAAAATAGCCGAATACTTAAGAACGGTCCTGCTCCATGCAAGGTTTCAGAGCTTTGATTGAAATCACTTTTCCTAAGAAATACTGTGGGGCCCTATGCAAAGATTCAGCAATAACGATTCTAATTCAATAAATAAGAGGGGAAGCCGGCGTTTTTTTTTTAAATATCTTTTCTATTTTAATAACGATGCTTGCGGCCAAGAGTGTAAAATTTCATATATATAAGAAAAAAGTAAAACACTTAAGTATAGAAGCATATAAATGAAAAACTTACACAAAACCTATTTAATATAATAGGTACAACTTTTAAATCATTATTAGCAGTACAGTATAACTCAGTTTCGAGCCAACAATCGCCATCTGCTCAATTTACTCTGAAATGCAATCCTTTAATTTACCCTCCTCTGGGAATACCCTCGGAGATGAACTCATTACTTCAGAAAAATGATGACAAAGGCAGTGAGCCAAGACAATATTTATAGAGCCCGCCACTCCCACTAATCCGATCCTTCAACTCTTCCTCAGGATAAACAGAGGATATTTAATGCAATTACTTACTCCCATTTAGCCGCTGACGAGTGTGTTTTCCCGCGGGCTCGTGTTCTTCCACACCTTGCCCTGATTAGGTAACATGAGGAAACGGGATTAGGGCGTGGTTCCTTCGCAGGAAATTCGATAAGAGATGAAGGATGGAGAAATGTCCCAGAGGAACGACGAGCTTCTAGGCATATATGAGGGTAGCAGACCCGCTGAGTGCTGAAGGGGTGGAAATGCCAAGTGTCATACAGTTAGATGGAAATACATCTCTATGGTTGGTAGAACATGAGAGCATCAAAGAGGAGATACTGTCGGTAGGTATATAAATATCACACTATCAAAGTTTTTTTACAACTTTCACCAATAATAATTCTGCATAATAAAAAATATAAAAATTACGGTTTATTATTTACTTCGCTACCGCAAATCACTTTCCAATAAAAACATATAAATTTGGTTTAAATTGCTTTTAACTGCTACCAATTGGGTTATTTATTGTGTACTTTCTGGCGTGTTTAGATACTTAAAAAAAAAGGAATCTTTTGCAATTATCTGCGACATTCCAGAGTGAAGAAATAGGAGACTACTCGACTCCTTCATGATAAAAATAGAATTTTTTTTTTGTTGTTCAGCTTTTATTGTATATATTAATGTCAAATTAATAATTTCAATACTGTCAGTTTTATTTCTTTATTTGAAAATGAGAACAAATTTATTTACTTGCTCATCTGACAAATGGGGAGGATAACCAGTATTTTACACTTAAAACTAGTAATAAAAATGTTTAATTAGAATGGGAACAAAATCGCGTTTGTAACGTTTATCACCGAACCATATGATGTCTGTATTTAATTTTAATAACATTTTTGATGGAAGTTTATTACCTTTAAGTAAAGTATATCTTCCAGCTCACCAATTATAACCAAAATCTAGTATATTATTATAGTTATATAAAAGTCTTTTTTACTAAATTTGAGATGTTTTACATTATATTTTAATATATTTTTTTTATGAAAGTTTATTATGACCAAGTGCCGCTTCCCACTAGCTAATTTAGGCCAAAATCTAGTATTTTATTGAAAGCAATATAAAAATCATAAATGGCAAATTTGAGAAGTTTTGCATAATATTTTAATATAAATTTTTATGGAAATCAATTATGACCTTCAAGTAAAGTAATACTTCTGGTGATTATGTAGTGACCAAAAAAGGAGATTAAAAACTAGATTTTACAGCAATCCCAAATACGAAATTTTAACTTTCTACGGTTAACCGTTTTTGAGTAATGCGAGATACGCACAAACGTACGAACCGACGAACGTACAGAAGTCACAACAAAACTAGTCCAAATGGATGGAGGGATGGTCAAAATGGATGTTTCCGTTGAAATCAGAAAATCGAAAATTTTCGCGATTACAATACTTCCTTTACAGCGTACAAGGAAGTAAAAATATATCCGATAAAGCAGGGGTGGTCAAGCCGTGGCGCATCTGCCTAACGTAATTGTTTCTGCAGGCATGTGGGTTTTAAAACCATGATGGTCTAGAGTGTTAAGGAGTCACCTTAGCAACCTCGAGTCTGTAGAGCGCCGGATCGAATCCGTCCGAAGCGAGTTGACATTTATTTCGCGACTGACCCAAATTATGAATCTAGACCTTTTCACTCTGGCAAGAATAGGTCGGTGACTTGAAGGAATTATCCGTACTGTTTGCCTTAATTGGAGATAGTACGGACGTCGAATCAATAATTTTTGGATGTCGTGACTGTAACCGCAAGATACCACCAGACGTCACATGAAAAACAATTTACACACAAAATTATATAAAATAATTACCTAAATCGGAAGCGGAGTAGCTCAGCGGTAAGGCACTATGCTACCATGCTTCCGGTCCCGGATTCGAGACCATGAAATGGTGAACTGAATTGGGTTGTAGTGGTACAGGTTTTTTTTTTTAATTACCTAAATAATTTAAAAATATGAATCATATAAATCTATTGAAAAGGTTATAAAACAAATGCCAGGGCCAGGACTCAAAGTAAGTAGAGAGAACAGACAAATTCAAGTTCCAAGTTGAAAACTCTGAGTGCCAACTGTCATCCAGAGTTTTCTTAACTAAAATAGACTCACTAGGAGCTGTGACACCTTCACGAAACCATCACCCCGTCGTACACGAGATCCTTCACACTATTTTAGATTGATGCTTTAATATACCGGCGTAAATTAATTAATTTAATTGCGCGATTAAGTTATTCCTTTTACGTTCCTAAGCGAAGCAGATCCTATCATTATGTCTATTTTCCAATCCCCCTCTATGCAAGCAAGAACGTATAAACAGTGCTCGAATTGTATGGCGCATCAAAACACATATTTGAAAAAATTGCCTCAGGGTATTCAAAAGGATCGCAACACCTGCTATAAAAGGAAAGGCTATAAAATATATCATAGCGTGAGAATCAGATATAAAATATATTCCATATAAAATACGTAACCAAACACTCTATAAAATAGGTGGGGAATGTTATTTACCATTAGTGGCCGCATTAAATCAGGCAGTAAGAAAGGAGGCCGCTATATTTTTTTTTATAATCTACTGTTGTTATTAATATTTGCTAAAACACATACATACACACACACATACACACACACACACAAACACACACACATAGTGAGAATTATTCAGAGTCACTTCACGGAAAGAATATTAATGTATGATACTGAAGCTAGGTTGAAAACGTACTTACGTACTGGTGTGCCCCAGGGTTCCGTTTTAGGGCTCTGGAAAGTGATGTATGACGCGGTGCTTAGGCTCTCTATGCCGGAAGAAACTACTACGCTCGGCTTTGCCGACGATCTGGCAATCATGGTCCGAGGAAAACTCCTGGAGGAAATCACTAATAATGCGAAAAAGGCCGTCGCTGCCATTCGCCAGTGGCTTTCATCGGTTGGCCTCCAGCTTGCTGATCATCAGACCGTGGCAGTAGTAAGAGAGCCAGCAAGAAAGTAAGGGAGACAATCACTCTAACCGTTGGAGATTATGACATCCAGTCCAAGCCATCAATTAGATATCTCGGGATGTCTGCATCGACTTCGACGTCAGACTTCGGTTTGATGAACATTTGAACATTGTTAGCAGTAAAGCATCCCGAGCGACTAATGCACTGGCTCGGATTATGCCAAATATCGGGGGACCTAAAGAAAGCGGAAGAAGGCTTCTGGCTACTGTGACTAGTTCTGCATTTTTCTATGCAGCGCCGATCTGGAAGGAATCCATTCTAGTGAATTCATCCGCCCGCGGGGCTATCAATTATCGAAGAAGCGCCCTGCTAATAAGAGGTCCAATGAAGAAGTAGGCGCATGGCCATCCTGCTCCCCGCGAAGTAAATACAAATACACACCCACCTGATTTTTAATTAGTTTTTCTCTTATATCTTGTGAACAGAGAATGGATTATCGCAGTTTAAACGATTTTCCAATTCTTAAGATTTAGACTGAAACGAAAACGAGTTTGAAAATTTTCCGATTACATTCGATTTTCCTCTTATAACCAGAATAGAATAAAAATGTTTTTAATCTTAAATTTCAATGAACGTACATTATCGCCAACAATATCAGCTAGCTTGAATTTAGGTATTTGCTCGTGCCTCTTGGGTAGGGACGTTGCGACTACAATTTATTAGAGTGGGCAAAATCTAAAATTTTCCAACAATTTTGACTGAATTTCCAAGCGATTAAATATTTTAATTTCCCTAACTATATTATGAAATGTAGAAATTTTTCTCAACTCATTTGGATTTGAACTTTTCACTTCATACTTTCACCGCTTGCGAATGATGACACTTGACAACATTTTGCTTTTTTCTATTCAAACTCAACATTTTATCGATGAAATCCCAATTTCTTAATTTAAAAGGTTCTGGGTTTTAAATTTTAAAAATTCTTGAAGTAAAATGTTTTATTTTAAGTAATTATCTGTAAATATCAGAGACTTGCATGGAAATGTATCTCAGTGTTTATCAGCTACTTCTATATTCCAGGTTTAATCACAACACTTTTTAATTGGCTTATTTGATCTTTACTCAAAGAATTTTGGAACAACTTGCCTCTACTTTCTGGTTTTGAGACTGTAAATAGTATGATGTAAATTGGGGCAGAATCAGAATTTTTGTCCGGGTGGAGCAAGCTTGATTTTGACGGCCCTTTTTTCACCAATAAAAATCAACAACTTTATAACAGTATTTCAGATAATATATTTCGATATAAATATCATCATCACATAATATTGACTCATTTAATTGACTGAATTAAGGTCAAAACAACTAAAAAGCAAAAACAATTTTTTTTTTACTGAACCTAAAATGAAATTTGCCGCCCCCGATAAGTGCATTCTTTGCTCCCGTCACCCCGTGTGATTTCACTTTGCTTCTTCTTTTTTTTTTTTTAAATCTGCAATAAGTATAATAAAAAGGAATCTCTGTAATCAAAAGAATGTTTTTATAGAAATAGATCCATTGATAAATCAATTATTTAGCACACTCTAAACTATATTGATTAAATAAGCTAAAACAAATAAAACAAGAAAACGGAAATAGCGTCGAGTTCCGTGATCTTTTCTGCCATTCTTGACCCTTTAATTATAACAATATAAGGGTTTCAGGGGCTAAAGTCATTAATAACGGAGAAATAAATAATATTTATGTAAATTCTTAAATTAAAGAAATATAATATTTATATTGTTCATAAAAATCTTTGGTTAATATTTGTTTATAAAGACTAACAAAAACATGCAGAAAGTGGAAGGGAGAGTGATGTTAGGAACGAGCGAATGTTATCTCCAAACCCCGGGGGCTTCGTCCATGATTTATTTAGAAGATACTCCGGAGTCTGTTTGCCAGCCTTCAAAGCCAACAAGGACTGTCTGTCGAGTTTGGAATGTCTTTGCTTGAGTTTCTACTCAAATTAGAGTCAATTAGTGCTGATTTTCCTTCGTCAGTTTGATGGAGATCGTCTGTTGAAGTGGTTGTCGGAACTCTTACCGCAGTCTTTGCCAAACGAGAGTACATTTTCTATTTCGGCTATAATGGGAAAAGTTGAAAAATGACAAACATATTTTAAGTGAAAAGGTCAGGTCCGAAAAATTGGGAATCAAGGTTTTCAGATTTCCTTTGGGTATTTTTCCCCTCTAGAAAAAATTATTATTAGATTAGGGTAATTTAATTCATAAAGCATTATTACACGATCGATCTAAAACGGTTACAGAAAATTACAATACTGTTGTAAGGTGACCCTTCTTATATCTCCTCTTCCTGTTATCATTCCTATCAAACTCCCTTCCTCTCTGTGATACCCTTTAAGGTTTCTCACTGTTACTGATGTTTTTCTTTATCTAAATTAATTTTCTGGCCAATACTACCAACCACTCAAAATACCCTTTTGGTGCAGATAATCTACAAAATTAGTTAGGTATACTTTCATTCCACCGACATGATGGAAGCGAACCGAAAAAAGCAGGATGATATTAGAAGAATTTTACATGTATATTCCTTTCAACACTGTATATCCATATACAAATATTTTGTCTTAGTATTTCTAGTCAAACACTTAAAATTTGAAAGGAATACTAATTACATGCATTTTAATTTTCACTATCACATAATCTATATTTTGTAGATTATCTAATCCTTATTCCTTTATTTATTTTTTATTTATCCTATTTCCCCTCTATTTTTTTGTTTTTGTCAATATTTAAAATTTTCAATCAGCTACTATTAATTTAGCTTTCCAGTATTACATTGTCAATGGTTATTCTTTGAATCTATATTTAATTTATTAATTATATCTACATAGTAATTATTAATATTTCTAGTATCTGTCTTGAAATTATATGTATATGAGTATAAGTATGTGTATATTTATATAAGTATATGTCTTGAAAACTGTATATGAACCCTGAAGATGAGGCAAATGACCACGAAACGTTGGACTAAATGTAAAAAACTCAATAAAGTAATAAGGAAGAAATTTTGTTCACTTGTACATTAAAGGACATTATATAATAAATCTTCCAGAATAAATTAAATTGTTGCATGTTTAATAATTAGTTTTTTTTTAATTTTTGTTCCAAATTTTCGAACGGAGTATGCGGATTATCTAATTTTCAGTTTACACCCAATATAACTATCAGTTTCAGTTTAATTTTAAAATATAAATGTTGTCATTGAAGTGTTGATTTTGAAATAATAAGTACTTAAGGTCTTTGTTGTTTATTTGTATATTTATTTATATTTGTTTCTAGGGAAGAACCCTATATAAATAGAGCCTACTCTACTTACACAATTATCATTACACTTATTTTATTATTATTATTATTATTATTATTTATATTTAATTCAAATATCAATACTATACTGAAATTCATATTTATGAAAAATTAACCAAGACAAGAGATATTCAATAATATATCGCAAGCTAGAAATAAAAATTAAAATCTATAATAATCAATATTTGAGATTAGGAGTTCTATAGTTTTACTCTTCATGAATGATGTTTTGTTCTGGCCCCACAAATATTTCTTTGAGTAAGGTATATGAGAGATGATAATATAGAACCCTACTGGAGAGGAGATGACTGAGCAGGAGTTAAAAGTTCTCTTGGGGACTTGATGGAAGAAGTGAAATTTCAGTTATTACTTTATGCAAATACCTTCTCCCGTGACGTGAGAACAGTCAATTTGAACAAAGCCGACTAAATCCAGTCAAAGGAGGTTGGTTAGAAGTTGCCATCTCTGTCAGTTAAAGCTGCGCACCTATCAGGTACACAGTAAATGTTGGCTTTTTAGTTTATTTTGTTTGTTATGACTGTAATAGATTGCTGGAGAGTAATTATATATTTTAATATATCTATCATTAATTAATTAAAACCCGGTTTAGCATCTCCATCGACTATTTTTTTATTCATTTTTTTTGCGGAAAGTAGAAACACAGTGTGCAATTATTTGGTGTTAATAAAACAATTTGTTTTTTAGTTTGACACGCACAAGTGATTAACTAAAAAAAAGTCATGCCAAACAATTTAATAATTCCGGAGAAAAAAAATAGACTGAAAATAATTCATTTTTACTTAGTTTTTTTAACGCAGCAAATTATTACACAATGGTTTATTATTCCCAAATAGTGATATGCCAAAAAATCTCATGATATGCCCACTCACTTGACTTTCCTTATAGCTTTGGGTTGAAGTCCAACACAAAATATGTTTGCTATATCTTCCCTAATTGGTATTGGTCAAATGAGCATCTGGAAAGTTACGGTAGATGTATAGTTTTCAGCTTATCAAATAACTAAACAAAGGAGAATCGGTTTCCATAGGAATATGTGCATACTTTCTGAAACATGGGTACAAATGCTTATTTTTGCTAACATTGGTCCGAAATCAATATTTTTTTTTTAGATGTTTTAAAAATTTTTCGAATAATCATTACAAAAAAAAAAGACAAGCATTCATATAGTTTTTTTTTTCTTCTATCGTCATAAATCGCTGGTTTACACTTGTATAAAATCTCTAATCGCCCGAAATAGCGGATGGTAATGGCGAATACCGAGGATCATCCTGAAGTTACCTGTGACAGCGCAATAGACTCTGAGAAAAGCCGCGGGGAGTGTACGGCGGACGGACGGATTTACAAATTCGGACGGATTCTACATATCTTTAAAAGTAGAACCTCAAATTTTGAGAGGGGATAAAATATTTAACCGAGGCTTTTATCCTCTAAGCTACTTAATCTACTATTTTTCGACATATTTAATCGTTTTCCAGGTAAAGTAACCATTTCTTCAGACAGATTCAGCAGTTTACTAGATGTATTTAATCCTATAATTTAATAAATCCGATAAAAGCTCAGTTGTATAAAAAGTTATTGGTAATTAAATGTTAAGAGAAATTTCTTGAAAGAAAGAAAAAAATTATCCCTTTCTCATTTTTACCTACTAAAAACAGAATTTGTGTGTCCCCATGGTGAATGGTGATTTTCGTAAGTGACATGTTATGAAACCACCAGAGGAATCGATAACTAGAAAACCCTACTCCTGAATTTTAGAATTTATTCTCTGGAAATAAATCTTCGAAATACAAACCTTTTAAGTATGATTTAAAAAAAAAGGTAATAATAACAATTCCCAACCCTCAACGCAGAATTTAAATTTGTATGAAGTAGATAATAATTTTCAGATAGCACATAAAATATTCTACTGAAATTTTTTTTAATTTTTCGCGAAGCAAAGCGATTAATTTCGCACAATTGACTTATTACCAAAATAAGAGGAATAATGTATCTATGAAAAAAAAAAAAAAAACTGTTACCATAAAACTCCAGACCAAGTCGGAAATGTCAAGTAGTTGATTTAGTAAACAATCTTTTATAGTTCTTTTTTTGTACCATTAATTTTTAAATATACAAAATGAGAAGTTTTAATTTACGTATAGAGCTGTTAAGAGCATACTATTGAAAATAGTAATCAGGCGGGAAAATGTAAACAGAGGCCCTCTTAAACCCAAGGAGAGTAAATAGCTATGAATAAACTATGCCCCATTAGTGACAGATACCAATCCTTCATTATATACCTACCTTATATATAGTTGCTATATAGTTTAGTTTAGTTTATATAAAACTGTCTTGTAACTATAAGGTTTGAGATATATCTTTGCGCTCTGATATTTAGAAATATCTGGTAGACTATGGAAAATTAGTTAAGAAATTCTATTCCCTAGACAAGGATCCATCAAAATTATTTCATCATGAATAAACTGCTTAGGCCAGTCAATTGTAGTACGGTTGTAGACGGAAATGACGGTTAAATTGGCTTTAAGGCTTTGTTTGGACTAGTTAAGAGATCATACTAAAAGTCCTGGGATCTAGGAGCAGAGACAAAGAAAGAGAGTCATGATTTTCGGTTTGTCTCAATCACGGTTGGTCCTAGCTTAAAACGTTATACGCAAACAGTTGAAGAACACTAAATTTCCTAAAAACTGTTCTTATTACTTTTTGGTTTATTATTTTCAATACTTGATCTTTGTAATCGACCAAGAAAAAACATTTTTTAACCTCCCCCCCCTGCCTCAAAATTTGAGATTTTACGTTTCAAGATATGCAGAATTCAAATATCGAATAAATTAAAAAAAATCCGTCCGTCCGCCGTCCGCGGCTTTTTTCCGAGACTACTTGACCGAATTTCTTGAGATTCGGCACCGGAATCTCGGAATTATCATCCGTCTGTTTGATTCAAAACGGCGGCCGATTAGAGATTTAATAAGCCCATAACTCGGCCATTTAGAAAGATAGAGGGGAAATGTGAGCTATTTTGGAAACAGCATACCAAAGCAATAAAAACAAATTTAAAAACAAACAAGGAAGTTAAAATCTATATAAATGCGTTTGGTTTATTATTTTCAATAATAGACCTTTGCAATCGACCGAGAAAAAAAAATGTTTAACCCATCACAAAATTTGAGGTTTTGCGTTTCAAGATAAGAAGAATCCAAATATCGAATATTAAAAAAAATCCGATCTTCAAAATTTTTTTTTATTTAGTATTTGTTATAATTGAAAGATTGTGAAATTTCCACAAAAGAAAAAAAAATTATTGAAATCGGACCAGAATTAGTTGAGATATAGCATAATGAACTTCGTAGACTAATTCTTCGGCGCTGCAGGTCATCATGGTCCTAGACCTTTTGACCCATTAATTGCGGGGTTATGATTTTCTGGTATATCTCTACTTCATCCTTGCTCGGATTATTTCCGCACTTCCTTCAGTTTCTTTGTCTTTCATTTTTCTTTTCCCACTGAAATGCACATCAAATATTTTCCTCTGTACCATTTTACCCTCTGATTACACGTCCTAACCATCTCAGCCGACTTGCATTGACACAGTTTCTTCTTAATACTCCCAGTTCTGCACCCTCATGGCAATCATCTTGGAACAAGCTTCAACTTAATGCTCCTTTGGTGCCTACCGCTTTATTTCTTTGCAGAATTTGGTAGATATCTTTTATAAGGTATTCTGCACATGTTCCTTTCTCGAAACACTCCAAATCCTCATTTGAAAGACAATCTAATTATCTAAACTGTAAACCAAAGTAATAAGGAAAGTCCTGTGAATTGACTGACCAGATATTTTTGAAATATTACTATTTGGAAATAATAAACAAATAATAATAATAATAATAATAAAATAATAATTGTGCAATAACTTGCAGCGTTTTTCGTTTCTGTACACATGCCTTGGTGTGAAGTACGGTATCTGGTTGATGATTATTTTTAGACTGTTGGTGTGAGATGTTCTCCATTTTGTTTCCATATATGTGGTCCTTATTTTTTCTTGTCTCGAGAGTGGCTGAATTGGCGAAACTTCGATAGGTTATTTAATTTCCGGTATTTAGAGAATCAATGGTTCATGTGTCGGACTTTCCTAGCCAATATTTCATTCTTAATATTTCGTTTTAATTTATATAATTTATGGTAAGGATACTTTAAGATAACGCTAACCCCCTTACACATGGCGTCTTTAAGATGAACATACTTTTTCTGCTTTCTCTAGTTGAATCCTATAAAGTTAAGCCATTCTGTCTCTAACTTGGCTTTAAACTGGTCTAAAAGATTAAATATTGCAAGATATAAAAATAACGTTTTAGTTTCTAAACATAACCATTTTATCACGTCGTAACATGATTGCAGCATAAATACGATTTTTCTTACCCTTGGGTGAATCCTTGTAAAAAAAGTATCCGCTTGTAAAAAGTGAAAAACTCATATGCTTTTGGTTTTAGAAATATTTTTTTTAACGTTTTCAAAATAACTTTTTTAACTACTTAGAGTATAAGATTTTTTTTTTTCAAATCCAACCTTATTGCTCATCTGCGACATAAGGAGAACCATCATTAAAAATATCAGCTTCATAGATAGGCATTGTTTTTTGAGATACAGCGATAGCTAAGTCAGTGAGTGAGTAGTATGCTTCTGTTATGCTGTAGTCAATTTAAATCTACCTTTCAAATGAGCATCTGTGTGAAATGTACACTTTCCGAATTATTTAAAAAACAAATAAAAATTGAACCGGTTTCAATGGCAACTTGCTCAGAAAACATGGATACAAAATACAATATACTTTCATAGATTTTTATACATCTAGAATCTTTGCTGACAGGATTCTGTTTGGATGATTTTTTTCGTTTTGTAGAGAATTTCATTATATATATATATATATATATATATATATATATATATATATATATATATATATATATATATATAATGAGTACCTATAATGTTCAGGAGCTGTATAGTTTTTGAGTTATTCGAAAAATAATTATTTTTTTTTAGGTTTTAGAAATAATTTGTTTTCAACTACTTAGAGTATCAATTTTTTAAAACCCAGCCTTATTGCACATCATACGAACCATCATTAAAATTTTCAGCTAATTAATTTTTTATAGATATAGATTTAAAAAATAAAATAAAAATCACCAATCTATCTGACCAAAAACCGATACTCATATGTTTTTTTGTCTTTTCTACATCAGTCTTATCCTATAATCTGAGGTACAGAAGGATTTCTGTTTGCCACTGCCTCTAGTTCGGTAGTAAAAAGTGAAAACATTGCAATTCTAAAGTATTTACCGAAGAAAGTATTTGTCGAAACATTTTTTCTAGACAATTTATAGGAATAATTCCATTGAAAGAAAAATTAAACAATAAACTCGAGAAGAATATTAAATACAGACGAAGTGTAGCCATTCGTATTGTGTAAAGATAAAGAACCGAGACGGCTTGGGTTGAGCAGCGTTCTTGAATTTGTATCACTTCTCTACTCCACTACATTCTACTGTCTTAAGGCTTAGTGCTTCAGCTATATCTTATGCTCTAATCATATTCATAGGATACTCCATCTCCAGTTTATACAACAGCCGAATATATCGCTAGAGAACTTATCATCCCATACAAATAAGATAAGCAAAACTAGGGATGCCACTTTCGAGATTAAAATTTTAATATTTGATGTAAAAAAAAAAAAAATCTTGAAAAATCCTTTTGTAGTTTTAGGATCTCTAGTATTCTCTAATATCTGAAGAAAGAAAAATTAATTTTCTTACAAATAAAATTATTAAATATTGTATTAATTCAGTAGTGGCTGGAGGCAAACGCTAAATAAAAATATTTTTCAACAGTAGAAAACGATGAAATAGCATATTTGTGTTTTACGCAAAAAAAAAAAAAAAATAATAACTTTTAGGAACCTAATTTTTTTTTTATATTATTGGTATTTATTTACAATTGTTTTGGCTTTTCAACCACTTGAGTAATTTTTTCTATGTTATAAGTTTACTAAAAACATTATAAAATTATAAAAGTTAGTTTTATAAATTTTTTAAATTTTGGTATAAATTTCCATATTTTTAATAAATACAATAAATTTTGCCGCCGTATTTTTTTTTTTCAAAATCTCTCCTGTATTAGTATTTTTTAACTATTTGCTTTTTTATGACGTACTACCCTTAGTGGAAAATAAAATAATTTAGAATAATGACTTACTTGACTAAGTATATAAAATATTATTATTTGTTTTTTATTTATATTGAAAATTACATTAATTTAGGTCCAAAGTTCAAAATAAATTTTTTGAAAAAAAAAAATGTTATAAAATTTTTAATTTTTAAGAAGAACTTTTGGCTTTTTTGAAAAACATTTTTTTTAACTACTAAAATAAATTTTAGAACTTTTTGAGTGAATTAAAATAACTTCTATTCCAGGGCATAATATCCCCTAACTATAACATTGTTGTACTACTACTACTATACTACTAAATTTTTAAAGCTATATTTACAGTTAAATATTTGTCAATTGTAGATTTTTTGAATCGATGAATATTAAAAGGATAGTTCTCTTCTACTAGATCCAGCTTTTGTTACAAAAAACTGTCTAAATTTTTAACTTAACATTGTTCTGAAACAGAAAAATTCAGACCGCTCTCTAATATCCCCTGTAACCTTTAGAAGAACGGCAATTTCTACATTCAACGAAGCATTACGTCAAATAGAACATGATAACGAAGATTCTGCGATTCAATTGCAGATAATTATTTTAAACAATAACCGTAATAAAATGATATTAGTTAGCGTTGAGTATTATAAAATGATATTATTACGTAGGTAAAGAGCCCCAAAACAGAAAAGATTGGGTATATGAGTGAAGCATAAAGATAATGGAGTAGCCAGTTGAATAAAGAAATAGTGACAGGCTAATTGCATATAAATCACGCATTGCTCCACTAAACACCAAGTATCATAATTGGTAGAGCACGAAAAAATTAATAATAGTAATATAAAATAATATCCTTTGGTATTGGAGAATAATTTATCCACAGAGGAATCCCACCATTTAACATAATCAAATAAAAATTCGCAACCTAAAAAAACAACATTTGTTTTAATCATATAACTATAACTGTTTTAATAGATTAGTTATTGTAATTTGATGTGATGATTGGAATGAATGGTTTCGCCCATCTCTAGTATTAAGTATTTGTAGGAATGAGTATTGATTCCAGTGAGGTGACGTCCGTAATCAAAATTGACAATCCAACGCCATATAAATCCTCGTTGATAGAAGCATTGTCATCAGCGTTGAGTATTTTTACGATTAATAATAAACTTTCCGGCCTTCAAAATAACTTATAATTACCGCAATAAATCTATCATTTTTCTAAAATGTCTTTGGGACCTCGGGAATGATCGTCAAGCAGAAAGTTATACCCATCTTCAGCCGTAAAGGTGATTCTGAAATAACAATTATTGCATTGTCATTAAAACGGGACAATCTGGCAGAAATTTTCTCATTACTTATTATCAAAACTTTAATGAAATGACTTTTTTGTCAGGAGGAATATGCAACAGTCGCATATAAAAACTTCTGCTCATTTACCATAGTTAATTGTACTTTCAAATCAAATTTCTTTCTACTCATTCAAAATAATCGGCAAATATAGAGAATAAGACTATTTGACAAGAATCAACCTGTTGTATATTATACAACATTTTATACTGTTGTATATTATATGGTATATAATATAAACATTTTTCGAATAGATAAAAAGGAAACAGAATGAACAGCATAACATCTATCGCACCAAATGTGTTTTTGTGTGCATGTATCGTCTTGTAAAAAATATTGAAGAAAACTTTCATGACATTTTACTTGAGTTTCGTAATTTTAATCACCTTATTCTTACATTCTTATTTTGTAAGTGTTTATGTGTGGCATGTAGCGCAGTAAATTCAAATAGGATTTCTACATTATTAGGAAATAAATTATCGTACTCTACTGAAGTGATATTAGTATGGCATCTATGTTTGTCTCACAAAAAAATTGGCCTGCGGAAAGCGGTGTATGAAACATCTAATCGACCCCCATTTTGAAGGAAAATAGTAGATAGTCATGTCGAATTCCGAGTATCGTTCTCGAAGAGCTGTGACTTTGTTGCCAAATCTAAAAAAAATAAAATAAATCGATTTTTTAGTCAAACTAATCTTGAAACGCAAAACACCCAATTGAGAGGGGTGAAAAAATAATTCTAGGTCGATTACAAAGGTTCATTATTGCAAACAATGACCCAAAAAATGTTTACCAATATAATGCTTTCTAAAGATTCTTGTTTTGTTTCAAAAATTGTTTTATCTTAAATTATCAAAATAAAAAAATAAGCATAAAATAAGAGTTCATTGGGAGTTAATGAAGTATGTATTACGGGCTCAATGTTTTTTATAAAAAAATTTAAGGACTGCATTTTATGAACAATTTGTATATAAAGGTGCCTAGAGAAAAACCAAAAATGTTTCAAAAGCCCTCCATATCGGCTTGGAACTTTGCGGAGGAGTCAGTGTGACCCTAAGGATACCAATTTTGGAGAGCCCTGGTTTATATTAGCATATAAAGTTCATGCTGAGGGCCTGATAACTTAGTTGTGAGGGATCCGAGGGTCAAAACCCTCAGCGATAAAGTACAATGACGTGACAAACAGCGGGGGACCCAGGCCTCTGCCACCAGTCTCCTGCCTTAATTACGGCAGTCTGCTATGTCTTGCCATTTAACACGTGAAAAGATGTTCTTCTGTCTCTTACTGTTGGCCAATTATGCAACTTACGTATCGTAATTAACTGTAGGGAAACTTCAACAGTTCTGGTATAGGAATATTAACAATTTGGATAATTCATATTCATCACGGGATAAAGTATAATGTAAAAACTGTTTTCGTTGACCGAAAATCTATAAATCTCCTTATTGTAAAGATCAGTTTTTAAAAATTAATAACAAATGGTTTTATACATTTGTTAAAATTATTATTAATTATCAATATCATTATTAAAAGTGTTCCGGAACCATTATGCCAAGCCTGAATAAAAAAAACAAAATAATTGGATTAAATAATGGGCCCGAGAGATAAAAGCACACTGCTCATAGACCTCCCCTGAATATATATATATATATATATATATATATATATATATATATATATATATATATATATATATATATGTATGCATATAAGTTAAGGACCGGAGTTCAACAGTATTAGCTTAAATACCACATCCGGCTGTAAACAACAGCCAGAATGTATATAAGGAGGAATAGAAGTTGAATGAAGTTAGTCTTATTTCGGATATATTTTGTGTGTCATTTTTTTAATCTTTTTCTTTTCTTTTTTTGATGTTTGGAGTCACTGACACTTAGCTGGTGGCGAAGCCGGGACGAAGCGTTCTTAAACGATTTTTTTAATTTATTTTACCAGACGACATAGGAAAAGAATTAAGTAATGACCATCATCGACGGAGTGCTGAGACCGGTGGCCTTGAAAGTACAGAACACTCCTCCATTGCCCCAAGACACGCTATCAGCAGCGCATGCAAATGCGCTGAAATGGATGAAAATCAGAGTAAGGACACAGGACCAGAGGAAAGCGGTATCATATCTGGAGCGATTTTTAGAGGACACTGGTGAGTTGAACCATTTTATAAAAGGAGGCGACCGCATCGTAGCACGAATAGAGGCCAAATTAATAGAAGATCTGGTAAACCCTGGAGAGGTTTACCAAGGATGCAAGGATGGCATTTTTATCCACCATTCTGAAGGTACAATTTGCCAAGGAGACGAGGACTGGAAGAGGCTTTCCCGAAGAGCATATAATAGCCTGTTGGGAACATGATCCGGGAATACCAGAGGATTATCGGATGCGACCTGTTGGGAAAGGTAGGTGCGTGGATCAGGAACAGCAAGAGAAAATGGTAAATCAGAAGAGGGGTAAGAAGGTACGATTGCCAGAATCTTATAGAAGACGGAAGCTCACGGATAGCAGCGATTAATAATGCGGAGGGTTTGAGGCAGGCGGTTAAGAGGGAATTCAGGGACATCTTCTTCAGGGAGGGAGATACACTAGGAATAACGGGAAGAACGATACATGAGATCCCGCTGAAACAGGAGATCTAATCTATAGAAATGAAAGACGGTACCCACAATCGCCCTCATAGCCAGTCTAAAGAGTCAGGGGATAATTGTAGACAGCACATTACCGAATAATAGCCCTCTATGGGCGGTGAAGAAAAAGAGCCGAAAAATACCGAGTGGTAATAGACTACCGCAAATTTAATGAGAATACGGTGGATGTAAAATATCCGATCCCCAGGTTTGAGGACATTTTGGATAGACTGAGTGGGGTGACGATATTTAGTACAATGGATTTAAAGGCAGAATACCACCTGATTCGAATGCACCCGAGGGATCAACACAAAACTGCATTCACTTTTGAGAGGGGGCATGAATTAACGCGGATGCCGTTTGGATTGAAGAACGCATCAATAACGTTTCAACGCCTCATGGACGAATTCCTAAGGGGGGTCGATGAACCGATACGACAGGTGTACATTGACGACCTATAAGTGTTCAGTGAAGTGAGACATTTGCGCAGTGTGTTTGAACGACTGCGCCAGTTTGGTCTAAAATTATCTGACGAAAAATCGCTCTCAGGACAGCACCAAATCAAATTTTTAGTGCTCACGATCTTAAAAGATGGAGTCAAACCTGAAGGAGGCAATATAGAGGCCATTCGGAAAATGGCGGTGTCGCGGGAGGTAAAAGGAATCTGTAGGTTACTGGGAACTCTTAATTACTACAGCCGGTTCGTGCCGGAATACCTTGTACCGCTTAATACGACGCTTTAAAAGGAAACGAAAATAATAGTGACATCGCTACTGGAGGCTAACATTCGTAAATGCATGCAGCGGTTACAAGAGGAGCCGGTATTGGCATTTTACAAAACCGTCCCATATTACCACGAATGCAAGCGAATGCGCGCTGGGGGCAGTGTTATCCCAGGAAGCGGACGTTGGTGAACACCCGGTAGCATACGCCAGCAGATGCCTTACCTGGAACGAGAGTTATTGGGGATTGTGTGAGCCGTCGACCACTTTAGTCCCTATGTGTTTGGGCGGCCGTTCCGCGTCCACACCCTAGCAATAGATGTTGAAGGAATCATCAACGAGGTTGCGTAATGGAAAGAGCTCTTGACCCTGTACAATATGGAGATAGTATATAAACTCGGGAAGGATAACTTAATCGCTGACTGGTTGTCCATGGCCATCGTTATAAAAGCAAAAAAAAAAAAAAGAGGAATATGGAAAACCATCGAAGGACATGCGACAATTTCCGACGGAATTGACACCCGAAAGAGAACGGGAACAGGTCTCGCGAGGACTGGGCGAAGAAGAAGAATCCCCAGGAGAGAGGAGCTCAACAGGGGAAAGAACGGCGGAGATGGAAAAATTGGAATAGGTGAACAACGACAAGCGACGCCAAATAACCTGGAAAGGAAGACCTCAGGCCTCACGAAGGTGGAATACTCCCGATATTGTCGCAGCAAGATCACATCCATCTGGTCGCAACTGGGGGCGTGAGAGGACCAAATTTGTAGAGCGCTTAAGAACGCGTCAAAGCCGGGAACGACTTACTATATCTACATTACAACTATATACGATCATACTACGATCTGGGTGAAGATTAATATATTATGGAGATCCGAGCAACTCGGGATGTCCGCTGTAAGCTGATGGGGGAAACCGTGAGATAAAAATAACAGCATAAAAAGCTGACGCTCGCGTACCACCAGGGGAAGAACAACCACCGCGGGGCGACAGAAACTTTGCAGGCGTAACGGCGAAAGTAGTTTTGGTGGCGAATGAAGAAAATCATCAAATAGAGATAGGGGCATTTTCCGTATGTCTCAAAGCCAAATACGATAGACTTCTCCCAAGGAGAAAACAGGAGGGGACGCGGACTACGTATGCGCCGTTAGGGAATCTACAAGTGGACACGTTAATCTGGAGAGGAAGCAAGTGGGTCATCATCATTGACCTCTGCAGCAAAGAGGCGAGGGCACACCAGTTCCACGAATGATCAGTGAAAGCGGTCCTGAGGGCTCTACAGACATGGCATCCAAGGGTGCCAGACGAATCTCATCTGACGAGGGGAGGGAGTTCCATAATGATTGGATTAGGAGGGAAATGAAGAAACTGAATGTAATGTGGCATGTAAATACACCAGGACACCCCAAGAGTAGAGGAAACATCGAAAGAGTACACAGCACCTTGAGCGACCATTTGAGAGTGCATCAGGTAGAACAAAGGCTGGGGCCAGAAACGGCGATACGCAAGGCGGGGTACTTTGCACTCAAAACTGCACAAACTCTCTCTAGCTGTTCACAGTAAAGGTTTGAGTCCCTACTACGGCCGATAAATCACGAGTAGTTGCATGTGGGTTCTGGTTCACACATTCAAGAAGAACGTCATCATCACCGACCGATGGGCGGACCTGATCTGGGTTGTGCGGAAGTATTTAGATAGATAATTGACTCTCCTTTTATTGCACAAATTTCTTCAGCGGCTCTCTTTGCGCTTAGACCTTATTTCCAGTAATGTCTCAAAATACCGCGAATCACGATGTTTTCTTCTGATATTGCTCGCCCATTTTAAAAATGTAAATGACCCCATAAAGCCAACTCAAGTCACAAGGAATTAAAGGATTAGTCAAAGTAAACATTGGCATAAATAGTAGGAACAAAAACATTTTTAGAGGATAATTATGAGAGTTGGAATTAAAGGTTTATATATATATATATATATATATATATATATATATATATATATATATATATATATATATATATATATATATGTATGAGAATGATCTTGAGCCAAATTAAAAAAAAAAATAAGAATGAGAATGGATTTAGTTTCATTATGCATTTAGTATCATATATATGCATTTAGTTTCATATATATATATATATATATATATATATATATATATATATATATATATATATATATATATATATATATGAAACTAAATGCATATATATGAAACTAAATGCATAATGAAACTAAATCCATTCTCATTCTTATTTTTTTTTTAATTTGGCTCAAGATCATTCTCATACTAATCCCATATACTCTTCACAGATAGTATAGGCAAAAGACCTACTTGAAAATATCTGATGTGGACAGCACATTACTTCCTTGTACGCCAATTAAACTATAAATCTGTGGCTCAAAAAGTGACCGTGAATTTGGTTACTAGTTTCTGAAGATAGCTGTATCTCAAAAACGACTCTAGGCGTTGCTACATCCGTCTATTGACACATACAGACACACACATAAGCTCTAGTTCTTGGAGGTCTCATTCCGTTATTATATGTCGTTTTCTTTTAGTTGGTAACAAGTTCCTAAGAAATTTCTTCATGTTCCTTGACAACATTAGAAATGTCTATGTCTCTTGATAAAGCATTGTAAATCGACGGTTTCAACATTTTAAGCAGAAGAACGTGCCTAACTTATACGTTAATCTCTCTTGACTTGTTCAGTTCAAAAATGGGGTGAAAAAAGTAGTTTACACTAAATTTTAACATTAAAAAGAAGTAATAAAATTGCTTAAGTAGAGTGGAAAAAACCCGCATTGGTAATCTTTATCATTGAACTGTATGATCTCTCTATTAAATCTTAATATAACTTTTGGTGTAAGTTTATTATGCCCTTTAAGTAAAGTACCCCTTTTGGCTCTTCAATTTCAACTAAAACCTATCACATTACTTATACTGATATAAAAGTCTAATTTTTCAAATTTGAGATGTTATACATATTATATTTCAATATAATTTTTGATGAAAGTCTAATATGACCTATAAGTAAAGTACCACTTGCCAATTTTAACCAAAGTTTATTACGTTATTTGTATTACTATGTGATCCTTAAATATCAAATTTGAGAAGCTTTGCATTATATTTTAATATAATTTTTGATGAAAATCAATAATGAACTTCAAGTAAATTACCACTTCCGGTAATCATGCAGTAACCAAAAAAGGAAGTTCACAACTAGATTTTACAGTTATCCTAAATACAAAATTTTAACTTTCTACAGCTAACCGTTTTTGAGTTAAGCGGGATACGTTCGAACGAACGTAGTAACGTACGTACAGACGTCACGAAGAAACTAGTCAAAATGTATTCAGGGATGGTCAAAATGGATATTTCCGTTGAAATCTGAAAACCAAAAATTTTCGCGATTACAATACTTACTTTACTGCGTACAAGAAAGTAAAAACCTCAAACTTTGCAATAAAATATCTGATGTCGACACCCCATGACTTCCTTGTACGCCTATTAAACTATAAAATGGTAGCTCAAAAAGTGACCCTGAATTTGAAGTTTTTACTTCCTTTACTGCGTACAAGGAACTGCCTTCCCCACCCCTCACATTATTTCCTATACTGCCCTGATAAGCTAAACGTTTCTAGCTTCCAAAACGTTTTCTAAATAAATGCTTGTAGTGTATCCGAATTTTTTTAAAATTGCAGCTTTTTGTGACATTAGAAAACTCTAAATCAAATGGTTGGATCAAAATCATTGGTTTTAGATGTTTCAAGTGTCATAAAAAGATAAAGTATTTTTTAGACAATTGAGAAGTTTTCTATCAAAAGTCAATACATCCACTTTTGGAAAATAATTACAAAAATATTATTAGGGGAGCATTTCATGGTGATATGGCAAATTCTTATTAAAAATGTTGATAGGCAATTTGACAGAGGAAAATTTAAGATTTGAAATAATCTGAATAATTGTTGGATGTAGAATATTAATGCTTCAAAAAAATCTTTTAGAGCTTTTGATAGAAAATCCTCAATTTCGGGTACAGTAAAAAAATTTCTTTAGAAAAAAAAATTGTAGTTAGGACCTTTTAGCTAACCACTGCAGTGGCTATAGTAGTGGTGAGGTCATTTTCTGAATATTAAAAAACAATTGGCCTGTGCGAATCTATCATTGAAGCCTAAAAAAAATTATTGTTTGGAATATATACTATAGTTTTTCAGTCCTGCTTACTCATAAATTAAAAAAAAAAGAAAAATAAAATTACTGTCTTCCCGAGTTTTCCAACAGGGAAAAGAATGCATTGAATCAAGCATTCGGAGCTTCAACGAACTGTGAAAAGAAAAAAAATAATAGATATATAAACAAAATAATTATACACCTATTTAAAGAATCAATAAAACATTAAATTAAATTACAAATTTTATGATAAATGTTAAAATAATATATGAAATTATTGTTACTTGCTAATGCAGTAAAATAATTAATTATACATGAATTGTTAATTATTATTATAATTAGGGTGTCCTGAAGATGAGAAAAATGCCCCGAAACGTCAAAAAATGTGATGTGAGAATCAATAAATTAAAATTAGTATAGGAGGAAAATATATAATTCATAATATACATAATTAAGAATTTTATGAATTATGTTGAACTTTAAATTCTTGCATACAAAAATTAATGATGAAGCATTTCTTGTTTTTCTCGATTGAACGGATCGATCGGTGATGAAAGAAATTATCCTAAGTTACGACAAGTAACTGGTGATAGATAGCGATCTACTCGTATAAATTTTATAACTACTGAAATTTAGGATATGAAGGCAATAAAGGATATTATACGAGTGAGTCATTATAATCAAGGATCCAAGACCAGTAGATTATTAAAATCTAGGTAACGTTGAATCCACCATATAAGTATGATATGATATATATTATATACATATCATGAATGACTCACATCAACTCATATCATCGAGATGAGTGGCTATTTTCTGAGGCATAATACCGGAAGTACTAGAAGGCTCAATACCAGGCTGGCAATAAAAATCCTTCTTAAAGGTTGGCACTACCTGATCGTAAAATGGAAAAGTTGTCCTATCTGCTCAGAATACAAATTGGGAAATCCAAAGGGGGATGCTGAGTTTGCCAATGTAGTTAGGCCACTTGGCTGCGAGCCGTAAATATAGCAACTTCACTGGATTTAAGCGCCAAGTTGGATTATGGAGGGAGGTTGTTAATGTCTAAATATTATATGCATCATGTAACGAGATTTGCTCAAAACCAATAGAACTAATTAATTATATTGACTGGCACTGAATAATTATCTATTGGAATTCATGTGTATATATACACTGACCGCCAATGACAGTGTGCATCTATATGCATTCACACACTATAAAATTTATAGAATATAATATGATATTTAATATATATGATTTGGATCGCATAAACTGTAATTGCTGTTTTATTTAATTTTAAGTTCATTGCAATATTCTATAATATACTATGTTTTTGGTGTTTCCATTTGGCATATACACAAGCAAATCCATCGGTTTTCCTAAAGGAAAACATGAAACGTATAATTGTCTATAAGAAAAACACGGATTCTCCTAATTCAATCCATATACTTGCAATAATTGACATTTATTTACGATGCAATTATAGCATTAATTCTAAGAGAAAAATAAATTTGTAGGACTTTTCTCAATTTCGTCTCTCCTTGGTATCAAAATGATTTGATTATTAGGATTTTCAGCTATGGAAAATTGGAAATTGGAAATAGCCCGTCCCAATGATAGTTTTAATCATTGGAAAAATACATAGCATTATACTAATTCAACTTCATTTCAGTAAAAAACATGGAAAACAGTTAACAATAACTGTACAAATATGATTAAATACAATGACAATACAGACTATATTTTGTAAGGTAAATAACTCCCTTAAATTCAAATTAACTTTTAAAATAATATCTTATAAAATATTTTTCAATCGCATTTCTTGCATACATTTCCAAGGAACAGAGTCATAACGAAAATAAATTTGTCTAAACACCAATAAAGTTTCACTCAAATCATGCTTCGGGTTTTCACACTTTTTTTTTACCTAGTTATTTTATTCACAAAATAACTTTTTCATCCCATAATTTCACACTTATTAAAAAAAAGTTTTAGGCCTAATTGCTTCCACGGGTATGAAGTTGCCATGGCTATGGTCTCGTAAACTAGTTGGACAATTTTTCCCTTAGCAATTTATCATTAAATTTTAAGTAACGTTTCAATGAAAAATCGGTAGATTTTATTACTGCTAACCTTTAAAATAATAGCATCTGGAGACGATGGAAATTATGTATTTAAAATTTGGTAAAGATAGGTTTAATAGTATGATATTAAATTGCCGTTCTCCTTTTGCAAGAAAAAGGAATGATGCACAAGTCGAGACAATGCTTGCAGGGACATAATGTGTACCTTTTTAGGTAATGTGTGCCTACTTAGGTAATGTATACCTAAGGCTTCTTAGGGAACAAGATAACAGATGGCGATGCAGTAGGAGATCCTGCCGTCAGGAAATACGTGTAAGGAAGGGTACATGTTTAGAAAATAGTAATTTATCATTTCAAAAACATTATATATTTCATTCATTGCTGGTAAAGGGAATTTACTACAATACAATTTTGTAAGGAAGAATGTGGATTTGGAGATCATACCATATCAGACTGGAAGAATTTGCTACGCGAGATCCATGCTTGATTGGCGGTGGTGGACTTAGAAATAGATGAGAGTCTCTTTTCTAGACGAATAAATAATGTTGAGACCCCCAACAATGGGTCTTCGGCGGTATATGGCGGGAAACTAAGGAGTGCTTTCTTTATGCAATCTCCGATAGAAGAGTGTGTTAAGTCTGAAGAGTTCCATAATGAGGGTTCATTATTTCTGACTGTTAGAGAAGCTACAGTTGTATACCTAACCTTTCTGGTTACAGATTTAAACACCAGACTGTGAACCATAAGGAGAACTTCCGGAATCCAGAAACAGGAGCTCACACCAATACTATCGAAGGTATGTGAGCTCTTGCTAAAAGGCATTACAAAATAGAATCTGGGAGTCATCTTGAGTCCTATTTAAGTGGCAGAAGAAATATAATAACGAAGATATTTTTTGAGAGGATTTCGAAAGACATGATAGATTCCATGCATCCAATGTAAATATTATCAATTACATTTTTTTCTCTTATTGTTAAAACTGAAAAGGTTAATTACAGGTTATGGTCTCTTGAAGCAGGTTAATCACTGGTGCCCGTATTCTGTATACGACCCCATAATAACTTTTATTAGATTCTCACTAAAAAGTTTTATAGACAATTTTTATAGTATAGAACTTGTACATAAAATTTCTAGATAAAAAGTTCTAGGAAGAGCTTTTATAATAAAAAATTTTACTACAAAAGTTGTGATACAAATCTTTAACAAGTCTTCATTATTTTAAAGGGCAAAACAAAAGTTTTATAGTAATCATATATTTTTAAGAAATATACCCTTACAATTCCAACTCACTCAGGGATGTACAAGAAAATAATTAATTTATTTTTTTTAATTTTAAATTTTTTTTCATTAATTTTTGGAACTTGAATATTTAATAATCCTATATTGATGGGATTTTTAAATATTAAAGGACAGTGGATGAGGCTGCGGGCCAGTGCTAGAGATGGCAACATTGGATGGTACCTGTGGTAGACCCAAAAAGTCTTGAGATACACAGCAGAGGAAGTACTGGGGGAAAGAACCAAGAAGACAAGAAAATACTGGTTTGATAACCAATGCGAGTTAGCGATAAAGCAGAGAAATGATGCACGGATGAGGAATCTGCAAAGAACAATAAGACAAACAATTGACCTGTTCCGACAAAAACGAAGGCTAGCAAAAAATTCATGCCGTAAAAAGAACTGCAGTCTTTTCTTCTTACGATGGAGATATGCTGCATTTTGTCTGCATACATAATCATCTTATTGTTTCTGTCCTGATGATTCCCGAATCGGCGAAACGTCGACTGGTTAGTTGTTTATCGATATTTTAGAGACTCAAGACTCCCCGTTTGGAAACTTCCAATTACGAGTACAGTAAAGCTTCGATTACCCGGCACTCGTTTTTCCGTCAGTTTCTGTTAACTGTCAGTAAAGCGGAACCCGAAAACAAGTATGGGTTTTAATTCTGTAAGTATTTCAAATGATAATGTTGACAGAAAAGTAGTAAATAATAGGTAACGTACAGAAATATAAAGAATCATTTTATGCATACGTACCATATTTTATTAGAATCAAATAATTTGAGAAAGACAAATTAGTTTTTAAAAACGACAAGTTAAGTTAATTTCATTCAAGGAACAAGAATGAGAAAATAGGTTTATAATAAAATGCTAAACTAATAAATTTTAAGGAAATGTAAACAGGCTTACATATTACTTATATAAATGTAAGTTAGTATTCTATAGTAAATCTTTTGCAGTTATTTAATTAAAATTGTATTTATATTATAAACGTGTATAATTCACGTTTATACCGAAATTAGTGTCAGTTTATTGCTATTTATAAGTTAAGGTATTTTACTAATGGCATTTCTGTTCACTTAACCGTCACGTCGCTGGTCCCGGGAGTGACGGTTAATCGAAGTATTACTGTATATCTTGACAATTATTTCATGGCTCTTGTTGAGTTTTGTCAATTTACATTCAATCCGCTGAAAATGAAATTGGATCTTATGCCAAAGTAACATGTATTAGTGTACATAATGTGATGTTCGACGCAATGGATAGCAGCTTACTAATCAATTAATTCAGCGTATAAGCGATCCCTTTTAATCAGCTCTGCTTATGCCAAAGCGTTAAGCATAAACATGTTGGTAATTTAATGCTAATTAATTCAAACCGTCATTGACTTTGGGAACTAAATTTCTAAAACATGCCAACACAATAAAACCACAGAAAATTTAGTATGGTCAGTTTTTCCTTCATTTCAATCGCTTAACGATTACTTCAGTCACTTTAAGGAATTTTTATTCACGTCACACAGAGAAATTCCGAGTCACGCCATAATATTTCATAGCGTCCTTTATTATTCAAATAAAATATGTATTTTAATATTTGGGAATTAAGTGGATAATCAAAATAGTAGAATTAACAATATATAACAATAAACAATAAAAATGAAAGATGTCGGGTATTTTTACAAAAGTATATTTATATAATTAGAGATGAGTAAAATAACATTAACGTAACTTCTCAAAAATTGAGGACATAACTGCCTCATATGGTTATTCATAGCCTAGTGGCCTAGTGGTTATTCATAGCTGTTTCTAAATTAATTCTATTCGAGATGCGGTAATCAGCTGCTATTCAGCGAGGCCGAATTATCCAGTTGGCAGTGCATTATATCTACGTCAGTAGAGATGGCAATCATCGGATATTGTACGCCAATGTCCGCCAGAGATCCAACCACTGAAGGCAGGTAATCCAACATAGGTGACAAAACTACCTTCGAAAACCGGAGAGCCTAATATTCGAATTGGATGGTATAACCAGTAAAGGAAATTATTACCTAGCATACTTAAAAAACAAATATTTAATAATTATTATCGTAAGTCTTTTTAGTGTAATTGCAAGTGAGTATAACTGAAATATGGCGATGAATAAAATAATGTAACTGAAGATGATCTAAAATAATCTTCCGCCGAGAAATCGTAACTACATCATCTCTATATATCATTTTCCACATATCACACCTTTATTGCTAATGACAAAACGTAATTAAACAATTCTGGGCGCAATAGCGGCTGCTTAATAGCCGAAAAACCTGTTTTCTATAGGTATTAAACGCCTTGAATGATTTTAATAAAACTTGCCTAAAGAATTCCTCTTAGACTATTTATACCTTAGAGAATATGAAAAAAAAAAAAAAAAAAAGAAGAGCTCATTTCGAAAAGTATACATTTTTGATAATCAAAACCAATTGAAAAATAATTAGATTCACAGCAAACCAAAAGAAAAATAATCAAAATCGGACTATTATTAGCAAAGACAAAGATGGTTATCCTGTGAACCACAGTGCAGTTATTCAACATTATTAGCAGATATACAGCGTATTGAACTTTACTTTCGTACCTAGCCTAACGCTACTGGGTAAGAAATGGTTATTATTTCCAGGAATGTTTTATAGGACATGGACAGGTACACAGGAAGCTCTTACAATAATAACTTAGGGCTCAGTTTGCACCAATGGAACCTGGAGAATACACACCGATGCTGAACTAGCGAGGCTCTACAGGAACCCAGATATCGTAAGGGTAATAAAAATAGGATGTATTTGATATAGTTAGACTATCCCCGACCAGATTCCTAGAAGAATCCTACATAAAAGGGGGTCTGGAACGAAAAGAGTGGGAAGTTCTCGGCTCCGATGAACCGATAGAGTCGCAGCGGATGCAAGGCGATGAATTTCCATCTTGGGAATCGGGAACTGTACAGCGGCAGCAACCAATAGAGAAGACTGGCGGACCAAGCTGCAGGAGGCCTTGACTCTTTAAGAGTTGTAACGCCGAGAATGAATGATGAGTGTTTTATTGTCGGTACGATATATATTAGTTTTTTTAGCCAAAATTATATATATATATATATATATATATATATATATATATATATATATATATATATATATATATTTCAAATTCTACTTAAACGTTTACAAGGATACGTGACAATTGCCTTAACCTAACTTTAATACTTGGATGCGTTTAATTTATTTCCACATTCCATTTAATCAATACACTGACTACGATAAATTAATACAATTACTTTTCACTCATTTCTGTTATCAATTCTATATCTTCCACTTTCCAAGTTGTGAAACGATAAAACAAACATTCATTGACGCAAAAAAAGTGTAACCGAATTAAATAAACGTTTCTCACTACGAGTAAACATGGTATACTTTTATTACCGACCAATAAACCATGCGAATTGTTCGCACGGGTCAATTAGATTAAAATAGTAGGTATAAGATTACACGGACAAAATTATTGTATTTTAATATGCCTGCTTAAGGTCTTGAAAAATAAACAAAAGCGTTTTGAATTAAAACAGTTGTTTGCCAATCCCTACTATAAAGTTTTTAATTGCTTATTTGTCACCACTGACCATCACTCCAAACCAAACAAAGGAACAATGATCTGGAGTAACTGGAGTACTTGGAGTGATGACAATTTCAAGGTTCACTCCACTCCATTGTTCCATTTTTTACCGACAGGTTCATGCTCACATATACACGTATTTGATGATAATTACAGTCTACAAATTCAATTTATTCATTAATATAACTCTTGATAATTAATGGAATATAAGTAGAAAGCCTCTTCACTAGTACAAATAAAAAAAAAGCGGAAATTTAAAGCATATTATAAATCTATTAAAAATGTATACTTCCTTTTAATTTATATTAATTCTTTTTAATATAATCAATATTAAAAAAAAATCTAAAGTTTTTCATATCAATATTTTTGTAACATATTTTATATAATCAATGTCGTAAATTTTAACTATATATTACTAATCAATAAATTTTATTATTATTATTGTAGCACATCTAATAACAGTGTGAAAAACTGTGGAGATAAAAAAATGGAGGGATCGTCAGTGACCGGTCCTTTTTAGTCACCGATGCATTTGCTTAAAAAATAGCAGTTCACTGTTAAAAAAAATCCAAACATTCTACCTCTTATTTAAATATTTGATGATCCTCATTTAATTATTGTTAGTAATTCCAAAGCCCTCCTGAATATGGGATTAATCAATATTTTTATATTGACAAACCGTCTCGGCATGCAGCTATAAAATATATAATGAATGCGAGATATATGTTCAACAATTGTAAACTATGAAATCCATCTCAAACTTCAGGCATGAAGAACATAAATTCCATTTTATTTTATGCTTTTCCATGACCTAGTGATACTTGATCACGATATTGCCACATGAGACTTAGAATTCCAGCCAAGTCCATTTTCCATTTTTTTTTCTTTAACATTTTTTGTACAATTCTCATGAGGTGAAAGGATTTCTTCGAAAAATCAGTTAATTCTCATGCGATTTAGTTGCTTTTCTCGAATTAATTTTATTCCAAATATAAAATATATTTGTTTATTACTTAAACAACTTAAGTAATGCTCGAATAATTAAAATTTCACATTGAAGTTCGGTATTCAAGGATTTAATTCATGATAAAATCAATTTAGAGAACAGATTATATTTTTCTTCGTGTTTAATGGCCTAACATTTTTTTTTTTTTTTTTTTTTTTTAACTGTAGGACTAAAAACCAGCAATATGCCATTTTCAGATGCACCGAAAAAGTTTTTAGGCTTCCAAAATCCATTTGCGTAATTTAACGATAAGGTTACCAATGTAATTCACAAAATCTTACTAAGTAGAATTTCAGTACATATTGAGTGAATAATTTCCCGACATTTACGAATAAAATTTATTTCATATAATTTGTTAAGCAACTGATAAGAGAAATCCGGAATTATAAAAAAAAAGAATGTTTTATAAAAATTTTTGCATTTAGAAAATCATATATGTATGTATATTTCGATATAGTTGAAGCGAAATATGTGACTAGAAAATAAATCTAGTTTTCAATTATAGGATAAAATTGATGTTTCTCATAATTAAAAATTATATAACTGATGTATTGATCTGACGGTATATTAAAAAATTCGCAATACTTCCAACAATATTTTTAACTTGCCAATGCAATAGTCAAATAAAATCTGTTCTCATTAAAATCAAAAAGTAATCAAATTGTATAAATATTATTTTGTTTATACAAACATGAGCGATAAGAGAGATCGAAGTCGGCTAAAACGACAAATAGGGAGTTGTGACAACATATAAGCTTTAGAGATAAAGTTGACAGAGTCTTGGATAAGTTGTTGAGCTGATCCCAACTGGCTCGACAACAAAGTCTGCCTGCCCTGTTGTTGACCTCGCATGTAGCCAACTCCTAAGATCAATTCAGGATTCAAGAACTCTGGGCTTCATGTTATCAGGTGAATTGTATAGTTGTGGCTAGGGCACCTAACATGATTACTTACCTTTTATTGATAAGAAATAATAACGATTTCCAGCCTTACACGCAACCATAACCAGGGCCGGAAGGTCAACTTTCGAGAGGTAAAAGGTAGTAAGGGGGCCAGACCCTTAATGGGTTCCCTCCACGCCCTCTTCCGGGACCTGGTTGTCCGGGAGAGGGATCATCACAGTTTTTTTTAAGTATGTCTATATTTTAAATAATAATTTATTAATAATATAGATAGTAACAACTTTCGAAATAACCAAAGCCAATACTGGATTGGGGTATAGATATTTGCAGACCCGAGTTAAAAGTAAGTAACAAACATTATGTTTGATTGATTATAGCCCTAACTAATGAATCAGTTTTGTATGAAGTTCCATCGAATGAAGAAGATAATTTTATGTTACGTGAGAATTCAAATTATCAATCAAAGATATTGAATTATGCATTTCATTCTAATAAGATTAATAAAGTAATATAACTTTAAGGATAACGAAAAACCACAATATAACATTTGACGGATAAACTATTCATGCCTTATCAAAATTATTATTTATTTAGTAATGGATACTAAAATAAGTAAACAATGAAAATAGTTATTTTTAACTTTTTTTTTTTTAATTTCTTCAAAATATATTGGGTTTTAATCGATTTATATTTAAGTCGTAAAGCATCCTTACACAATTAGACGACTAATGTTAGACATCATATAGATAAGACACTTAAAATTATAATGTATCAAATTCTGATCAATGCCATTCATCTGAAAGCAGAATGGCCTTTATTATAAAATGGAAATCACGTGTAATATTTTCTTCACCTCATGCTTGACAATGGTTTTTTTTTTCCGACACAGGATTTTGTGTGCCGTTTGGGCAGCATTGTACCCTATCATGCAGGAAAAGGAAGAAGATTTTGTTTTATGTCCGGATTCAGTATCTGCTATGCGGTAAACTTAGCATTTATCGATATATACTCTAATGACATCGTCTTTAATAGCGTACTCTTCGATGATTAAAAATTTAAACAAGAAGTTAGTACTTTGGATGTATGCCACTATATAAAACTTCAAGCTTCAGAGGACTTAGGTCCAGCTTTGGGGAGCCGCCGAGAGATCCAACTAAAGAAGAAAGCACCGCGAAAAATCTTTTTTTTTTTTGATTTTTTTTATAAATTAAAAAGTATCCAAAGAGAATCCAAGCCAGGAAAAGTTTTAACCGCAATAGCAGAAGAGAAGTTGTAGTTGCTCGACTGAGGATTGGCCACACACGAATTACTAACGGATTCCGTATTCAAAAGAATACACCACTAAAATGTGTAACGCGCAATGTGCAACTGGTAATTGACCACATTTAAGAAGACTGCCCACAATATGTTAGTTATTATCAGAATTTAGGGATGGTAAGAAACCGTCAAACGATACTGGTATATAGCAGCACAAACATAGAGAAATAATTGAATTTCTTAAACAGAATAGTCTATTCAATAAAATATAATAGTACACGATAAAAAAAGAAAGATTAAAAAAATATATGAAGACTCAAGCTGTAGAGTGTCCATAAGAAACTTGACGTTACCTAACTTACACAGCAGTAGCGCAGCCAAGATTACGTTTCGGAGAGAGGAGGCTGGGATCATCAAAGGATCTACTTTAAATTAACTCACTCCAACCGAGGATTTCTGGAGGCCCTCTCTATATATAATATTTCCCACGTCAAGGTATATCATTTATGAAATAATATGCGGATCTCTCGCAACCTCTTTTTGGGTACGTCACTGACAGGAAGATATTGTGATCGGGTCAAGTAGCGAATTTGCCAACAAATGAGTACTAAGAATATAATTTTATTTATGATATAATATAGCATAAAGCTGATAAATATTTCCTCTATATTATATAATATTATATAAATATCCCTCCTGTGTAGAGACTGATTGCATAAGAGTCCCTGGTTGATCAGATAAGAACACTGACATAATAGTTCAATAAAAGTTGTAATTTGAAATATAAAGTGTTACCTGGTCAGTGATATAGGACACATCCATAATTTAAGTATAGAAAATGAAAGATAAAACCAGAAACTTAAGAGTTTTTTGAGGTTGGATGACTACATTTTTGTTCTTGAATTATTTAATTCAATTATTGTTACTCAGAGTAGATCCTAGTTAACCTATATTGTGTCATCTAATCATTTATTGGCATTCGCCTTACAGTTAACATGAAAATATTCTAGATTATAGATTGCTCACTTGACTCCTATTAAACTCAAAAGATACACGCCCCTGTATGTCTCAAATAAATGATGAGGACAAAGAGGGAGGTATGTGAAAGACAGATTATCTTAGACAGATTCCAGGAGGCTGGAAAGCAATAAACGAACATTAGCTATTAGCAGGTTTCCGCCTTTGCTCCATTTTAAAAACAATTGTGTACACCAAGTAAATCCTAATGTTATTTGCACACATAACATAATAAACCTTATTCTATATACTATGTTTCACCAAAAATTCAAACAAAATAATTTTGTTCAGTTTGTTTTAAAGCTTTGAAAAGCGATTTTCGTCAAATTTATTTTTAAATTTACACTAGAGCCCAGTGCTGCACAAATTGCTCGTAAGATCAATGGAGTGTGAAGCCATTGACGATTATCCATTAGCCACTGTGCAATGTTGGTTTTCTGACTTTCACCCGAAAGTTATGGGCACCGAGGTTATGGTCGTCTACTGTACCGACATTATCCACATTATCCATGACAGCTTTCTCAATCGTGGCGAGTCTATCACTGCCAACAAGTACTGTCAAGAAATTGATGTCATGCATCGGAAGCTGTAATGTCGTTTTCCAGCATTTATTCATTGGAAGGAACAGATTCTCCTCCACAATAATACCCGATCATACGTTGTGCAACTAACGCAGCGACGACTGCAAGAGTTTCTTCAACACAGGGCTACGAAATCCTTCAACACCCACCCTAGATACCCTACTGATTTCCACTTTTTCAAGCACCTGGACAAATTATCACGAGAGAAAAACATTCAAAACCATGGTGATATTAAAAATACTTTTTGGGAGTTCATTTTTTCAAAACATCCAAATTTCATTTCTGCTAGGATAAAGAAGCTTGTTCTATGTTGGCTCAAGTGTATAGATTCTGATAGAAATTATTTTGACTAAATATATATTGATGAAGTAAAGGCATGGCTTATTATTAACTTTTTATCAGCCCCATACTTTCTTTATGAAGGCTATTGACTTTATTAGAAGGTAAGAATATGTTTGTTTGTTTTATATTATCTATCCTTTCTTAAAAAAATAAATTATAATCTATTAAGCCACAAGATCTATTGCTATTACATAACCGACAATATAAGTGGGAGAAAATGTGGGAGAATGGCGAGCTATTGATTTTTCAATAAATATAAATATTGAGAATAATATTAATTCTCATAATCATTTTAATTCTGATTTAATCCTATAGATGAGGGTACTTAATCATCTATGATTCATCGATTTCAGATAAAGTAATTCATTCTATGGAAATCATAAAAGTCTCCCTTTATCGGACAATATTCACAATTCGCTTAAGTTCCTTTCTGAATAATGTCCGAAAAGAGTTAAAAAACTCTTGTTAATATGGTAGTAGATAGGTAGAGTACAGGACATAGAGAGAGGAGACAAACTACCTCAAGAGGAGCCGGTAACCAGGACACGATAAGAGGAACCGTGATTTGTCAGTAGCAGTTATCGGGGACAAATGACGGCATTAGCGTAACTGTTCCTACCATCCATCAGCCCCCTCCCGTATGTAGGACCTCATATCTTAGTCTGTCTTAAATTTGTTTAGCAAGATTAATAGTCTCCTTATGGAATTTCTCTCTGAATATTATATAAAAAAAAATGTTTGTTTCACAAATTATATTAAAAACAAAATTTTTTTAACAAATTTTAGTTAAAAAAAGAAAAATAGAAGCAAAGATCATAAGGAGAAAAAATATTAAAAATTAAAATATCTAATTAGCATAACATAAACCTAATTTACTTCATAAATGCAAATTATATCTATAAAACTTTCTTAACTTATTATTATAAACAATATTATTTTATTGCCATATTATTTGTTACACTAAGTCACCACATTACAAGTGTAATTTTAACAGTTTCTTGCCAATAACATACAACTAAGTCGCTATATTCGACATTTGTAAGTGCATTTGCAATTTTTAGAAACAACAGTGACACCAACCGACAAAAGAAAGACACTTTTTCAAAAGTTAACCTCACTGATTTTAACTTATTTTTTCCTTATGTATTCGTGTATATTTCATACCTATTCGGATAATATTTATTCTATTTTACATTGGTATTATTTATTTAAAAAAAAAATAATTTATTCCTTTAATTCATTGCCGTTCAACTCAGGATTTGTAAAGAACACTTTAATACATACATTTTATGGTGTTTGGGCAGTGAAAGCATTTTTTTGCGACAACGAATTTTTTATAAATTTTGATCTTTCTGATGAAATTTACATTTTTGAGAAAAAGGAAACAAGCCACTGAAACAATGCGCATATACCACCACAGAATAATGCATTATGCATTGAGCATGATGTACACACAAATAAATAAGAGTACCTCTTACAGAGTGACTCCATGAGTGAAACAGGGGAAAAAGTACTATTTTATCATGAGTTATATAAATACCTGTGTACATATTATGTTTAGTAAAAAAAAGAATAAATGTAGGAAGAACTAATGTAAGGAGCTATGTAGCCTACCACTGCACCATGGAAACCATGATTCGAAGCAAAGAGAGATTGGGTAACCACCTCTAGTCTGTATGTGATGGTACATATCAAAATTTCTAGTTCGCATAAAAAAAAAAAAAAGATTTTCATGGAAAGGACTGTAGGATGGCATAATTGTTACGTTTTGGTGTGATCTAGTGATTTCTCTATGCTGTTCAATATGTATCCAGCACGATTTCCTACAATATAGACTTGAATATAATGTAATTCTAGCAAAAGTAGTCCTTTCCATGATATTATGTTTTATTTATAGAAGATGGAAATGGACCTCCATATATGTAAGCCAGCAATAATTGTTTTGTTTTTGGATAAAGAGGTACAATTCATTTGTTTTACAATAATGGGTTCATGTCATATCTTGTTTGTTTTTAATAATTTTTAACTTTGAGGAAGAGGATTCAAGTCAATGAAACAGTGTTCACATCTCATGAACCAATTTTTGCAAAAAAATTATCTATTCCCGTATACTCAAGCACCACACAATTGTCAGTAATAAGACCATTTCGCGCCATCAAAGATCTTCATGGTCTTCCAAATTTAAAAAAAAATTCTTAAATTTATTTCTGCACCAATACACGTATATATATATTAGAATTTTTAGTTAACTTGTATATTATTTAGACATTTTAAATAGAAAAATTGTTTATAAGCATTGTTATCTTATAAGCAAACGAATAAAAGTCTATAAAAAAATTTTATACTAATTGAAAGCATTAAAATAAATTAACTTTTTTCAGTTTTTTTTTTATTCCTATTAAACCTTTTATTAACTTTATACTTGGGTTAATTTTTTTTTAGACCTTATGAAAAAAAAGAACGGAGCCACCACCATTCTCTGGAATAGGTGATGATGAGATACATAGAACTAAAAGAACTAAAATTCTGCTGGTAGTGTATATTGTGATTTACTGTTATTGATTAACTGTTATCCATACTTTTCTTACATTAGATAAAAGTAAAGAGTTGATGTGTGTGACCATATTTTGTATGGAACTTCATCATATTATAGATGGTAGATTATATAATTATATGAATAAATTAACTACGTCAAATACATAAAACGTACTTATTATTTTATCGATGTCAAAATATAATATGAATATGAAGAATATAAATATATCTAATGTGGTAAAATAGGGTTGAATTCTTCAATAACTTTAGACCGATTTGGTACTAAAAATAACAATTTTATTTAGCATTATTTACAATAACAATAGTTTACAATGTGTTTATCAAAACCAAAATAAACAACTTACCTAAAAATAAATCCGTCTTTAAAGTTAATTATGCACTCTTGAACCAAACTCTGTACTCCTTACAAACATTAACACTTATAAACAAAAACTAACAGTTATGGTACAAACATCTGATCTTAAGGTTACATCTCTTATGGAGATTATTCCCATGGCCTACACAATCAAAACAATATATATATATATATATATATATATATATATATATATATATATATATATATATATATATATATATATATATACAAACACACACACGCGCGTATTTCTATACTTATTTTTAACCTGGAAGCATGAACTTTTCTAACGTCAAACTATCAACTTTAAATAAAACAAAAGCAAAATGGTTTAAATAGGGAAAAGCGAATGTAAAATATATAAGCATAATTAAATTCAAAGTTAGTGTTCTCACTACAATAGCATATTCATATAATTAATAATTTTAGAAAGATATATTTATTATTTGATCAAATAATGCTTAACAACTGAAACACAAAATTTTTAATTATGAATATAATATAAAATATAATTTATGAAATTAAAAGGTTAAAGTTAGATAATTGTTTTACTCCAAATTTTAAATTTAATTTTTCTTGAATATGGATAGAAGGAAATGCTTTGCCTGGTTCATTTCGTAAGCATATTTGGCATTGTGGTTGTATTTTGAGCTCATAAACATGCCGGTATTTATGAGAAGTACAACAAAGTCTTTTAGTGACCAAGCATCTCGTAGGGTATGTACTTCTTGTAAAGAAATTTTTCGTGGTCGCTTAACAGCCTAGTAAATCCTCTTATATTCAGATTTTTTAAATGTTCTCTTTGTTTTGTTTCGTCAGGTGTGATCGATCGATAGGATTGAATCGATATCTTTTTTCCTTTTTGCAGCCTTTCGTCGTTTTTTTAGAAGCGACATCTTCTTTTTTTATCTAATTTTTAATGAAATTAATTTAGTTGCACTTCCGTTCAACAATGTTTCAATTTTTTTTTAATAATTACTGAAGGGTGGGAGCCCGTCCCAAGAACTGTAATAATTAACAGGGAAAAAGGCAAAAAAATATTTATTCCACTTCATTTAAGTAAAAAAAAAAAAAAAAAATGTGATAGATTTCAGCAAACAAAGCAGCTCAAAAAAAATTAAATATAATCACAAAACAGATAGTAATAGCACACTTCTTTTAAGATTACTAATCCATAAAGATTGCTCATAACCTATAAAATGTTGTTCAGTCTCAGTTCTTGGAGGCATTTTCAAGAAACAGGGTCGCAATGACCATAAATTTGTCTAAAGAGCAATAACGTTTCACATTTTCTTTTTTTTTTTTTATTTTACCCTCCAATTTTATATACAAATTAAACTTTTCGCACTTATTAAAAAGTTTTAGTTGTTAGCTTGAAGCCACAAATATGAAGTTGTCATGACACTTCAGCAATTTATTATGAGATTACATACCTCGTGAGTGATTAAACTTGTGAATAAACCCCATGCTCACATTAAATCAATAGTGCTTAGATAAACATCATTGCATTTTTTTTGTTATTTTTAGTTTTAATGGTATCTTTGAGCTTAATAAAAGAAACTTAATATACATAATTAATTCCACGTACCTACCATATAATTTACATAAAGAAATCAATACAACAAAATACAGAAATAAAAAATAACTTCTACAGTTACAAAGTGGATCGAGCCAACATATTGTCCCGGACATTGCTCAAAAAGGAAAAACTTAAATTTAAAGTATAAATAAAATATCTATACTTTAAAGTATTAAATATTTAATTTAATTCTTTTTTATACTTTTCTCTTACTATTTTCATTTATGCAATTCTTAGTAGAAACTCATTAGTCCGTTTGATTTTTATTTTGCTTTATTTTTATCATGACTATATGTCGGTTTTTAAAATTAAAAACAATCTTAAGGCAAACATCAGACAATTAGATTAATATAACGTTCAAAGAAATTCAAATTAGAAATTGATAGGATTAGAGCAGAGGTTTTGAACCCGTGGAAGTCTACGGGCCGCTAAGCCAGAAATTGAACCACGTGCGGAGAATCACCACCCCTGGGTCGAGGATTAGGATGCATAAAAGGTTGCAACCTCAAAAAGTGTTAGTGCCTATCCCCAAAACATTATATTTTGTCGTTTCCCAAATCGTCATACCTCTAATAACGTTTGATGTTTATATTAAACGAAGGAAAGCCCCTTCGACCAAGTCACCCTTAGTAGTGCCAACATCCTCCTGGACAACATTTCCGATGATATGAAGGAAGAAATTGGCCTATCCAATGGGGGAGGGGAGAGAGGATATAGAAGGCACATATTGACCTGGCTAACATTTGCCATGTATCGATTACCTGGTCCTCTCCCTGATTGAGCCATGTATCTGACTCTGTCCCCTATACGGAAGTCTATTGCATTACTTTACCGCGGCGCCCTCTTATATCGAAATACCTAACTTCACTTTAAGCCACGGTAAGAATATTTGGGTCATATTTAGAAAGTAATAAAGAAATTCAAAATATATATAAAATTGGTTAAATAAACGAGGTTTAAATTATTAAACCTCGTTTATGCATTAGCAAAGATTTTAATAAATACATTTTTTTTAATTGAGTGAAGTGGTGTAAGTGCGTTTTCGGGGTAAGCGTGTAAGTATCTCGTGAAATCCAAACCCTCAACTGGTAACTATTAGCTCTCCTTTACGGAGCATGAAGCCTAAACAACGATGTATCAGAAATGAGTCAAGAAAGATCGCTAAAGGCAGAGTTCGCTGGTACTGCCCGCTGTTGCGGTCTGCAAAGTTTGGAGGTAGTTTACTACTACCTTGACTGAATAGGTAGGGACATATTTCGCTAGCACTGCCCGGCAGTCTAGGGACGTCATACCTATACTGCTGCGTTTCTGGCTGTTCCAGAAGGAGTCATACTTCCTTAGACGCGACGGTTCCCGCATATCATTTGAAACTATGTCATTTAACAAAAAGGGATTTAGTTATTATGAAGATGAATGTCTAGTAGTTTGTAAATCAGCTTCATCATGATTTCACCAGTATCATAATCCTTCGGAAACCGAACTATTTTGTACTGGACCCAAAACCGCTCCTGCTTGAATAATGGGTCTTCCAGATACCTTGTATGTACTTACAGATGCCAGTGCGTACTAAGTACTTTCTAATTAAATTATTCTCATTAAAATGTAAAATACTTTATTTAATATTTAAACATAACCGTCTGTGGAACATTTTTAAAAATATAGGAAACATCTAGCTTCAAAATGAAAAAAATTACAGTCCTGTAAAGTCAAACATTGTAAAATTTAGTGCGTACTTCCCCCACATCACCCTACTTTTTAGAAACCGTTAAGAGTTAAGCCCGGGAGGCCAAAAAAGTCTCTGATTTCAAGAAAATTTTTGATCGTTTTGGCCGAAAGTACTCTCATAATAGACTGAAAATATGAAGGCCTGCCACCCTAGATCGATTGAAATCAAATTTTATATTTCAAAGAATTCGAAATTTTTGTCACTTTTTTTCACATTTTTCTCAGTAACTCGCTCCTAGTGCATTTTAGGTAAAACTTTGGCATGACCAATTTTAAAGAACGTTACATTTCCAATTAGTTTTATATTTAGCATTTTTAAAAATTAAGAGATACAGGGCCATACAAATCTTCAAAATGATAGTGCAAAATGCATAATCACCAATCTTGTAGAAGATTAAATTTTCTACAATATTCATACAAAATATTTGTAATTACTCTCAACAGACGGCAACTAATAATGAAATAACGATTTTAAGAAAGGGATTATTGTTATTTCAATATTTCTTGGAGTCTACTGAGAGTAATTACAAATATTTTCTTTGTAAAATGTAAAATATTTAATCCTCTACTAGACTGGTTATTATTCATTATGCACTAAATGGTTATTAAGGCGAAACCACTGATTATCCAACTTTTTGCGTTTTATTGACATTTTGCAGATGTTCACGGTTCCGCATATCAGCAGATGTTATGAATTAAAAAAAATATTACATATAAAACTTGCAGGAAATTTAACTTTCTTTAAAATCGGACAAGTCAAAGATTAATATAAAATCAACTGGGAGCTAATTACTGAGGAAAAGCTGAAAAAAGTGACGAAACTGACGCATTTGTTGAAATATAAAATTTGATTGCAACCGATCTAGGTAAGCAGACCTTCATATTCGCAGTCTATTATGAGAGTACCTTCGGCATAGACGATCAAAAATTTTCTTGATATCAGAAAAGTTTTTTAGTCTCGGCTCCCGGACCATATGTAATCAGACACTTAGATCAATGTCTGCCCGTACACCTTTTATATGTAAGAACTCAGTGGCGCTATATATAAAAATAGTTAAAATTAACAATGAAATTAATTAACTAATGAATAACACACCACTAGCTTAAGTCACAATATTCTATCATACAAACGGACGTAATAACTTTTGCTCGAACTCTAACAAGGTATACAAACGTATTCATTATCTATTTTATTAAAATTATTGGTCAAGTAGTTGAATTTAAACATTCATAGACCGTTTAATCAGATTGTTGTAATCTGATTTATTATATATTTATATTCTGTGCTGACGACAGTTGCCACGTATACGTATAGATGGATGTGCAATAAGTTCAGCGGGAAATGTGGAGCAGGGATATACACTGAAGATTTCCAAGTTTCTGTCCCATGCGATAGTGTGGCCACAAATTTTGAGGGACGGAGAAATGATAGCTGCGCAGCTTGGTTTAGAAACCCTCAATGATAAACCAACAGATAAAATGTTGTTTTTTGTTGATCCGCAATCAGTTCAGGATGCACAGATCCCCCGTTACAATTGCTCCGACACCTTGTTACCCAAATAATAAGTGGATGAAGGACTGTCTTCCGGTGTCTGTTGCTCGCTGCCATGGTTATCATTTGCTCGGGCGTGGAAAAACAAATCGAGTTAGCTACCAAATTGATTTTCGTCGAAAACTGGATAAGGCGGTGTTACAACTTATATGAAGATATTCTTAACGATAATGATAATGATATTTTTTTAAGTCGAATGGAACCAGAGAACATTAAAATATATTGAGATCTTAAAAATGTTTTTTCGACCAATCACCACACTTATTTATTTACCTTAGAAATTTAGGAAACTAAAACTGTTGAAATAATTAGATGGTCGCTGAAAAAGTATAAATGTTTCGTTATTTATCAATAAGAAATATAGGTAAACAAATACTGCTCTTTACAAAAAATAATTATCACTACTATTTATTAATACGGTACTATAGATTCCTTTTCCGGCTTTCAGGAACGATGGACAAATGAGGTGTCAAAAGAAAGTGAATTTCATGGATAAGTAACGATTCCCAATTTCGATTATTAAATACCAACTACGACATTAATAAAAGTGAAGGAAAAACTAAGAGGTTTCAAAGTTCCAGCGGTAGTAAGTTGGCGGATCGAGACGGGACATGTAGGGTTTTAAAGATTTCAACCACATAACACTCTGGAACACTAAGCTGACACGACGTGTCGACACTTGATCTTATCCAACAAATCAAAACTGCCAGATGCCGTCAGCTAGCATCAAGACGTCAGCCATGAAAGTCGAAGAATAATTGAACAATTAAGGAGTATACTGTGTTATTTGATCCCAGTTTGAAGGTATATTGGAATAAAAATATCACCAATCAATCGTGGGAGGAAGGTTATTAAAACCTACCGTTTTCGAGATAACACATGGCATAGGGGGCTGTAGGGACCCTATGCCAACTTGCGCGCGTGCATAGTATATCTATGAAAGAAAGTTGACTATATACAAAAACTTTTTAATTAGTGTGAAATAATTGTGTGAAAACGTTATTTTGTAAATAAAATGAGAATGTAAGAGGGGAAAAACCGTGAAACTTTATTGCCTTTTTAAAAAAATTATTCTCGTGGCACTGTTGGCACTGTGGCACTGTTTCTTGAAAATGTCTGATTTTTCTATGGTAAAAGCTTTTTAGGCTTCTATGAATGATATATGAGATTATATATATAATATCTTTCCCCCCTCTCTAACCTACAGCTAGACATGAATACTACACCTAGAAAATAGTATAGCTGAGTGTTAGTGCTTAACTGTTAAACAGAAGGGATATTTTCCAGTGGAGCAAGCTAACGGCTTATTAAGTAAAATGTTACTTAAACATAGTCATTATAAACTATGTAGTTTTACCAGATGTGTGTGTAAAATAAACTTTGTCAGTAACATAATATTGTTTATCCGAATAAGCATGTTTTCCTAATATCGCTTAAACTTATGTATTAGGGAAAAGAAGGATAGATATCAAATGCAGAGTTCTCGCTGGGGCCAAGTAGTTTCAAATTATTAGTAAAGTTAAAATAATTTTATTGAATAATGAATAGTTGACCGTAAAACTATATAAAGGAAAGACACGGTCAAAAAGTAATTAACAGACCCTCAAAACTATTCAGTAGCCTTTCACTGGATATTTGGTTTCTAATAAATAGTTTTAACTCTTGTGATCCATTATTTTTGAATGCCTCTCGGACCATCTCTTTCCTTTAATATAATTTTACTTAAAAACCTGAGAACCCGAAAAGACTTCTTAGAAAAGCCATTAAGGACAGATAGGAGAGACTGCGGGATGTTTTTAGGGGGAGGATGAGAAGAGAGGAGGGGAGACGAACAAGCGAGATCCATCATCTTACCGACTCCACAGCTCCGAACTCCCTCTTGATATATTGTAGAGATAAATATCCCATACTCACCCTTCCTCGTAGTTTTTAGTCATGTTTTGGGTTCGATCCTTGCAAAATAACGCTGACGATGATAGTTAAGGAAGGACTGGCTCAAATAAGCAGAAACGGTAGAGGAGAAGTGCCAGAGAAGTAGCTAATCTGCGTGGATAACACAATACTAATGGGTCCTGAGATAAAAATGAATGTTATTCATGCTAATTTAATTTTAAAACAAAAAAGGTTTTAAATATTCATAGTTTTATCCTATGTTTTATTGCCATCTCGAGGCTATTCCTTTCTTTCACATCTACACCTTTCGGATTCCAACACAATACCACTGTTTTGGGTTTGAACGAATGAATTGTGCAGTGCCATTTTCAACCTCGTCCAAAGAATTAAAGGTTTTTTTTATTGAAGATAGTGAGCAATTGGCCGGAAATGATGGTAGTTCGGACTTTAGGTAGGATAAGGGAGAAGGTCAAACCCATTCAGTTCTAAATATATATAATTTTTTTTTCTTGTAAAACAAGAAGGATGTGGTCGGGTTATCTTGTTGGAACAAAACTCGAAGAGCTAGGTCACAAAATTGTTTTTAACCAAACACTATAAAGTTCTGAATCAATGATTCGACCTTCTGGAATGAAATTAATAATGAATCATGCTTTCGAAATTCCAAAGAGAGCATTGTCTTTTTTTCAAATCGTCATTGAATATCATAGCAGGCTGATTGCAGTCGAACTATTGTTTCTTGGTCTCAGAAATTCTCTAATATTTTCACAAGTAATGATTTTTTTAATGAAACAATGGCCGTTTGGGTTTCTCAAAAGTTGTTGATGAATTTCTACTCGATGCTGTGCCTGCTCAGAGGATAATTCATGGGGAACCACACTTGACAAGCGATTCACGATTTCCGAGTATTTTTGGTTCAGTCTGCTTCAACACAGCTCCGCAAAACTTCCTTACCGAAGGACCTTTTTTTTTCAGACCTCTCTTTAGTCTCGAGGCTGATGTCACCACTTTCTAATTTCTGGAACCATCTGTTCGCGGTCCATTCAGAAATCCTCTTCTTCGATTTACTGTACCAAAGAGGTTGTTTAAATAGATAAATATTGCACTAAACGGTAAATTAAAATGAAACTAAAACAATAATATACAACATAAAGGTTATTTTCAAATTAGAGACTCACCATAGTTCTCAAATCATAGTGAATATTTCTGCTCGGTCTCACTAAATCAATTTTTGATATTATATAACAATCAAGCGGGATTATAAAATATATAATAAAAAAATTGTGTTAGTAAGTAGATACAATTATGAAAGTACAAACAATTCTTTAAAGAATAAGAAAAAAAGGTTTTTAAGGGTTCGGCTGTCGGAAGAAAATATATCTAAAAAAATATAACATGGGAACCTAAAGAAAGAAAAAAATAAAGAAGATCAAGGATGACATGGAGAATCGTTAAATGAGGTCCGACAGAGGAAAAAAAATATCGTTAATTTTAGAAGAATTGTACCTGAAAGAAATACTAGCAATAGAAACCGTATCACGGGCAAAATCCTAAATAAATAAAGACAACATGTTATAACAGTAATTTATTTTCAAGAAAAATACACCTTTTTTTTATTTCTGCTATCTTATTATCTCCTTTTGCAAAGTTTTAAACGATCATTGTTCATATTCAAACATTTTTTCTTCATCCATTTGTTTATTAATCCATTGTATTTTTAGCATAATAAAAATATATTATTTGTCTTTTTACTTGAAAAACAGATGACTCTTAAGAAATGTATCATTTATCTCTTGTAAATAAAGAAGACTTATTGAAAGATAAAATCTATTGCCTGATATTTTGTATGCCAGGAAAATAGCCAATATGAAAGTAATGGATGTTGGTTTATAGGGATGCTATAACAAATATATATCGTATAAAAATATAGATGGCATAAAATATCGGTGATGGTAAAATTATAAATATTAAATACGATGATCAACCTCAGAGATGTAGTTCATGTAACTTTTATATTTTACAGTAAAAAAAAGTATACAATTTTTTTTAGCGTTCTCAAATTCCTAATTTATTGATCCTCTTTGGTGTTTTGTATATATGGCCACATTTCCAGGAAACGAAGCACATTCAAAATGCAAAAGATAGTTTTGATTTTTCGATAAGTTGCCAGGTTTGGTTTGACATTAAAAATCTAAATTAAAAAAAAAAAAAACTAAAATTTTCGTTCATTTTTCATTCCATCCATTGATATCATTCCATTTTTTATATCTTAGAAACTATCAAACGCAAGAAAAACATTTGATAAACTCTTTTTTTTAAAGAGGAGTAAATTTTGTAAACATTGAGAGCTTATAGAGAGAGCCCTGTACGTTTGATAATACTCCAGATAAAGTTTTTCAAAAAAATAGAATTTTTTTTCGAAAAACAAACACATTTCATTAAATGAATTGATAATCATCCTGTTATAATTTAATCAGAGCTAAATAATTAAATTAATCATAGTTAATAATTAAGTCATATTGTTAATAAAATAGATAGTTAATATGATGACTGTGTTAAAGAACAAAATATATTAATAAAATACAGCAATATCTTTACTACTAATAATCTTTACTAATTTTCTGTTTTTGTATAATTTAGGTCTGCCTACCTTACTATGATTTTTTTAAATATTCTTATCAGCTATTTAGTATTACCATTTCTATCGTTTTGGTTTTATATCTGTGATACAGCCCTTAAGACATAAGATAATATTTAGTACAGAACTTTTTATTATATATTTAATACCCAACCTGCAATGCCGGTAAGTAACGCGGGTCAAATCCCCGTGCATCGCTTCAGATTGAAGGAGCTATTTTAAAATTAACTGATTTAAAAAAAAATACCTGGAGATCTAATGGTCGAATTTTTTTAAATAATTATAATATTATATTTTTAATATTAATATTCGTTATTAATGCAAAATAAATACAAACAACTAAAAAAAAAGAAACTCTTGATTAAAACTGTCAATCCGTCTCATTTATTTGTTTTATTTTTCAAGGGGACTTCAGAGAAATTAGACGTCGCAAAAAAATTGACCTTAATCAATAAAAAGATTTATAAGAGTAATAATTTTATTATTATTAGTTTTAAATCTTTACTTTAATTTTTACAGACATAGACATAGACATTTGACATGCAACCGAGACAGAATTCAGAAAGATGTCATATTGATAATTGATACGGAAGAATGTTTTCAACTGAAACAGGATTGACATCTTTCCATTAATATTCGTAGTGCAATACCACTTAGTGATTATAGTTGTACAAATATGATACAAATAGAGCCCAAAATCTCAACCAAAATATCTGATGTGGACAACACATGACTTCCTTGTACGCCTATTAAACTATAAATCGGTGGCTCAAAAAGTGATCCTGAATTTGGTTACTAGTTTCCGAAGATCGCAGTATCTCAAAAACAACACTCGGCGTCGCGACATACTTCTATTGACACAAACACACACAAATAGGTAGGAAAACCAGTATTTTACACTAAATTTTAACACTTAAAACAAGTAATAAAAATGTTTAATTGGATTGAAAACCAAATTGCGATTGTAACCTTTAAACCGAAAATTAAATATAATTTTTGATGTTAGCTTATTATTACCTTCGAGTAAAGTACCGTTTTCGGCTCACCAATTTTAAACAAAATCTAGTAAATACATTCATATCGATATAAAAGTCCTATTTACCAAATTTGAGATGTTTTACATTATATTTTAATATACTTTTTGATGAAAGTCTAATATGACCTTCAATTAAAGTACCTTTTCCGGTTTTCCAGTTTAGACCAAAAACTAGTATGTTATTTAAATCAATATATAAGTTATAAATACCAAATTTGAGAAGTTTTGCATAGTATTATAATATAATTTTTGATGGAAATCAATTATGACCTTGAAGTAAAGTACCACTTCCGGTGATTAAGCAGTGACCAAAAACGGAGGTTCACAACTAGATTTTACAACAATCCTAAATACAAAATTTCAACTTTCTACGGCAAACCGTTTTTGAGTTATGCGAAATACGAACGAACGTACGCACAGACGCCACGACGAAACTAGTCAAAATGGATTCAGGGATGGTCGAAATGGATATTTCCGTTGAAATCTGAAAACCGAAAATTTTCGCGATTACAATGCTTCCTTTACTTCTTACAAGGAAGAAAAAATAACAAATAAATACCAAAATACTTAAACAAGGTTGGATAACAACTCAATCTTCATCGAAAGTGGAAAAATTGCTGATAGGTAGCTGTCTTTTTCCCTTTCGTATACAATTTTTAAAATATCGTTTCAGAAAAATCACTTACTGTAATGAGTTAACTCGCTCAAAAACAAATAGAAAGAAAAATAAAATATATAAGTTATTACTAACTTATTTAACATACACTTATTATTAAAATCTTCTTATCATTATTTATTTCCTTTCTATTCGGAATGAAGATCTCCATTGGTAACTAGATAATAAACAGTTACATTATTTCATTGCAAGTACAATTTAGCGTAATCATATAATTAAACTTTTTGATTAATAAAAAACAAATTTTGTCGGTAAATTCTGAGCGTATAACACAATTCACAGATCAGGTAGAAAAAATTAAATAAACTTTGTTCATTTTTATTGAATAATTTTATTTTTGATCAAGTTTTACCGTGTGAAGAAGTGATGTGAACTAGTGAAGCAATATCTGATATGGGCTGACGTAATGGGGTGAATTGTAAGATAGTTAATTGGTATACAGGAGTACGCCTTCAGACAACGTTGTAAAAACATTGTCTCAGGGTCGGATGACTAAAAAAATGCAGTTGAATGACTGCAAAAGAGTTGGATGCGGCAAAAATAAAATTTATAAAAATTGAGAGTTTCGTAGTTTTATCATAACACCCTCGATATGAAGATCACTAGAGGCGAAATCTTAGGCTAAAACATAGAATTTATTTATTTAAATCGCTCTAACTTATGGTATTCTCTTTTAACTAAAAACGATACTCCTATATTCCGACTATCATATAATTCACCATTCCGTCGATCAGCCCATACACAAATTATCAAAAGGAATCAGACATTGCTCCACTAGTTTACAATACCTAGGTAACACTAGTTTAACACATGGCAAAAATTGATTAAAAATAAAATTATTCAATAATAATTGAATACATTGTCTGACACTCTATACGATAGATCATTCATCTCATATAATTTGTTGTATTTTATTTTTCTCTATTCCTGATTATTGAATAATAATCTCAATTTTGCAGATAAAAATAAAATAAGATGTTAATATTCATTTTTTTAAATTTAACAATGCTACTAAAATAGACAGTATTGCAATAATAGTATCAAGCAATCTTCATGCAATTCTGCGACTGTAGCAGCCGGGCCAGAACAGCAGTCAACAGAGCAATCACCTGATGTCACTGAACCTAGATTACAGTCAGCAGCGTCTGGAGGCATGTCGTATTAATATTTCCAGTGTTTCATCAGTGATCTCCAGACATTCGACTCTTCACCAGTTCCCAGTCTCTGAGAGCAAACAATCAAGTTACCAGCGTTCGCCCAGTACATTGCCAAGGCTTAAATGAATAACGACAGAGTGTCCTGTAGCTCGGAGGAGGATTCGAAATATCGAGTTACAGCCTCAGCTTCTACGTTCCACCTCGGACGGTCCAATAAATCGACAAAATAGATGCCCAAATGGGTCCGATATTGGCGGGTGGGCTTCTTATTTATAGCGAGGTGATGAGGTCAGCACTCTAAACACCCCGGATCCGGTGAAGGGCCGAGTATCCAATTAGTTGGCGGGTCGTCTTCAAGGATGCCTTGAATCTCTGGGAGGGTCAACCCGATCCCGATGGAACAATAGTCTAGTTGTATTAAGTACGTAATTACTAAAAGTGCTAAGAAAAATTGAGTGGAACAAAAAAATTATGGATAAATATAATTTCAGTCATTTGTTTAGAGTCTTTCTCTTCGTTTTTAAAGTCCATCCTTCAGCCGAATATCAGTCCAAGACAACGCATTAAAACAAAATAGCTAAAAATAGGAAATGTCCGCGCTTCTCCATTGATAACCATAACTTTAAAATTACTTGAAAAGAACATGAGCCAAATACAAGAAACATTCATAGAAAATCATGCGTATCAATTTGCTTGATATGCCTTGATAGACAGATTGTAAATAAATAATAATCAATAACAATTATATAAATAAATTAAGCATATCTGAAAAAAAAAATCATCAATTGACTCACCATCTCTGGCTTTGGAATCTATCTGGGCCTGGAGGATGTTGATGCCCGGGACTACAATGGCAGGGAGTGTCCTGGACCTGAGGAGAGGAGGAGGTACCTTGGCCAGTTTCTCCGCCGCCGGCTCCTCCACCTGGCATCTGCAGCCAGTAAAAGAAATTATATATACTTTCAAAAAATAAAATATAAAAGAAGTATATTTAAAATTTAGAGGTATTGTAGTGTGGTATAATAAGTACTGTTGTTGAGTAGAGTAGGTATTGTAGTTGAGTAGAATAGGTACTGTGGTTAAGTAGAGTAAGCAATGTTCATAGATAGAGTAGATACTTTTGTTAGGTAGAGTTGCTACTCTTGATAAGTAGAGTAGGTACTGTTATTAAGTAGAGTAAGCACTGTTCTTAGATAGAGTAGCTACTCTTGTTAAGTAGAGTAGGTACTGTTATTAAGTAGAGTAAGCACTGTTCATAGATAGAGTATATACTTTTGTTAGGTAGAGTATCTACTCTTGTTAAGTAGAGTAGGTACTGTTATTAAGTAGAGTAAGCACTGTTCTAAGATAGAGTAGGTACTTTTGTTAGGTGATATTTGAAGTGAATGAAAATATGTATATTTTTCGTATATACATGAGAGGGTGATGCCTCTTTAGAATTAATTACTAATCAATGGTACAGTAGCCAAAATATATTCGTCAAAATTATTTAAATTATCAAATATTATTATCATTATATAGATATTGCTATTAGTTGCACAGCCTTGCTGAAAATAGAGTCCATCAGGTGCATATGCACGTTAGACATCTTACAACTTTAATGCAATAAACATATCCTTTATATGTAACAAATAAATACCATTTATCATTACAGATAAAACAATGGGTCATTATGCTACGAGACGACAAACATACAAGTAGATATAAAATTAGCAATAAGTATAAATATAAATATAAAATAAAACAAGAGTATAAAGCAATTATTCATGTATATATGTATACACATATATCATTAAATATTGATGAACAAAATAAGCATAACGTCTATATATTATTATGATATAAGTATTAAATAACTTATATTTAGCCAATAAACAACATTTGTCACTGCCCACGACAAAATTTACCCATAAAATAAACAGGAAAAGCAAACTGATAAATGAATATTAAATTAAAATTAAGTACAAGAGAATGAGAGAAATGATTTATTTCAAAGCAATGTTGCCCAAATATTTTTAATGTTAAACGCACAGCATACTTGTCAATGTAGTTAGATATAATATAAACTTTTTTTTTTATATTGCATTTTTTATATTTTAACTATTTATCATAATACAGTATTATTACAATTACTAAATTATATTATATTTGTTTTTCGCTTTAGTTTATTTTGATATTTCCAATTCCCATCCATCCCATATTTCTCTTTCAATTGATCCTTCATAGTTTCATCAACCTAATATAAAACATTTATGTAAAATTAATTATTAAAAAAATACTAGTCAAATGTTAGAATTTTAAGTTTGCACACACAAAGACCAAAATAATTACAAGAAAAAAATAAATAAACAAAATAAAACATTAAGTTATAAGTAAGTGGAAATATAAAGTGTAATATATACCACCTATATAATCATTTCTGTACCTCAAAAACGACAATGCCTATGAAGCTGACATTTTTAATGTTCTAGATGTGCAATACGGCTGGATTAAAAAAAAAACCCGTAATATAAGTGGTTAAAAAAATTATTTCTGAAGCCTAAAAAAATTAGTTTTTCGGATATCGCGAAAACTATGCATCTCCTGGAAAACTAAAGGAAATATAATTAATTCTCTATAAAACTTATTAATTACGGATATGAAAATTGTTTTTTGTTTTTTTTCGAGTCCTTCGTTTCACTTTAACATGTTGGCCTCAATTCATCCTTCGGCCGAATATTAGTCCAAAGTAATGTAATATGTCCTATTGAGAAGTTTGGTTGTTGTCGATATAAACAGGACAGGTGTATAAAATTAAAATATATTTAATGAGCATTAATAGTTATTGATGCCATACTAAACACTGAGATAACTCTTGAAATGACAAATAATGAGGATGGATTTAGAAGAAATTTGGTCAAAATTGAACCAGGAAATTAACAAACAAAAAGTAATTAAGCAAGCTTTTACTTTTAAATGGCAAACTACTCTGTTATTAGCTAATGGTAGAACCGTTGTTGTCTTTGTAAAACCACTTTATACGGAGAGTCTTCCCCCTTGAAAGTTTCCATTTTATAACGAGCTTTATGTTCCACTTGAAGGTCCAGGGAATCGAATCAGTCGGAGCTGAAGAGAAAACAGAAGCGGGGATGGGAGAGGGAGCCTTTGTGCAGTTGATCTTGTTGGCACTTAACCGAGACTTCCATCGTTAGAACAACCTTCGGATAGAATGGAATACTAAATGAGTTGGATCTTGGAAATTGAAGGCTATCCGGCGAGTAGATCTAGCCAACTCGAACAGAAAATCAAACAAAAACAAGGACTTTTCTGGATTAGGATAGCTCATAGTCCTTGCATAGCTCAACTTAAAAGCACACGGAATTTTCTCAACATTGCCTATTTACTTGCATGTCAAACAAAGATATCATCTAGATGGATTACATGACAAGTCATTCATCGATTAGCTTCGAATGAGTACGATTCTATATAACTTTTATATTTTAACTATTATTTTTCTATTGTCAGATATTTAGAATCTCCTGCACTTTAGAAATATTTATTAAAATGAAATTTACCACTGAGGAATTGTTTGTTTGTTTTGTGATGTTTAGAGGGCGTGAAACAGCAAGGTAATCAACGCCCGTTGATTTTTTTTAATTTAAATCTAGTTTGGGTTATCCACTTATCCGAAGCCAACAGATTACGCAGCGAGGGGCGCGCCAAGACTCGAAGGATACGACCGGAGACTAGAAGCATTGATGATGAGATTGAGGATTGATGAGAGGGTTTAAAGGAGTAGAAAGATTTTAAGAAGTTTTAGAAATCTAATTATTTATGTTTTTGAGGCGTTGAATGAAAATTTCAACTTTGCTACCTCAAATTTTTCCAAGAAACAAAAAAATGCTATATGAATGTTAGTGTAATGAAACTGCAAAACTTTATGAATAACTGAAAATAAGGGAAAACATGCCTAATAATATCTACAAGATTCATCTGAATGGTAACACTGTTTAAGCCACTATTGAACCTATTGGGATACTCACGGGAAAAACCCAGGAAGCTAGGAAAAATAATATCTAGAATAATATAATATGGCATTCCCGAAATTTCAGCAGGGCCCCTATCAATGAGGATGCCATCAAAATTTTTCAAGTGATATCCGATGCTTTTGTAAATAAATTAGAGACAAAACAAAAAAAATGCGAATTCTCGATCTTCGAGATGTAATTAATAGAGTTGCTCATTTTTTTTTAAATTTATATTGTACTATGTTTTTAACTGACCATTATTTAATAAAATTATATTTTATTAATGTTCGTATAATTTTTTTGAACTATCACTTTTAATTACCCAACTATTTTCCATATCTTTTGAACTATATCCTGAAATGTTTAACTCCTGTTGAATCGGGGTTCGCTCCATTCGATTCAGCGTTAAAAAATAAATTTAAAAAAACCTCTTGTAGTGTTATTCAGATAATGACAAGATGAGAGGCCAGTTTTTTTTTTCATAAAAAGGTCAGTTTTTGACCAATGTGCCAAATGTGAATTTGGATTTGTCTAATCTGTCTCCTTTCCTAGGAGTCCGGGCCACGGTGAATGCGTATACTTATAGACATAATAAACTTTTTAAAATGATTGTATAAATTGTAATTACATATTGCACTTGTAATCAGGCAATGCGCCACGTTTGGCGCATGCGCCATGGTTTTGCCTCCCCTCACTTAAGAGGCAGCCACTTAGGTTCTGGCCAGCGTCTCGGATTTCCTGGTAACAGGGGCGAAGTAATTGACGGAGCTAATGGATCAGAATGATGTTAGAAATCGGAAGTCGCTGTATTTGATGTTTATGAACTGTTGAACGAATGTATAAATCATTGTGTATTGTTTAATTTGAAATGTAACACGGCTTGTGTAGGATCAATTCAAATATTTTTGACAGCATAATTGGGATTCCGCGAATGGGAAGATTTCACCCCCAAAGCTCTACTCTGCATTCCCATATTGTTTTGAGTAGTGAGTTTTATAAGAATCTTGTGTTCTGTAAGTTTAAAAAGGCGCATCAAACGTCAAAAAGTAGTATTGATAAATGAATCAATGCATACCAAATAACAGAAAAATATAAATAAATTCACAATAGTAAAATAAATGAATATAAAAAATAAAGAAAATTAAAATTAAATATGACCAATATTTCTATACAGCCTGGTGAACTCTGAACCATGCTTGTACAACTTGTGGAGGGAAAAGGTACCACTTCACTGTGGTACTAAAAGCCAGTGGAGGCTAAATAGGGTTGCTACTGCAGAAGACATTTAGGATTCGAGTAAGAAACTGACCTATGTACATACAATAAGTTTCGGTGCCATTAAGTTTTCCAACTTTTGAGGAGTATAATAGATCTTCACTACAGTTCGTGCCCAATTTCACTTTCTTAAGTTTATTAATTACGTAAGAGCATTTAAATCACTAGAAAAGATAATAAAAACACTCTAGAAAACGAATACAATTGACAAAAATGAATATATTTGTGTTGTGCTTTATCCAAATAGTCTCCAACTAACTTGACCCCCGTCAGATTCGGATTTGTGTTGGTAAGAGGATTACAGAAGTAGGTGATGATTGGTTGGAGGATTTAGAATCGGGCCAATGGAAACCACAAATGTAATCCAAAGCAGTATCCTCTAATCTCAAAGCGTCTACGGCACTTTTCCTAAGCCAACATTGGTGGTTTGTTTCATTAATTGTGTCTAATTTTCTGATTAACTTTTAATTCGTAATTTTTAATCACAAAAAGGTCTTGCATATATTTAAATCAAAAAATCTTTCCGACACCTATCTTAATTTGCCATATATAAAATTAAAATATTTCCGATACCTAACGTATTATATAAGTCTGAAAAAGTGTTTTTTTTTTGTTTTTTTTATTCTTTAATTCGTTCTGTCGTTGCCGTTCTCTGATTATAACCTCTTGCTCTCCTAAATTACTTTACCATATTTTCTTTTTTTAATTTAATGAACTTTTTCAAGAATATTAAGCATTTAAAAATGACAAACTCATTTATTAAGAAATTATTAAATATCAAAATCATATAAGACAACAAACAAAAAAAAAATAGTGCATGATAGAAAATATTACAAATTAAAACAAAATTTTTTCCTAAAAAAATTAGAAGTGTATCTACTTATTATTGTTGTTGGTGGAATCTACTAGTATTTTTTGATATACTATTTTTTTATAACTTTAACTCTATATTTGCATTTATCACAAATAATAGCGAGATCAGCAAATATGGTTACAATGAAGTTATGGCATGTAGGGAAAAAATAAAGATACAAAAGAGTTATGTGGGGGTATAAATACATATATAAAAATAAAATAGAAAATATTGACATATTAATAACATAGTAAACAAATAAAAATAAAGATATATTGTGGATTTCAAAATGAACTCATCTATACAGCCTATGAGGGATGGGATAAGACTGACCCAAAAGGGGAGAAAAAAGCCCTCCTTCACTCTTCGAATCCGTTAAAACTAGCGCCGTTTTTTTTCCTTCCCATTTTAGGTCAGTCTTATTCTATTTCTTATTATTCCTAATTATTTCAGGTTGTTGGTGTGACCATGATATCAAATAGAAGGGACATAGCCATACTTTACTCAACAACTTTTTACAAAATTTGTGTTCCTTCTTTTGAAAAATAAAAACCTAATTTAAAAGCTTTTATTCGATTTCATTTATTATTATAGCTTTATATTAAATTAGCTCAGCCCGTTTCCTACTCCTTGGGTACTCAGTTAAATATGACGAAGCCCAAGAGCCTATAATTCGATAAGAGATAAGATCGATAAGGGAGCACTTCTATATTGCTCTTCTTGAGGGCAGGTCTCTTCCACTATTAGATTGGCGTTCGATCGGCTGTCGAGGTAATATAGCCAGTAGTAATAAATATAATATCCTATTAATGAAATATTTAGGTAAAACTAATATGGTTATCGATTAAAATTTATTTTGTCGATATTTTACGTAATTTGAAGGCCCATTAATACTAAGTGTATTCTAGGGAACCATCTTTCTGTTTAGGAACCACTCAGTGAACTATTTAAAAAACTTGGTTATATGATAGTTTCACCAAGTCATAAGGAACAAAAAAAAGTACTGAGAAAATATTTTCGATGACGTAATAATACCCAAGCAAAGCTCAATTTATAGTATGATGTTAACTGAAATAAATTGATCTAGAGTGACGTTTTTGTTTTCGTATGAAAATAAATAATATAAATTTGGGTTATTTGCTTCTTCATGATAGTTTTTAAAAAAATTTCACTTTTTCATGAAGCATGTCATAATTTTGTTTCCTGTACCTTCATCCAAGCTTAAATCTTTTTCTAGGATCAGAAAGACAACTTTAAAATTGATATGATGGTACATTATACCATTTATTATGGTATTCATTTTAAGAGAAAACCTAAGTTTATCTACAACTCTCAAACTTTGGTAACAAAAATGGTCTCCTTTTTCTCCCTCATTAGCAGAGAACGCAGTACTTAAGGACATTTATAGCTAAGGCTATTTCATTTTAAAATTTGAAGAGAGGAGGGAATGTAGGATGGTGATTTCCAGAGGAAATGAGTAAACTGGCGATACTTATAGTTGCTCATGGAAAGTCGGCTCTTAGAAACTCAAGAAAAGTGATTATGACATTTTTACTTTTTTTATGAAGCTTGAAGTAATACTTTTTTTAAATTATCTGTCGCAGTCCTAGTTTAAAACCAATGTTTCGAAAATTAATCTGTTATTTTGAAATCATAAAAATCAAAACTTATAAATCTATTGCCATCCCCCTTTAGAAAATAAAACGGCTTGTGCTGTACCTTCGGACACAATAAGGAGTACTTAAGGACACAACTTGTTTTCCATTCGAAATTTTAGCATTTTCTGTAAACATTGTCGGCTTCAATTCGGGTTAATGATTTCAATGAAATAACTTCATTTGTATTCTAAGTTCAAATGTTAATTTTTTTATTTCTTTAATATAAAATGCGGATGAAAGGAGACCTAGAGGAAGACCGCGCATTTCTGGGGAAGAAGTGTCCAAGAGGCGTTCAGGAGGCGGAGTATGGATTGGAGTAGGAGAAAAGAGAGTTAGTCCAAGAACGAGTAACCTGGGTCCAGACTACAAGTTGTAACCCCACACTGCATAAGCGGTACAGGGGGGAAAAAGATTATGATGATGATGATGATGATGATGATAAAATGTCATTTTAGTCAGGATTCTTTGAGTGGTTGCTAAAGAAAAAAGCTTTTTATATATTGACCTTTAGTGGTTGCACATTGTAAGATATATTCAATTAAAATTGCTCAATACAATTTTTTTTAATAATTATTAAAATAATCCCTATTACGTTACCATCCTAAAGCTGTTATAAATTTGAAACTCACACAGAAATCTTGAAAATGAAAATACGAAAAGTCTGGTTCCCAGTAATTTTTTTTAATACCAATATTAGTCGCAAATGGTGAAAAATATTATTTAAAATGTATTTCAGTGTATTTGCTCGAAAATCAGGCCCGCGAATAGGTCCATTGCTTTACCTTTTTTACATTACCAACTTTGGTGGGGAGCTAGAGGCGGATGATTCAGAGAAGGGAATGGGTAAAAGGAATTCAACACATTTAAATTCTATCCTAATATTATTATCAGAGAATGTCGCAACTCAGTTCCCGACTCAACCGCTGGCAGAGTGCCCCTTCCGGTGAAAATATTATGAGTATTAATTTGAATATTCCATTACGTTACCTTTTATTTTTTAAGTTAATTAAGTGATTCGTTCTCCATATTTTATTAAAATGTGTTCGTCATGGACACATTTTTCACATGATAATCGTACTTAATAATCAATTGAAGTAGTTGTTAACAACTACAAGTTTTTAAGCAATAGCTACCGAAGCCTCCACTACGTTATCTTGACGGTGATGTAATGGAATTTGATGGTAAAGTACTGAAACGCCCATGGAGCTCCTATTCTTTTGTAAATGTTTAAATAATGAAATAAAAATTTGTGAGATGATTTTAAATCTATTAGGGATGTTAAAATACCTAAAATAGAATATAATGCAGGAATTTGAATTAAACGTAGGAAGACAAAATCTATGGTTATAACTGGAGTAAATTAAAAATGCTCTTAAGCACATTTTTCATTTTCATTTAAAATATGATTTAATATTATTATTATTATTCAATATTATTTTGTTTTAGAAGTATTATAATTTAAACGTAGATCAGCTGTATGATTTATGGTAGTTCTCGGCTTACTACTTAACCAAACATTTTTTAAAAAATTGATAATTTTTTTCATTTAAATCCTGTCACAATGATGTTCTCTAATATCTGAAATGATACTGGCAACACTGCGTGATGAAAAATGTTCTGTGTTTGATTGTTGACCTTTATCTATACTTGTTTTATTGCTTTCATGTTTTTGCATTGTATAATGAATATATCCTGTTCTATGTATACGGGTGACACCCGCATACCTAGAACAGGATATATTCAACAACAATGCAAAAAAAATCTTGAATGATAATTTATCATTGATGTATTATTCAATTTCAAGTATATTTTTTACATTCTCTTGCCCATATATGAAATATATTGTGCGGGGAGGTATAAATTTTCGATCGTAAAATATTTCGAATTTTTTTCAGCGGAAATACATGTTTCAAGGCCCTCTGAGCCCAAATAACCAAGTCTCGCGAAAATGTGTGTGTTAACAGCTTAGCTTAAAAGCTGAAATTAAAATTTTAAAGTAGGTATATTCTTGGGATGTTACAGCGACATTTTCGCTAAAATCAACTAACCGGAATACCCACTTTATATAATCGATTTTACAATTTTCTTGTAAAGGGTTCTGTTGATTTTGATGAAACTTGCCTAATTTCTTCTTCTTAAAGCCCTTTAACTTTTCATGTTTGTAGTATATCAACGAGAAAATGTAGGGAAAAAGATTATAGACAAAAGAAATTTTCTTGCTTATATATATTGCTATGTTTTATCAAGGTTGAGTTGAGCTTGATATCTATTTAGCTGCTAGTAATATAGGGATGCCATTGGGTAATCATTGAGGATGATTATCCCAAAATTAGGTAATATTATGAATAAATAGGAATTACTTACTTTGTCCTCTAAATTGGATACCTTTCCAAGGGCCTGATATATGGTTACCATTATTTAATAATTAACCAAGATAATGTTCCTACGTTTAAGTTTAATAATAATGCTAATCAAATTTATTGCTATCATACTTAATGAACTATATTCAAATTAATAATGGGTATGATTACTAAAGAACAACCTCCTTTCTAATATTTATCTTAATTTCTCAAAATTAAAATAATAACCTATTACAATGGTTAACCATGGAATGATTAAGACAAGACCTAGCCATTAACTGTTCTAACATAAATCTCTGATCTGTAATAATTGGTGTTGATGGGTCCTCAGCAGCTCTCCATCGGGTTCCCCTGCATATCTTCAGTCATGGAGCCAGAGCGCATCTTTCATCTTCAGAGGAAGACCTAGTAGTTGTTCCGCCCTCAAGCGAGATCAGCGGGGAATTCCGGCATCAAGCGAGATCAGAGAGGAAGTCCCCCTTTTTTTCTGCCTCCTCGGCTTCTTCCCCTTTCTCTTTTGTTCTTCCTAAGAGGGGGTCGAAGACGTTGCTCGTTGGTTAGATCCCCGACACCCTTGTCATCATTGGCTGGCTAGTTTTATAGAGGGAGGAAATTCTGGGATTTCATCGGATGGCTCCACCCCTTGACCTGACATTCCCTGGGTGTTCCGGTCTCCGCGAATGCATTAAGATAGCTCTAATCGGATCACACCCTTCCCAGGCCGCCTCCACTTTTTCCTCGAGGCCAGCCGAGACCTAAGGGGGACTGTTTTCTTAAAATTGATTAAGTCTTCCGAGGCTTGGCTTTGTCACACTTCCCACTTCTCGCTAGGGTTTTAAATCAACTTATTTCTTATCTCTGACGGTAAGAGCTGTGGTGAAATCTGTCATCGCCTGTCAGTTACCTTTCTATCTACCTGCTCGTCCCTTATTATCTCTTGTTCGCACCTGATGCTGGTTATATAATATAAGTATAATATCGTCCAATATCAATACATATTAGTATGAAAGATAATTAAATTCTCTTAAAAAATAAAAAAATATCTAAATCGGACCAGTATTAGCAAAGATACAGTGTGTTTTATAACGACTACAAAACCTTAGTTGGAAAGCCGAGCGCGTCCGAAAAGAGACGGAACCTCACCCCACCAAGCCGCCAATCTATTGTCAACAATACGCTCTGTAATAATGTAATAATATATTATAAAAGTATAAATTAACTTAGTAATTTCTACTTTTATATTATTAAACGGAAACAAAATGGAACTAAACCGAAACGTTTAAAATATATTTTAAGCTTGACAAATTTTTCTAAAAGTCACTGAAAGTGTCCCAAAATACCAAATTGTATTTCGATAACTTTTATGCTTAATTCGATTTAAAAAAAAATTGTGGGATATATTTAAATGAAACAGAATATCAAATTCTTAAAAAAAATAATAATAAAAAATGCATTTATAAATAATTAATAATAATATAATTTAAATAATAATAATAATAATAATAATAATAATAATAATAATAATAATAATAATAATAATAATAATAATATAATAATTAAATAATACAATATAAAAGTAGAAATTAACTTAATAATTTCTACTTTTATATTAGTAAATGGAAACAAAATGGAATTTCCATGGAAACTATACCGAAACTTTTAAAATAAATTTTCAGTTTGACAAACCAAAAATATATAGTGTCTAGAATCGTCGTACTAAAATTTTAAAAAAATCAATTTATTTTGTGAGAGAAGACTTGAAGTGCATTTTTTTGAGTTTATTTCAGGTGGTATTTATATGAAATCTTCAAAATTAAGATTATTATTATATGGTGGTAAGGGAAAGTTGCGTGATGCGCGCACAGCACCAGATTTTTCTACAAGGCACTGAAAGTGTCCCAAAACATCAAATTGTTTTTCGATAGCGGCTAAACTGAATTCGCTAAAAAATTGTGGGATATATTTTAACGAAACAGAATATCAAAAATTTAAAAAAAAAAAAAAAAAAAAAAAAAAAAAAAAAAAAAATTATAATAAAAAAATGCGTTTATAAATAATTAATAAATAAAAATTTATTAGAAAACTTATAAGAATAATAGAATATTTAATATAGTACATTCGTAGTCAAATCTTATTGTATGGGTGTTTAATGACTTGATAATCTGTGAATGTACACCCTTGATGAAGTCTTTAAAAATAATATTAAAAAATTATACGAATATCTAAGTTTGGACCTTTACTAAGAAATCAACTCCATCTCATCAAATTTGAGAACTAGACCTCCTTTTGGTAGGAGCTAATTTTCCATTCTTGAGCTCGAGTGGCGGCACCTCCAGTTATTGTCCTAGATTTGAATGCGGCCTGTTCCTCTCGCCGAGTGGAATCCCATTGTACAAGCAGCATTGTGTTCGAATCACCCGCTCGGTGCAATAGTGGATTGCGCTTCTGCAGAATTCGCTGGTCTATGATATACAAGGATGTGAGTGCTCCAAGTTCATGTTGAAATACCGGAGTATTGTTCCGGTCTCCTTACCATCTCCTCCTAGTACCATCAAGTATTCTGGGAAAAAAGTTGCTTATGATTTCTGTATCTTTATAATGAATCTTAAAATTCTTGAATATATATTCTACTTTCTTTAAGTTTGTTATGTAAGATGGAAAGATGCAAGCAATATAGCGCTCATGGATTTCCCATCGAGCTGTCCCTAAATTCACACATCCTTGGGTACTATATACAATACCTAGGGGAAATACAACATCTATATATATGAGAAACGGGAATTTATTTAGACCGCCTATATAATGCGCCAATATAATAATAGCATTTAAAATGTGCAAAAAAAATCCTTTAAAATCAGCTGTTGAAGAACATATGACAAAAAAGGGTTTTGTTACTGGGCGAGTGTATATAGTGCATTATATATAGTATTATATAGTGCAAATAGATAGAAAGAAATTAATAATAATTTAAGGATAATAATGATAAAATAATAATTATTTATTTATTTTATTTTTTAATTTATTTAAATATTTCTTTATTTATCCAAAATAATTTAAATAAAAATAATGTAAGCTATTCTTAAGGAACCTTGCCCCAGAATATTTTTTTTCTATAAATGTTTTAATAGAAACTAATTAAAATTTATAGAGTTAAAAAAAAAAGCTTGAAATTTAGATCGGAAAATATATCATTTTGAGAAAGATAGGGAAATTTGAATTGTTTAAATTTATCCGAAAAAAAATAATGATTTTAACTTATTTAATGTTTCAAGGCAATCACATATTAATCTTCTGTGTAATTTTGGACAAAAATGTGTATCCCAAGGATCTCAAATTCTTCGAAAATTTTGAATTTCAGAATATAAAAATAACAATTGATTATTTCTACTTGAATTTAAATATCGGATTATTCTGTTCTATTATCCTTAGCTATAAGAAAAACTAATTTACTGATAAATAAACATTAATTAGCTAGAAGTTACTGCCCTATCCTAGTTTTAAAAAAAGTTGCTAGATGTATTTCGCATAAACAAGAAAAAAATAAATATTAATTTACCGAGGAAGGAATCGAATTCGTCACAAAGCCCCGAATATTCCATAACAGAGAGTAGTCGACTAAAAATACTGAAGGCTTGATGATTTCATGATTTATCCCATTCTAAAAGCAATGTCCAGTCGACATGTCGAACGGGGTAATGTCTGCAAAGTTGAATCGAAAGTCGAACAGTGTGTAAATAGCTTAAGGCAGTTGTAGCAAACCCCTTATTTAAGTATTTATGTGTTTTATTTTTTTTTTCTCGTTTATATCTTATGAAAATAGTTCCTGAAGATGAGGCCAAAAAATTAATTAAGAAATATTTTGCCGCATGTTTTAGTTCTTAATTTACCAGCGAATGAAATAGTTTACAATATAAAACATATTCAGAGCAGTAGAATATCATTATACAGACACACAAAAAAAAATGTTTGTACGTTTATAAATTCTACCAGAATTTCCTCAGAGTCAGCCTCAACTACACTTCACGAAGCGCCTCTCCTCCCCTCTCTCTTCTCCCATCTCTCTCCTTTCCTCTCTCTCCACCCCCCTCCACTCTCAAAAAAGAGTAAAAAAACACCGGTTACGAATGACCTGGGCCTAATTAACAAGCTCACGTTCATTAATTTCTAACTTGCTTTCCACGGAGCTTCAACACCAAGAAAAAAAAGTTTTCACTTAAACTATTACTTAAATCAAACTAAATTTTATGTATATTCATATTGTTTGTATATATATATATATATATATATATATATATATATATATATATATATATATATATATACATATATATAGTTATCACACTTCGGTAAATTAATATAAATATCATATTAAAATTAGTGAGTGCTAAGTCCAAAAAAGTGATTTGGAAAAAAAGAAATATGCAATGAAATCAACATATTTATTGATATTTATTGAACATATTGATTAATTTATATATAATTAGTACTTTTAATTGTCATGTTATACTAAGATCATCCTAAGGTATTACTTTGAAGTAGGCATTATTCATAACAAAGATTTTCTTAACAATCATATTGCATTAATAATAAATTTTTATTTTTTGAGTTGCAGCATATTTTCCTTAAATCTCAGGCCAAATGCCTCAGAACAAGTATGAGTGTTTTTCTACTACTAAAAACGACATTGTACTTAAGTCTTTATATCCTATTAAATTAAATAATCTGTATTGCGAAATGTTATTTCAGCAAAGCATGAAGAGTTTTTATATTACAATCAATGTAAATCGAAATTTAAAAAAATAAAATTATTATTATGATTATTGTAATAGATAGCCAATTAACCAGGTATGGCCAAAAAAACTACAAGAAGCATAGTCATACCATATTGATGATTTTGTCGTAGAAACCTTCCCATCACAACTGATAAAATTCAACTAACTAAACTATTTTTATTATGAACCCTAACATCATTAAAAGATTGAGGATTAAGTAAATGCGACCAAATCAAGCCACGCCAACTTCTATCTACTGAAAACTTCATGTCCAGCTGTGACAATCGACATATCTGCACCTCGCAAAATAATATGCATCTCGGACTCTACTTAGAGAAAAGACTCACATGGAATATACAAAGAAAATTGAAAAGAGGGGACGCTTAACATTTTTTGGACTACAAATCCTCACAACTTACGAAACAAGCGACTAATCTATACCACTATACTAAGATCTACTTGGATATACGGAGCAGAACTTTGAGTTCAGTAAAGCACGTCCAACAAACAAAACAAACAAACAAAAACATTAAAATTCTTCGTAAAATTGTTCAAGCACCATACTGACATCATAGCCTAAAAGGCCCCAACTCCGAATTCTTTTTTAAATTTTTTTTTTAAGTACCCGGATTTCCCTAAAAACTAAATCCTTTAATGGCAATAGAAAGCCCTGAAACTGGGATCGATCTAACCATTGGATTTAGGGCTTTCTAATGTCATAAAAAGGTGTAGTTTTCAGAGCTATTCGGGTACAATATAAGATATATATATATATATATATATATATATATATATATATATATATATTTATATAATATATATATATATATATATATATATATATATATATATAGATACATATATACTAGGTTGTTACAAGAGTTATAGTACATTAGTATAGCTTTATTTCAGATTACATATCTTAAACATTATTGAATACCACTCTTCAAAGTAAAGTCCATTCTTTCAAACTACTTTCACCCATCTTTCTGCCAGTAAGTGGATTTGATGCCGGAACCACTCCTTTGGTTTTGAGGTAAAGAACTCTTCTCTTCTTCTTTTTCTTCCTCTTATGCCATTAGCTAGCGTCGAGGAGCCTCAATCCAGCGTAACCACTCCTCCCGGTCCCTGCTTAGCCGCTTCATCTCATTGAGCGATTTGCCTCTTTTACTTCCAATTCTTTGGATATATTCTTGGTACGTAATTCTGGGACGTCCGCGTGGTCTCTTTCCTGTGGGTCGAGCCTCTAATACCTTTATTGGATTCGTGTCCTCGTTCATCCGGCAGACATGACCAAACCACTGGAGTTGCCGTCTTTCTAGAGTGGTTTTAAGCTCTGTAACGTCTAGTTGCTCTCTAATGCTTTCGTTTCTAATGCGATCCCTTCTAGTTCTCCCAACAGATCTGCGAAGGAACCTCATTTCCGCTGCCGTTATGCGACTAGAGTGCCTGTCCAGTGTTGTCCAGCTTTCTCCGCCGTAGGTGAGTGTAGGTAGGTAAACAGACTTATATACATGCATTTTGGTCTTCTTATCTACTTCTCGGTGGCCGATAATGCTATTAGTAATCTGGTAATACACTTGATTCGCCTTACTTATTCTGTTTGATATTTCGGCGTCTATCTTACCCGAGCTACTAATTACGGTCCCTAAGTAGGTATATTCCTTCACTACCTCAAGTGTCTCGCCATTGCAGATGAGTTGGACATCTTCCTGTTCTTCCCTCGCCATAACCAGCACTTTACTCTTGAAGGTGTTAATTTGCATCCCTTTCCTGAGCAACTCTTCTTCCCATTCTATCAGAGCTTGTTGTAGTTTGGTCTTGGTGTCGGCTATTAGGACTATGTCATCCGCGTATAAAAGGCTTTGAACGAGGACAGTTCTCATATTCCATTTCCCGATTGTTGTCCATGCAGTTCGACGCTTGCAGATTTTGTGGATTTCGTCCATTACGTTTATAAATAGAAGGGGACTTAAGCTATCTCCCTGTCTAACTCCTTTCGCAATTGGAAAAGGTTCCGATTCCATACCATTTATTCTTACCACTGCCATGGCACCTTGGTAGGCTGACTGTATGGCTGCCAGTAAGTCTCCAGGTACACCCTTGGCTATTAGTGCATTCCAAATTTCTTTTCTTGGGACCACATCAAACGCTGCCTTCAGATCAAGAAATGCAAGATATAGATTCCTATCTCTGTCCCAAGCTTTTTCAGCAATATTTCTGAGAACAAAGATATGATCCTGCGTCTGTCGGCCCGGACGAAAACCAGCCTGTTCCGCTTCTAGCTGCCCTTCTACAATCCGCCGGAGTCTCTTTTCTAGAATAGAAGTGTAAAGTTTACAGACTACGGAAAGCAAACTAATGGGTCTATAATTTTTGCAGTCTGTTGTGCATCCTTTTTTATAAATAGGGAGGTTAATACAATATTTCCAGTCCATGGGAATTTTCTTTCTGTCATACACTTCTTGGAACAGCGATTGAAGTGCTTTAAGAAGTTCTTGACCACCATATTTCAAATACTCTGGTGCAATTCCATCCCTTCCTGATGCTTTGCCTCTTTTTAGCTTACGGATTGCATTTTCTATTTCTTCTTCCTCTATAACCTCCAGGCTTTCCTGCATATTGGACTCTCGTTCATGGTAATGGTCTGTTTCTGGGCTTTCGGAGAATTGCTCCTGGAAATATTGCTTCCATCTGCCAAGGATCTTTTCCTTGTCTGTAAGTACGATTCCATCGCTACCTTTTACATTTCTAATGGGCTTGCATTGCTTTCCTCTTAACGTTTTAACTTTTCGCCAAAATGCTCTTATAGATTCGCGATGGTCCTCGCTCAGCCTTTTACCAAAATCCTCCCATGACTTTTTCTTGGCCTGGCGTATGGCTACCTTACATACATTCCTGGCTGTTCGATAAACGTGTAGCTTTCCTTCAGTTCTATCTTTAAGGTATGCTTTCCAGGCAAGCTTTTTCTGAGAAACCAGTCGTTGGAGGTCATTGGTCCACCAATCTGTCCGCTTTCCCTTACCGGACACTCTCTTCTTCCCACATACTGCATTTGCTGTTTCCAGGATACATGCTTTCAGTGCCTTCCATATTTTTTCCACGTCTCCATCGAATGATGTTTCTCGCAATTTATTTTCCAGGCTTTCTGTAAAGAGGGCCCTTTTCTCTGGGTCATCCAAGGCCCTTACGTTGAGGGTTTCAAATGCTTTTATTTTCCTTTTATACTCTGGGATGATCTTTGTATCAGCCACAAGCAAAAGGTGGTCGCTGCCTATCTCCGCTCCTCTTACTACTTTTATATCAGCGAAATACTGCCTTACGTTCCTATCGTATATGAAATAGTCAATTACACTATTTCGTTCCATGCATGAGAAAGTGATTTTGTGGATCCTCTTGTGTGGATAGAAAGAAATTCCTATGAGGTAAAGAACTCTCCACATACAATTTATACGTCCTCATAATTATCAAAGATCCGACCTTTTAAAAAGCAAGCTATTGATCTAAACAAACCATAATCTGATGGTGAAATATCTGGGCTATACGCAGGATGAGGCAAAACGTTTTCTCCTTGCAGTTCCGATAATTTTTCCTTTGTCGTGTTGCAAAATGACTTGGTTCCTGTTGACCAAAGCGGGTTAGTTTGTATTCAAAACTGCGTAAACTCCGTCTAGCTGTTCACAGTATAGGTTTCAGTCCACTGCCCGACTATCAGGAACAAGCTCAAAATGCAAAACGCCTTTGAAGTTCCACCAAACACAAAGCATCATCTTTATCCCAAATCTTGACGAACCTCCACAAAAATAATTTTGAGTTAGGGCCTAATCACGGCAGCAGAGTTTATTTAAAGCACCATGATACTGTTCAACTTCACAATAACTAACTGACATGAAAAATTCCAACTGTAAACTCTTACATCCAATACAAATCACATTTCACTGTTCAACACAGATCATTTTTTTTATTGTAATTTGTATTTCAAGAGATTTAGATACGTTGCAAAAATAAAATTCAAACTAGTAGTGAAGCCTTGATGGCCGAAGCACCTGAGCAGCCCTCAATCAGAAGCGTCCTGGAGGGTCAACTCATATTTTGTGGCGGGTCCACGCAATGGATTTCGACCTTCACACTCGGACTAAAATTTGTTGGTTGTGCACAGTTGCAACAAACAAGAACATTGGCCAATAAAAAAATAACAAATTAGTCATTTCAATTGTTTAAATTATGGAATTGATGCCATCTGGATTTTAAAGGGTGATAAAATCTAGTAAAAACAAGATTTCAAAAGCCAACATCCCAAGCACTTTAATGGCTACTAAAGTAAAAGTTTTCTTTCATTTGATTCTCTTGAATTTTTATGATAAACTTTATTAAAGAAGAAAGACTGTTCTAAACCCAATTAGGAACCGACAGAGATCAAAACCTATTTTAACCATCTCAGAGAACCCTCATGCTCCTCCTCCTCGCCTTGGCAGGGCCGACTCTCTCTGAGATTAAAAGGAAAAGATGAAGAAGAAAGGAATTAGTATCCTCTTCGCTCTATTTATTTAATGTGCCGCCCCGGTAAAGGAACGAGGTCCTCAAGGTTAGCTCTTCGTCTCTTTGTACCTCTTACTGAGTGGATGGAACATGTCAACAGCATTAAATTTGAAGAACCTTTCAGTCCCTGGAGAGAGTATGGAGTGTGTTGTCTGGGTTACAAGAGAGATGAAATAAAGAACAAATTTAGGAGACATTATCCAATATTCGCTACCGCTAACTCTCGTAGATAAATCGAAAAATTGGAAAAACAACTAAAATTCTAGATTGAAAAAAAAAATAATAACATGAGTTATGAGTTTTAAAATTGATTTTTTAATATAAATTTTTATCTAGTTATCAATCGTATCTAAAAATATATAAAATAAAATAATCGAACAATGAAGGTTCTTCAGTATTAATGTGATATTCATAATCATTTGGGTAAAATTACTATTATTCATGTGTTGTAGCATATAAAATGGACTTATAGATTGTCTATTCACATTGTGATGTTGTTTCTATGGTTAATAAATAAATATTTTGTAATAAATCCCATAAACACGTTTCTTTCCCTTATCAATTTATCGCCAGTAGTGTTACAGCGTTGTGTGTTACCCACAGGACAGGACCCTGACGTGATATCTCCTTTCCTCTGTTTATATAATTAAGTTGTTTTACTGAAAGGACATAAAAATAAAAATTTAGAAAAAGTTTATAAAAACTAAAACATTAGAACTCTCAGGAAGTGAGATAAATGATTGAAATAAATTCATCAATGTAAAAGTACTTCCTTCTGAAAGTGAATATAAAATGTTTGCATGGCGGGTTTTTACCCTTCCTCATCATAATTTTACTATTTTATTTCAAGTTGTTATATTCCTCAGTAAATCCTCGGAAACAATTTAAAATTCAGTGTTGAATTTAAATTTCAATAATAGATTTGTTGAATTAAATCACGTCTCACAAAACTCTGTGACGTTTCGAGGTCTTATCTACATCGTCAGACTACTATACTATATTTACTATATTTAGACCATATTTAGACTACTATATTTTCTGAAATATATCAAAAATTTCTAAATACTTATTAAATTTACAATAATATTATAATAAATTAGTTTAAATCTTCTAAAATTCGTTAAGTCTGTATAATATGGTTTGGTTCAGTTGTGGCAGGAAAGAGATGATGTCACTAGACATTCCTAACAAAATAGAAATATTGTAAAAAATTTTAACTAATGAACAGGACGAAGTTGTGAAATGGATTGTCAGGCGAATAGGAGAAAATATTGTACACAAAGAATAAATAATAGTATATATTGAATTTTATAAGATTTATAATAATTAATTATAATTCTATAGTAAGTTTAATAAGTATGGTTGATAAATTTCAGAAAATATTGCAGTCCGATGATGGGTATAGCCCAAAACGTCTTTGTTTCATTTGTTTCATATTCATATTCAATAAATCTACTAATACTTTTAGAAGTTGAATTCACCAATGAATTTTAATTAATTTCAATTTAGAACGTTTCCATTTAAAAGAAGATGGACAAGGATATGCTACTAAAATGAATCTCACCACAATAACTCTATTTAGTCAAGCTCCACTAAAAACTCTTTAAATCTAAAAGCCAATCATTCACTGCACATGCGTCCTGGGGGGTCAACTCATATTTTGTGGCGGGTCCACGCAATGGATTTCGACCTTCACACTCGGACCTTCAGAACTCGGAAAATTTGTTGGTTGTGCACAATTGCAATAAACAAGGACATTGACCAATAAAAAAATAACAAATTAGTGATTTAATTCAATAAATATACTCCTACTATTAGAAGTTGAATTCACCAATGAATTTTAATTAATTTCAATTTAGAACGTTTCCATTTAAAAGAACATGGACAAGAATATGCTAATAGAATGAATCTCACCACAATAACTCTATTTAGTCAAGCTCCACTAAAAACTCTTTAAATCTAAAAGCCAATCATTCACTGCACATGACTCGCATAATTTCAGCTCCTTAAAATTCATATTTTCAGCCAATCAGTCTCAACCAGAAACTATTTTGCTATATTTGACGTTGGAGTATTGTTCTCGATAAAAAATGTTTTTCACCAGAAAGTCAAATGCACCTCCATTCGCCACTTGTAAAGATGGTCTTGGTGTGAAATATCTTATGAATAATGCATGAATATAGAAAAAAAGGTATGACATTTTTTTATCACGTTGTGCTACTTGAGAATGAAACCGCCAATTCTATACGAAACTGTTCCTAACCTTAACGTTTAAACGGACTCGAAAAACGGGAAAGGAAAAGCGATGGAATAGGAATGGAGTAATTTCCTTTATCAATAATGGAAACCCTCATTTCGAAGGTAGCACGAGCCACCCCATTTACCACAATCGCCAATATTAGCTCCATCAGATCACATCTCAAAATTTAATAAAACAATCTAGAAAAAAAAAAGATTATATAAAATAAAATATGTATGTGGTACAAAAACCTTAAAATATTTATTGCGTTGAAATAAATAATTTATCAAAGTTTTTTTTAACGGAAATCTGGACAGACTGATATTTATGTATTTTGACTTCAGTCAAAATACGTCACCTCCTCCCTCAATAATGGAATAACTAAGAACTTAAGAAATAACACGGAATCACCAGAGACTGTATATTAATCAGTAAATACGAGATTTGTTTAGAATGTCATATTACAAACAATAAAACACCAGAACCAGAAAAAAAATGAGGTTGAAGGGGTCTCCTGATCTAAATGTCAATCCACTGCGGATATATCAGAATAAATAAATTATCTGTTAGGAGGCCAGTACAATCCAGGGTAATATCCTGAATGACGGAAGGGCTAAAAGAATTATTTTAAAAGAATAATTAAAAAGGGCAGGTAACCTCAATTAAAAGATAAAATGAGGAACAAGGGTACGTAGAAAGGATAATCATTAATGTTTCGTTTATTATATTCTAAGTCATTATTATCTTATTTAATTTAAAAAAAAAATAGATCGATTTTTCTTAATTGACAGAAGAGACTCAAAAAGGCGAAGTAATATAAAGATTTAGATTAGAGTAAGTTTGATTGGCAATTGAAGTTGCCCGGAGGGAGGAGGCAGCTGTAATGAGGAACTCACCGCCCCTTCCCCTCCCCCAGTCCAAGCTGTTGTAATCCTCCCTCCGATGACTTAGTCTCTACAAAGCCAGTAATCACTTTGGTTTATCTTTATCGAGGTTTTTCTGGAGGCTTATTGCCGCCTTTGAGTGTCCAAAAAAATACCATCGATATTGAGGGTATATCTACCATTCCTGTAACAAACAATACTACTTTTAAAAATTAGAAAAATAATGTTGATGTTAAAGTTCATACTTAATAAGTAATTAAATTACCCCACTGGAAAGCATCTCTTCAATTTAGCAGTTAGGCAATTAGATCCAGCTATAACATTTTCTATGTGTAGTATTCATACTTAACAGTTACCTTTAGAGTTGGACATGGAAACAAAATATAATTTCCCACTCATTAAAAGTTCTTGTAAACAAACTCAAATTGATATAAAGTTGCCATGACAACGCCACGTTCGCAAGATGGCATGAGGCCCGTGCGGATCTATATCTTGCGTTATCTCGAAAACGGTAGGTTTTTAAGCTTTAAAACGATGGACCAATACGCTCCACAGGAGCGTATATGGTTTTAATGTCCGCGTCAAAATCTTTAAAACCCAACTTATCCCCGTCTCGATCCGCCGACTTTCAGTCGTCAAAGTTTTGAAACCTTCCAATTTTTTCATCACTTTTATTTAAGCCCTTGTAAGATTTTAAGAAACAAAATCAGAATTCGTCACATCTCCGTGAAATTCTTGTTCTTTTGATACCTCACTCGTCAAAATCCATCACTCCTGAGAGCCGAAAAAGGGATCTATACTACCGTAATAATACATAGTAGTGATAAGTAAATAAAAATAAAGTAAAATAAATAACGGTAAAATGATTAATATAAAGGAAATTAAGTTTAGTTAAAATAAAATAGTTCATCTCGGACCACTGATTCAGACCAATGTTAAGGTATTTACACCCAGTCTGGGGAGCTCCGAACCAAGCTTTGCCTCCACACGTGTAGAGGGTAAAACGGGAAAAGATCCCAGCGCTTCTCTCCCAGCCGGGTCACTGATATTGAAAGTGAGAGGAGAATGAGAATACTAGAGCCGCAGATACTCAGTACTTCAGTAGAGAAGTTAGCCATTCCTAGATCTCCAATAATATATTTACATCAGGTTTTGGGGCCACTGCCATTTTAACTTAGAATATTAAGGGATTGTCAGTAAATACAACGTGAAAAATGAAATGGAAAGCAACGCAATAATATGAATAAAGAATAAAAAATGGCTATTGATATAAAAAAAAAAATATATATATATATATATACATATATATATATATATATATATATATATATATATATATATATATATATATATATATATATATATGGAAGTTTTTAAGAAATGACAGCAAAGAAATGGAAAAAAGGATGTTAACGACAGGATTATTATAACTAACAGCGTTGCACATACATGAAGATGATTATGAAGATGGACGGAACGTTTGAATGGTCAGTATGATTCTTAGAAATAAAGAAACTTAAATAAAAAGAATAGAGGGATAGCTATATCTCGATATTTATTGTGATAAACGATTTGGGTGATGAATAAGGTTCTGATGAAAGCTAGAGAATTGAGATGAAATAAAAGCATATGGGATTTTTAGGGTATTGTATGTATAAGAAGTAGGGTATGTATTAGAGATAGGTATTAGATGTAGGGTATTGTATGTTGCATAATATAGGGTATTGAATATTTTATCGCAAATTAAGATAATTTTAACCTGAACATGCAAAAAGTTTTTGTTTTGCAAAATGTGTCTAATTTCTTAGTCTAATTTGTCTCTATCTTCCTTCATCAGAATTGTATATTTTAGACTTTAAAAGCAATTCCCGCCCCTCACAAAAATTTTTTTTCTTTCTTTCTGATTTTCACCTTTACAAAAGAGGAGTTTTCTATATAATTTATACATCAACTTCTCAAAAACAAAAGTTTTTTTTAAGAATTAATATTCTACACCCAAAAATTATACAGCTTATTTCAAAATTGAAATGGCATCGTAATAGCTTAGATTCTCGCGAAGGAACCGGTGTATGGTATTATGATAGATATATTCCTATCAAAAATCTTCAGAAACTTTTAACTTTTATTGTTTTTACACGCCTTTGTAGTTTTTTTTTATCTAAAAATGATCTAAATTTTTAAACCCACATTTACTATATTTTCAAGGGAATCTAAGGAGACCGGCTGTGGGACCTCTGAAAACAAAATGGTCATGAGATCTCCTAACAAAGAATAGGCATTTTAGAAAATCAATGAGTAGTTTTTTTATTAACCAATGTCATGTGCTACATAGCCTATTTAGTACATTTACTTATTCTGTCTTTGTTGCAGTTTTAAATTTCAATAAATAAATAATCAAATAAAAAGAACACAATAAAGATCTGAGAAACCATTAAGCGTGAATACCACAAGCTAAAATTTTTAGACCATAGTTTTCCAAGTTATAAAACAAATAAAATAACTAACTGAAGGGTGGAATTTGTTTACAATTGTCTGCTTCAATTGTTTTATTATTTTGAAACAATAAAAAGTTTAATTTCCTGTTAAATTAAATTAAAAACATATTATTTATTATTAAAATTTAAAAAAAAGAAAAACTCTTGACTATTTATCACGGTCATAGAAGGAGGTTGTTCCAATTAAGAATTCAACCAATCCAATAATATAAAATGGAAAAAAAAACCTAAAGCCATATTGAAATTAATAATTTATTCAAAACGAAAAATAAAATAAAAACAAATTAGAATACTGTGCTGTGTAGCTCGTTGTTTATAGAATGGCTGAACAGTAATTTTTTATCAGTAATTTGTCCTCATTATTGCCAGTTGAAAATTCTTTATTTTTTAACTAAGCAAGTATTTTTGATCATTTTTTTTTTTTTTTTTATTTGAAATAACTTTTGTGGGTCGCTATTCGGAAACTCGGTCTGTAATATAAACATAAAAGGTATTATTTCAGGATTTATGTTGTTGAAATTAGTTTGTATAAATTATTTAGAAAATACATTTATTTAATAATAATTTAATAAATTTCCTTCGTAAATAAATAAAATAGCCAAATTAATTAAATAAATAAACACTTTAGAAAATATACCATAAAAAATCATTGTTTGATTAGAAAGTTGATTGAAGATATACAATATATTCATGTAATTCAAAGCTTAATGGTATTCGAATGGCAGGCGATTATGATTGCGCTGTTACGGATAAGGAAAAGCCAGTGATTACAATATCCTATTACAAATATTGACTGTTCTAATAATTAAATATTTGATATTATTGAATCAAGAGGATATTACAAATGAGAAAGGGTTTTAGTCAAATCAGTAAAATAAATATTAAATAAGTCTTCATTAGATATAGACAGGTATAATTAATGAAGTTTCGAGAGAAGGTCATATTTGGCATCATTACATTTCTCTCTTCACTCCCTTCCATCAACTTTTTTTAGAGTCCAGATAATCCTTAATAAGAAAACCTTAATAACAACAGCGAGAAAAAACTTTTAGTCTGTAATAAAGATATAGCCTCAGTCATATTTTACTTGATGTATTTAGGATTTATTTGCCCCACTAACAATTTAAAGAAAACTGCTCCCTCAACTGAGAAAATTATTTTGTAATCCCCTTCCTTTCAAAATTTGAGGTCTTGCGATTCAAGATGAGTAGAATCCAAATATCGAATAAAAAATAAAATAATCCAACCGTCCGCCGTCTGCGGCTATTCTCCGAGATTACTGAACCGATATTCTTGAGATTTGGCACCAAAGCCACGTGTCATTACAGTATGATCCTCGGCATTAGGCAATACAACCTTTCTTTTCGTTTCAAAATGGCGGTCGATTAGATATTTTATACGCCCATAACTCGGCCATTTTTGTATTTATGAGGAAAACTGTAAAGGGTTTTTTCTACAACTTCTTTTGAGTCGATTTTCTTGTAAAAAAAAAAAAAGGCTGAGGAGTACAAAAAACATCTATTTTCTGGAAATTGTCGATTTGTGATAGTGAATATTTCGAAAACAATAACATATATTCTGAAAATGAATATCAACACTTAAAGGAAATATTACCCGTTTTAACCTTGGATAGTACACATTTTTCTATACGACGCATCGTTTTCGAGATCGTGAAAAATCGAAAAAAGGGTGCTTCTGCAACCCCTACCCCGATTAAGCGGCAAGGATAGGGGTGGGAGCTTTTTTACTTTCGTTATGGTAAATTGAAAGGTAATTAAATTACCTGAAAAAAATCATCAAAATTTGACCAGTATTAGCTGAGATATTAGGTATCGAACTTTGTACACAAACTCCCCGGCGCTACAGATCAACGTAGTCCATGGTCTCCTGAGTTTGCGGACTCCCAGCTCCCTCGCATCTCTCTCCATCTTCCACTTCCACCAGCTTCACGATTTTCCTCTTTATCTTTTCCCAGTGAAGTGCGCTTCCAATATTTTCCTCTGTACTTCTTCGTCCTCCATTCTGACAACATCTTAGCCTACTTTCTTTGATACAGTTTCTTTCGAAAACCCTCAGCTTGCGGCAATCGTCTTGGGTCAAACACCAAACAGCAATTCAAATTTAGAACTACAATTTCAGTTGTCGTGTTAACAAAACGACCATTTTTGAGTTGTTCCATTTGAGCAGAAAGATGATGTAACTGGCTGGCAGTAGAGGGCCTGAAGGATCTTACACATCACGCCACACTACGGGCCAAATATGTAGATTTAAATTAATTTACAACGCTGAACATGACCTTAAAAATCGCATGAGCATGAGCAAAAGAAATTACGACTCAACTAAAGTTAATACTTATAATAATAATAACTATTAATAATAACTGTTCATAATTACTTTATAATAATTGTTTGAGGAGTTGGCTACCTTTTTGTCATCTCAACTCCTATGTTGTCAAACTTGGACGACAATAAAATATTTAGAACAGCTGGAAGGTCTCCAGTAGAACATTTCTTTTTTTTTTCTGGCCTGAAGAACCAGAAATAAGAGGAAGAAAATAAATGAGATAAATAAAAAAAATTACTTAGTTTGCCAAAAATGTATTTTTTTTTTTATTAATAACAGTTTTAATTTTAATTTCTAGATTTTGCTCATTCTCGTCCATCTCTATTTAATGAGTTTGAATCATCCGAAGCTACTACAACATGGAATAATGGAGTAAGGCAAAAATAAGAATAAAAGATGATACCTTCGCGGATTAACACATTTCATATAATTTATATTTCAAAAAGTAATTAATCGAAATAGAACTAATGGGTATAAAACATATTTTGGAAAGTTTTTTTTTTCAACTTTATCTCTCCATTCGCTTCAGGTTAAAGTGACAATCAGCAAATATAATGTGAAGAAATGAGACGGTTCGGGAGGCGATAAAAACTAGTAAATAGTAAAAACTATTTATTAGAAACCTGTTTCTCATTCCTTCATATAATATTTACGATCAACTATTAATTATTCAAACAAATATAATGATGAAAAGATATTAGGCTTTGAATAGAAAAATGTTAGGTATGGGGAATTCAAGTTAGAAAGCTAAGCAGTGAAATACAGTAGTGATCAGAAAGTAATATATAACTTCGTTTATAATCAAAAAATAATAAAAATAATTAAATAATAGAATAATAATCATAGAGTAATTGCTCTATTACTCCTATCCTTTCAAATTGTATACATTTCATTACAGTTGCAACAACACCGACTAATTAAAACTGTTAAAAAAATATTGTAAGGTGATGTGTGGTAAATGTGCACTAGACTTTAGTAAGTTCTACTTTACATGACTGTAAAATATTTATTTTTAAAGCCTGATGTTTCCCTTTTTACTTCCTTGTACGAAGTAAAGGAAGTATTGTAATCGCGAAAATTTTCGGTTTTCAGATTTCAACGGAAATATCCATTTTGACCATACCTGAATCCATTTTGAATAGTTTCGTCGTGGCCTCTGTACGTACGTTCATTCGTATTTTGCATAACTCAAAAACGGTTAGCCGTAGAAAGTTGAAATTTTATATTCAGGATTGTTGTGAACCTCCCTTTTTGGTCACTGCATAATCACCGAAAGTAATACTTACTTGAAGGTCATAATTAATTTACATCAAAAATTATATTAAAATACTTTGCAAAACTTCTTAAATTTGGTATTTATAACTTATATATTGATTTACATAACATACTAGATTTTGGTCTAAATTGGAAAACCGAAAGTGGTACTTTACTTGTAGGTCATATTAGACTTTCATCAAAAATGAAAGTTTTAAGTGTTAAAATTTAGTGTAAAATGCTGGTTTTCCTCCCTATTTGTGTGTGTGTGTGTGTCAATAGATGGATGTCGCGACGCCGAGTGTTGTTTTTGAGATACTGCAATCTTCGGAAACTAATAACCAAATAGAGGATCACTTTTTGAGCCACCGATTTATAGTTTAATAGGCGTACAAGGAAGTCATGTGTTGTCCACATCAGATTTTTTTTAAAGGTTCCTAAGACGATTGTGTTTTAAATGTTACATTTAAGCCCACGTTTCAATAATTCCCACTTTTATGAGATTGATAATTCAATTTAGTAGTACCTAATACGCACTTGCACCTGGCTTAAGGAGTAAAGGTGTGGGACAATTGCAAAATAGTGGGAGGACAACTTCTAAATGTTCCACAAAAATTAAAAGAAAAAATAGGCCTAGTGATGGGTAAACACCGATACAGCTGTATAGCAGAAGTTGAAAGATCCAACTTGATCAAAATTTTGGAGCTGATATATTCACAACTTGTTATAATTTACCTTGACGAACTTTGGGATACTGAAACATCAGTGTTTAGACTTCAAGCTCTCAAAAGGACAGCTCTAGCCACTCCGAGGTTCGGATTAACCAGGCGATAACCCGTTTACCCCGAAAACGCACTTGCCCCACATAAGCTTATTTCATTTTTGGATTTTTTTTATTTTTGGCACCTAACGACAGTTGTTCTAAAAATTCTAAAGACATACAAAAATTCAAAAATCAGCAATTTTTAAAGACAGTTTGGTGTTATAATACAAATCAAATTATACGTCGTAAAATACATATACTTATACATATTAAACTAAATGTAATATAAAGGAATGAGATGCACTGGGAGGCGGTCAAAAAAATTGTATCACAAATAGTAAAAACTATTTATTAGGAACCGACGTTTCGACCAACTTTGCAGGTCTTCTTCAGGGCTTGAAGCTCAAAGAGAGATGGAGGAGTGACTTAGCAAAATAGCAGTAATGTAGTATAAATTAGTGTTATGAATTTAATTAAGACAAGAGATCTAATACATGTTTTTATTCCTTTTTTGACATATTCGGAACGAACAAATTTAAAATAACATTTATAGTTCCTGCTGACTTGGAAAAATAAAACTAATTATTCAAATTGTTACCTCAACCAGCTCATTTTCTGACTTTCAGAGTCATTCAGAATTACTATGATTTATTTCTTCCCGCTTAGCAGTGAAAACAGTCGGCTGCCGAAATAAAAAAGAAAAGTCAGTTGCCGTACCATCATGTGCTATAGTAGTATTGTCGTAGTGTGTTCCATCATTCCAGTGATCCTAAAACTGGTACTTCTTTTTGTAACCTCTCGACAACAAAAGCTATAGAAAATAATAGCAAAAGCTGTTCGGAAATAATTGTTATCCTTGTTAAAAAAACTATATTCTATCCTAACAGAAACATTTATAAAATCTTATTCCGCCATTGGCATTACATGGCTTTTATATGTTCAGCCACCAAAGCCAGCGAGTTAATCTGACAATATTTATTTTTATGTTTATAATAGCTCAATACGTGATGACATTCCAATCTGTAAAGATGACTGTCCAAACTGTAAGGATCCTTCCGCATCTTGCATCTTGAACACACCGTGTTTTTCTTTTCAATCGATCTCATTGTCGGCATCGTAATCGATTACAGAACCTCAGCTTATACTATTCATCCAAGCTGCTAAGTCATTATCAATCTTATCAACTTCGATAAAACAAAGCTTTTTGTCCTATAAAACTTTCTAAGAAAATAATAGTTTGTTTTTGAATGGAAACATGTTCTTTGTCAATTCAGTTTTGCATCGGTTAATAGTGAACCAGCAGATCGGTTGTTTTATAATCCTTTAAACTTATTGACATATTCGGAACGAAAACATTTAAAATAACATTTACAGTTCCTGCTGACTTGGAAAAATAAAGCTAGTTATTCAAATTGTTCCCTCAACCAACTCTTTTTCTGACTTTTACGAGGTCATTCAGAGTTACTATGATTTACTTCTTCCCGCTTACCAGTGAAAACAGTCGGCTGCCGAAATAAAAAAGAAAAATCTGTTGTCGTACCATCGTGTGTTAGAGAAGTATTGTCGTAGTTTGTTCCAATGATTCTAAAACCGTTACTTTTTTTTGTAACCTCTCGACAAAAAAACTATAGAAACATCGGAATCGGAAATTATACTCCAAATCTAATTAAATTCATCCGTTTGGGTTTCTAACCCATAAAGTTCTTCTTCTTTCATTGACTCAGCATACCATCATTGGCTTCCTCTGTTAATTTCCGCCAATCTGCACGTCGTTCTTCTCCAGCCATCCTCCGTTACGCCGTCCATCTATCCATGAGGAAGAACTGGCCATTCTGTGCTTCTGGTACTATGATTGTCCTCACTCATCATTTTCCTGGGGATCTAAATACAGCCTGATATGCTTTACTGTGCCTGGTTCACTGAGAAGGTAATACATTTCTGGATTATATCTTCTGTGATATATCTGTCCAACTCTCCTAGGTTCAAAGGTCTGCCGAAGAATTCTTCTTTCGAAAGCCTGCAGACTTCGTTCCTCCAACAAAAACCCAAAAAGATTATTTACAAATCTGGGTAATCTATAGTTTTCACATGCTTCATTTAGCTAAAATACGTCAGGACGAAGCCCCATTAACCAAAAATAAATATGATCGCTCCAATTATAACCCTCTACACTAAACTAATAAAGCATTTTTGATTAAACTTTAGATACATGTCGGGTTAGTTTTGAGTCTAGAGGGACGCTAAAATTAACAAGAAAAATGGTCGATTGCGGAATTTTAGGCAATGAAATTCCAGTCGATTGAGCAACGATACCTCAAGGATATCAAAACAGTTTCTAACGATGCTCAGAGTAGTATTTCAAAATATTACTACTTTAGCAATCTTACGGTCTATTTTCATATATAAAATCAATGATTACTAAAGTTCTAGAACTAACAGCAGAATCCTTCACTGTATGTCTTGGAGAAAAATTTATAACGAAGATTTTTATTTTCGCAGATATCTATCCCATATCATGTTAAGTAGTTACAGATATAAATTATTCATATATCTAAAACTTATATATTTCGGAAACACTGATGGGAACATAGTACTTATATTTCTTTTTACATGACTCCAGAAATTATAAAGTCTACAAGATAACTCCAACACTTCAGTGATTGTGGGAAAACTAGTTAGGAAGACCAGAGCACGCTAGGATTCCGCTAGGCAAATACACGAAAGAGAAACAGTGGGCGGGTATACAATGTTTGACTTGAGGCTTAGCGGGAGGATAGAACTTTAAATCAAACACAGTCAATCCGCTGCAATCCTTTCCGCTGCAGTCCGAGGTCAAAACTGCAATACAATGCACAATAGGATATGAAAATAAACATAAAATATATTAATGAAAACCAATTAATTTTTCCTATATTTAAATTGAATAAATTGAAAATTGTAATCTTATGCGATTAAAGTTATACACGAGCTGATTAAAACCATTAATTTTTTTAAGATAAGGCTAAAATACAAAATTAAAATAATAAAAAATTATTTCACTAAATAACAGGTCATATAAGTAACAGGTCATTTTACTCATCTCAGAAAATAAGGAAAATTGTATTAGAAAAAAAAAGATTTTCTCCGAACTACTAAACTCGAAATTATATAAAAATTAAGATAAAAATATGAATGGTCCACGGAGAAAAAGAGAGAGAGGGGGCTACCGTCCCGTGCCCCGCGACAGTGAAAAATTAATACATTATAATGTACGTATACTTACAGACTAATTTATATTTTCAATTTCATATAGAAGATTGTCCGCGAGGCACCGCGCCATTTACAAGTTAAATTCTAAAATTATAAAATATAGACCAATTCAGTTTACATGGTACAACTCAACACCTAACCCTCTGATAGTGGGGCACCATATTAAAAAAAAAATTAAATAAATGAGTTATAAAATACAGAAGAATTTTTTGTTTATAATTAGGATTGCCCGCGGGACCCTGTGCTATATAAAAGGCTGCCACTTTGTCTAAACTAGGGGAACCCACAAATCGTATGGCTAAGGTTTAGATCCGCCACTGTCTACGGGCGGAAAACATCGGTGTGTTCAGACCAATAAAATTTTGGGAACCCGAGAAGAATGGAGACTGGAGATGTGCCTGGATTTTTCTTTTTTCTACGTGCTTATTTCATCACCCTAATGGTTTGGCGAATCTTATTCACCTCCTCTGGCTCTCTTCAACCGGCGTTCGTTCCGCAATCGTTCGGATGCAGCCCTCCTGGTCTGCCACAGAGTATTCTTTGAACCCTTCTAACAAACCACCATCCACATATTCGACACATTTCTTTTTAGCATCTTATTCTACTCAACTCTATGAAGATATTAATGTTTATTACTTCTTTCGGAAAAAAGTGACTCTCCATCTTTTCCCCACCATTTCTTCATATGTTAATGGAAACAGCCATTTCTTTTAAATTTTAATAAAATTAAATTTTTAAAACGCCTTAATTATGCAATATATCCATCTTATTCAATCTATCTTAATTAAAAGCATTAATTTATTCAAAACGATCTTGCAATAACAAAAATTAAATATAAAATAGTTCACTGCTAAAATGAAATAATAAAATAAATAATTGCTGAATAATAAATAATAAATAATTTTACGTACTTCTGAAGACTGGACTCCTAATTCACGGACCCGGGTTCGAGTCGAGTGTCAGATATTTTATTAATTCGGTGATATCAGCATGGTTTCAGGAGACTTCCCTAGGGCACACCCAGCCTATATAAAGTATTATTCTTTCATGGGTTGTAGTTTCTAAAAAGATTTATACAGAAATTATCCCAGAATAAAAATTATACCAATTAATTCTATGACTAAATAATCCTAGATTTCTTCTAATATGGTCTGAACTTAACCATTTTATTGCGATCAAATTTTCCTTTTTTCGATACCAGATTTAATAAGCTGTATGGGTAGTATAAAAGTAACTTTTTGTTTTCGTTAAAAATCTCAATTTACTTTTGAGCTGTGAATAGGAACCATATAAAGAAAAACAATTAGTCAACACATTCATTACTCAAAGACTCGTTGAATGTTTGATGTTGTTTACAAAGTATGTAATGCAAACTTCTTAAAGAGAATGCATTCCCTAAACCTCTGAGTTCAACAGAAAGACTCGCATTGGCTGGATATGCGGGATGTTACCAACAAAGGAAACAGAGTTCGAGACGGCAGGGTCTCAACCGCAGGATCAAAAGACATGAAGAATGAAGCCTCTAAAGCTCCTCTGTTAAAGTTTAAATCCAAGGTAGGTAAGGCTTTGTCCTGTGCACAAAGGTATCCTTTGTACTGGTACAGAAATATTTGCCATACCCTCAGATGTACTTAAGTACTTAAGATCAATCGTACATTTGTCTCCAGTTAGAGCTTATAAAAATATAATAGTATTAAAAAAAAAATATATATATATATATATTTTAAGTATTTTATATATATATATATATATATATATATATATATATATATATATATATATATAAAATCATAATGATGTAACTTTTAGACCTTTAAATAAAAACAAACTCCAAATATTAATAAATTAAAAATAAATGTAGTTAGAGAAAATTAATTAATGGTAATAGGAAAAGCACAAATAATGTATTAATACATTATTAGGTACATATTTTAATTGAAGAAAAGGAATATTTACAATTCGGACAATCGGACTATATTCAGCCACAGGCCTCTTTCACAGGAGGTAACTAGTTGATTCAACCGCCTGAGCCCCTTCACACGATGCCAACTTATCCACCCTGACGGGTGGACAGCAGTTACATGTGCCGCTCACGTTCTTATCCACACAATTTGACTCAACTCAAAGGACACAGCTCTGCATTTGTCTTTCACGCCAGTCGACTAGTTGATTCAACCGGGACCGGGTGATACCACGTCACAATGAAGAAGAACCAAGTTTCTTCTTGTTTTTCTTCATCCTTCAATGTGGAGAAATTCATTGAACAAATTCGCATTCTTTTCGTGATATGGGTCATCAGATAGGAGGAGTATAGTAATAAGCTCAAACGCAACGAAGCTTGGCGGAAAGTGGGAAGGAAGTTCTACTCGGATTTCGACACCATGGAGCCTAATCGCGTAATTGCGATTCTTTCTTGGGTTAATATAGCCCGTCTCACAATCGTGTTTTCTTGATGAATCCTTTGTTGTATTAAGCTGCGAAGCTCTTCAAAAGATGTTGGCGACATTCGGAAGTAATTAATGATCTTACCATCGTGACTAAGAAATTGCGAAAACAGTTGTGGAAAAACGCCCGTATCCCGATTTTGTATCAACGGATGAACTCACAAGTTTCTCCGACTGCATCTCTTCCTTGTTCCCTGTTATTGCAAGAGAGCGAGGATCAGAAATGTTCCTGCTTCCTCTGGTTCCAACATCGTACGGACGAGTTTGGGACGTTCATTCCACTAGTATCCTCCTGTGAACGAGCACCGAAAATATCTTCACACAGGAGTCAACTTGTTGCCTAGTTGAATCAGCTCGTACGGCCTCGTGTGTAAGAGGCCTAAACAAAAATTACATAGCTGAAATTGGTTATTAATGTTAAACATTATTTTTGTAATTAGTGTGATCTTCATATGATCTCATGATGTATAATTTTATGATGTAGGCTGCTCTTATTTGTATTGTAAAATTTAAAAGAATAAATAATTTTTAAAAAAGTAATAATAATATTACTTTGTCATGTGTTCACTTTTATCAGAAGTTTACAGATAAAATATCTATTCCCATTTTCAGTTAGAGCTGGGGGCGAAAATGAAATAAAAAGGGGGCGTAAGAGAAGCAGACCGACCCGAGCGCAAAAAGACGGCACACCGCTGGCATTTAAGCTAATTAGCTCTAGGAAGAGCATGGTTAAATTATTTGGTCCACATTATTTTAATAATTGTAATATTTTGTTACTCTATCGGGTTAATGATAAAGTAAAATTCCCTATCCTTAATAAAATGCATAAAGCATTTCAAATGAATTTAATTAATTTAACTACATAGCCTTTCAAGATAACTTAAATTGTGTGGTGTCTGTGTATTTTTTGTTTTCCGTATTTGTTGATAATCAATTTTACTTTTGTTGAAGTTTTTTTGGAGTGACGAACTATTCCTTTTTGGTTAATCTTTTTTAGTCTATTGATGTGAGATGTGAGGTACCTTATTGCTTCAGTACTGATGGTTTCTGAACTCTCAAAACATTGACTGCATAGTTATTATTTTTGTTTGAAAGACTTAAATGTGTGTGTGTGTGTGTGTGTGTGTGTGTGTGTGTGTATATATATATATATATATATATATATATATATATATATATATAAAATTTAACTTATAAAATATATGTATCATATGCATCCCAAAAAGGGATAATTTTATATATATATATATATATATATATATATATATATATATATATATATATATATATATATATATATACATAATTATAAATTTTACATCATTAATATATTTCAGTGTAACATTACAATCTCGGCTCACTTCATGCTTCTATTAATTTCTTCAAGAGCCCTCTATTAATTTTCTGCAACTCACTTGATTAAACTAAACTCGCCCTATTCAGAGACAGTCAGATTTAAAAAAATAAATAAATAAAGCTTTTTATTTAATATAAAATTAACATGTCTCAAAAACATCACTTTTGAATACATAATTCCATATGTTCTAAAATTCTTCCTCCTCGTTCTTCCAAACCAAGTCAGTTCATTACGTTTTATACAAATATACGGCGTCTTAATATATTTTAGCTGTTATACATATAATTATTAATTTTCTTTTTAAAAGAAAAAAGTTAGCTAGTAATTGCTCAACATCTTTTTAGCCCCAGTGATAACCATTTATAATTAATTATATGCTCATATCTTTAAATTAAAAAAGTAAAATAAAAAAATATTTCAGTGGGTACCTGGTGCGTAACATGGGTAACTATTATGTATGTTATATTTTTGTCTTACATGATTTAAATATTAAAAAAAAATTTTTTTTTTCTGTATTATACTGTGGAAGATGTATCAGATGTTTTCCGTTATTAGCAGTTGGAGAAAAGGATTTGTTGTTTACGTTTTCGCAATTAAGAGAAGCCGTAAAGAGGTTAACTCAAGCTCACTACCTGTCATTATTTTCACGGAGTAATCACTTACAACTCTATTACGACTTGAAGTATCATATAAATAAATCTGTTATATCCTTAATAGTAACAAATCTATCAGTAATTGAGGTAGTGGCTGGAGCCTTAAGATCTATAGGCTCTGTTTCTTGAACATGTCTTAATCTCTTCCTTATTTCCTTCTGGACCCTTCTTCAGGAAAATGTCAACAATTGAAACCGCTTTGTGGGTATTTCTTTTGGTTCTCTTGTAGTATTTTAGAAGTTAATTAACTTTTAATTTATCAACACTATTAAACAATTGTTTAATAATGTTGATTAGAAGGAGCGCAGTTTTAAAAGACAATATTAAAATAGGAGCAAAGCGGAAAGTTTAAGTCAGTGAAAATTGGATAAAAAAATGTATCTAAAAAAAAACAAGTCTCACTTAAGGTGGTGATATTAAACTAGCGATAGTTTTAAACTATCGGAAACGTCGATAGAACTATAAATAGTTCCAAAAACTATGGATAGTACTATCGAAAACCAAAAAATTTTTTTTTTAAATTTCTTTTAACAGAAATAACATCAAAATCACTAAATTTCTATGTGCATACGATATAATTATTTTAAAGAGGAAAAATAAAGGTCATAGGTATATAAGTATATTTTAACATAACTTTTTCTCGAGAAAATATTGTACCTAAAAATAACACAATGATAGAATTTACCATTCTTGAATAAAAAGTTTGAAAAAGTCAATGATCGTATAAAAATGTTTTTTTTTTAAAAACATCGATGTTTTCCAATTGATGTACCTTTCCTATCCAATTCTTTTAAAATCAGGTCTCGTGTATTTCTCCCTTAACTTATCTAAATTTTCTCTCAAATCCACCAATTTGAACCATTCATTTTTACTTCTTATTTTCCATTATTATGTAATTATGCCACAATTCATCAGATCCTCGTCACCTCCCTTTAGTTTTCCACAAAACCAAAGCTACCAAATATGAAGCCATGAAAACAGAGTTTATCTCAAGTTCGAAATATTCCAATGAAGTGTTGGTGATTGAGTTTGTTTTGGTATTTAAATTTTTAAGGATGCTTGATGTTTTAAAAATATTTAATATAACAATATAGAGTAATGTGGGGCAAATGCGCACTAAAATTTACGAAGTTCGACTTTGCAAGAGTATAACATTTTTATTTTTGAATTTAGATTTTCTCTCTTTTTAAAAATGTTCTTTAGACGATTATATTTAAATATTACATTCAAGCCTAAGTTTTAACCACGTCAATTTTTATGAGATTGATAATTTAATTAAATAGAACTTTGTACACACTTTCCCCTGCCTTTATGGCAAGTGTGTACAAGGTACCTTGGAGGCTCATTATTCAAGCAGAAGCGGATTTAGGGCAACTGGTGTAATCATCGAAAAAAGTTTAAGCTTGTTTGAAAGATTCACATTTTACAATCTCTATCGAGTTATGTAAGTGGAATATAATTGAATAAACTTATTGAATTTTTTTTTTGTTTTAGGTCGCTAGTCCAGAGTTGCCTCGACAAACCATGACAGTAATGATAAGTGTATACCACGCATGCTTGTCACACAACAGAGGTCTGTAGTTACCACAACTATCGTGTTTTCCTAGGTGACTGCAGACAAGTGCTAAAAAATAGAAAGGTTTCAAGGAGAAATGTAGATCAGCTTCTGTAGGTTCCGCTTACAGACAAAAAAAAACCTACTGACAGATACAGCTGTACTGCAAAACACAGACTTAACTTTATCAATAGAAAGGAACTAATATTTTTACATATATTTCAACTCAACGAACCTTCGTGGTTGATTTCGGAAACATTAGTGCTTACGCTTCAAGCTCCGTAAAGGGCAGGTATTATCCTTTGAGGGTTTGGATATAACGAAACAATTGCGCACTTATCCCGAAAACTCACTCCATATCACTCTACATTATTTTTCAGTTCAACTATTTAAACTATAATCATAATTTTTCATTAAACTATAATTTATTCAATATAAAAAACTATAATTTTGTCAATTTTTTTTTCAAACTTTGAAGCCGTTTCTTTTTTCATATTTGGAAGTCAGTAATTACTACTCATTTTTGTATTTTCATTAAAATAAAGCTCGGAAGTTTAAATGCCAAGGTTTGTGTTAATTTCTACTTAAGAAATACACAACAAAAATTTTGCGAAAATAAATGCATATTGGTTGCTATTAAAATGGTCAATACCTTTTTTTTAAGTGTACATGTTGATTATTATAGTTATATACTTTGGTATTGTGCATATTCACTTTCCTTTTTTAATAGTAGTAGAATAAGATCAAGAATACTGCCGAAGCGTTTTACGAGTAATGCACTTATAATAAAAACTTTGGAATAATGTTTTTATAGCCATCTCCTCAATTCGTCTTGGTATTACTTAAGAGGCCTATACCAATGGAAAAATCGGTTCGCCAACAATGGTTCGCTGAAGTTCCCATGTGTGTGGACGCCCAAACCATGGTCGAGTGACACTTTTATACTAGTAGCTAATGAGCATTACAAATATAAATATTTATTGAGCATAATAACTAAAAAAAATTTAAAAAACTAGTGTTGTTTTATTTCGTTAGATTCAATAATAAAATGTTCAATTTTTAATAGTAGTAAAGGACTATAGCCAGTCAACGTTTCGCAATTTCTGTTATAATCGAGACTGAAAAATATGAGTCATATTAATGCAGTCCAGGTATAATATAACACCCCACTTTAACAGCCTTAAAAAGACTAAATAAAAAAAGTATATATATTAATCTACAATCTCTGGTAAGTCTTCATCAGGATTTTTTAGTGTGATGAGAATCGATGAAACTTTGACTGGTTAGATATTCACTGCTATTTCAGAGATTCTAGTATTTGATTTTGAATTTTTCAATCAAAATTAACGATTTTTCAACTAATCGGAATTAGAAGTTTTTTGATCCTTAAAGCTAGTAATATTCCATTAATAAAATAATTTTTTCAAGCGGTGAATAATTTTTTTATTGTAAACTTTTAGAATTTAGTTTATAATAATTCATGAAGGGCTTTCCTATACAGTTTACAAAATTCACTTCTGTTATTTGTGTTTATATCTCGAATTAGCTCTGTCCTGATGCCGCATGCGTGTACTTCATAAATTTGCAGTAAGGATTATTTTACACTAATTAGGCTAGAAATTTAGTCGATTGGCGAGAATTTCGTAATTAATTTATGACATGATACACGTAAAAATATAATAAACAAAAATTGAGTAATTAACAAAACAAAAAAAAAACACAAAATTGTTAAGAATTTGTGATTTTATGTTGGTTTGGGTTTACTTGTGGATTGGTTTTACTTTACTCGATAAATATTCATTGGTTATCGTAACATGTCTGTCTACAATAATCATCTGTCTATAATCATCCTGATAGATTCTATTTCGGAAGAAAAAATATATGTACATAGGTACGTATATGCATCTATCTATATACTTTATATACCACTTTTTCTAATCTTTTTTCTTTTGCTTTTTAATTTTTGGTTAACATTAATAATTCTTTTCAAAACAAGAATTTATATTGTTTGCTTATTATTCTATTAAAAATATTGTAAATATTAATTGATCTTTATTTTGTAATCTTATGGCAACATATTGTTTCTGTTTTATTTTTTCCATTGTGTTATTCTTGTGTTATTATTCTCAGGAACCTACCTAGTCCCAGAATAAAATTCATCTTCTATTCTATTTTATATATATAAGTAACTGACTAAATATCACATCTAGATTAGGGTGAGGAGTCTGGTGGTTACAAATGATATTGTAATAATAATGGTCATTCCATCTTTATGAATGCCTGTTTTTATTTATTTATCTATGAATATTTATCTATGAAATTACTGTAATTAATTTAATGGCTTTTCCTACATTAAAATGAATGAAGGATAATGATCTACCAAAACACAAGCGTAGACTGAGATCAAAGAGATTGCCTCTCTAGTAAACGTGAACCCTCATCAATCAACTATACAAAAGGAGCTTTCAGCTACATTAAATGAATAAATACATATTTTTAAATGTTTTCTTTATTAATTATATTATAATTACGGATCACTTCCAAGTTTATCTTTGCTAATCCTATGCCGAAAATGAATCACTCAACAATTTATAATATTTGAACAAATATCTAATGCTAACAACAATAAGTTGTACAGGTAATAGAACTTTTAAACAAAGTAAAAGTTTATTAGAAAAAGGAGAAAAGATCACACAAAAAAGTTTTTCAAATGAAAAAATAATGCAAGTCCGGCATTATTTATTGTTAAAAATTAGATATGTTCTGCTTGTTACCAACCTTTAAAATTGTTTATCCTTCTCTAGATTGGTATAATATCGCTTAATAATACATTTACCCTGTCTGTATATTACGACAAATGATTTTTCCACATAAATTCAGCAGTATTAGATTCTAAAAATTCTCTCATTCCAATCATTTTGCTGGCCCAACTATCTCTCTTGGCTGGTATCTGTAAAATGGCTTATTTACAGATTCGGTTCTATTCAAGATCTATTCAGATCTCTTGAATTCAGATATATTGAAATATCTGAAATTATATTTATTTGTTTTATATGTCTAATAGTACTATCATTTCTATCTGTAATAAAATGTACCTTCTGATATTGAAAAAAAAAATGAAAGGTATTAGGTAACAGCTTACATTTACAAATAAAACAGTTAAAAGAAAAGAACATATATTAGATGATAGTATAATTAAAGCATAATTAAAGCAAATGAACATTAATTAATATTTTAAATCTTCCGAGTTGTAAATAAGATGAGATATAAGCAGATAAACAAGAGACAACCTTTAGTATCTCATTTTGGGACAGTAAATTGACTTGAGAAAAGAAGAGGAGAATATTTTCCTCTGAGAAATCATGTGCTCCGGTCTCTGAAAACGAATTATTCAGAGGACAAAGAAGGCCGCCTAATCTGGCTGAGAGTGGGCTGAGGGTCACGTGTGCTATGCAACTTCATTTTTAGAACAATTGTATTAAGTCTCAGAGTCTGCCTATTAACTATTGACTTATTAAAACGAAGCAAATACATTTTAGATAGCTCTACAGTGCCGAGTCCTACAGGATTAGATTTAGCTAAAATATGTTTGCCTTTATTAAGTAATAACTAGAGACCGTATTTTCGTTTTGTAGAAAACCAAAAAAAGTGCATTAAAAAACTCAAAATCGTGCATTCTTCTTCTGGCGCTACAGACCGAAGCGGTCCTCGGCCACCTTCAACATCTGTTTCCTCAGGAATCTGTCTTCCACCATACGGATTCCCGCCTGCCGCATTTCCTCTTCTATCTTCTCCTTCCATCGTGTCCAAGGTCGTTCCTTTGCTCTAGTAGCGAAGATCCATTCTACATAAAACCTCTTCGCCTTTCTGTGTTCATTCATTCGGTTGACATGGCCATACCATTTTACCCTCCTCAGTCGGATAACGAAGATCGTTATTAAGACAATTCACATCTTTATTTTTTCTGGTTAGCCATATCTAATTTTCACACACACCTGCAAACATTCCTCGCAGCACTCTGCTTTCGAACCTGTCAAACCTGTTACATGTGGTCACATTAATGAACCCAGGTTTTACCTCTAAACGTGACAACAGGTCTGATCAGGGTTTTGTACATGCGAACCTTACTTTTACATGATATCAGATTACTCTGTATTAAGTTTCGAAGTGAAAAATAAGCTCTGTTCCCTGCTAGGGTCCTTCTTTTCTGATTAGGTATCCTAGGTATGGAAAGGCCGACACTAATTCAATATTTACTCAGCCTGATTTGTAGCACGGATGGATTTGTCGTCTCATTTTCTCAATGACCTTCAATTCGTTTTTTTCCAACATTTATTTCGAGACCAGCTCTTCTTGCCTCCCTTCTCAAGATAACCTAAGCCTGCCTGTTTCTTCCCAAAATCATCACATCATCTGCGTATTCGCTAATTGGAGTGAATTTTTTGCACTGTGAGCCGTTTTGATCCATGTATATTGTCGGCCCATGGGTTTACCTTAAAAGAGTATCGATTTTCTTTTTGAGGACACAAGTCAATAAACAACCAAAATGTAAAATTTTTTTTACAAATATATTGAAGCGAGGAATCAATCAATAACCACCACAAATTATATATATCACCATTTAAGAAAATAAATGAAAACTATAAGTTGCTTAAGATTAGTTTCTCATAGTTCCATTTTATTCTCATGCTATGAAATTGATAATGACTAACACATGGATAGGTTTTTCTAGAAACTCTGCGTTCTTTATGGCTCTGAAGTATCTTTTTATATTTTTTTTACAGATCTAATTTCCGGACTTACTGGGCTCCAATAAAAATTAAGTGACATCACATAAAAAAAAAAAAAAGAATTGATTAATTGCAATACTTCCATTAATTTTGTCGAATAAGTAAAACACCAAGTAAAAAAGCGGAATTGGAAGAAATATGTGAGGTGGAAAAGTGAAGGGTTGTAGGATAGGGCAGCCCTTTATAGCGTTCAATATACAGGGAATATATATTTTGGTAAAATTGTGAGGAGTTTTTGTACTTTGATCTTGTTCCAACTGGCTTAGCTATTGCTGACTATTATATAAAAGCATATAAAACATAGTTTTATCTGTTTTGTATAAACTCAGCAAGTCAGAGTCTTTAAATAAAGTTCACGGTAAGGGAAGAAGGATATATTAGAATTGGAGTCTGTGTTCCCTCAATAGTAATAATAGATTTATTTCCATTCTTTGCAGATCTACGAGAAGTAAGTCTGGTTTATAAACAAGCAAAACATGTCTCTACTTCATTGGGAATATACTATTTACATAAAGCAATACTACTTTACTTTGTAATAATATTAAATAAAATATTTTAAGTAAGTGTTGAACACTATATATATATATATATATATATATATATATATATATATATATATATATATATATATAATATTATATATACTATTATATAAATAGTATACCCTCAATGAAGTAGAGACATATTTTGCTTGTTTATAAACCAGGACTCTTACCTCTCGTAGATCTGCAAAGAATGGAAATAAATATATTATTATTATTGAGGCGACACAGACTCCAATTATATATATAAATATAAATATACATAACCAAAGATTTTTTTATAAATCAAGTCCACAGATCCCTATTTCTGGCCACAGTATATATTTACATTTTGTAATTACATTACAGTATATTTACATTTATATATATATATGTATATATATATTTATAATATATATTATAAAGAGCCACTCGAAATATATAGTAAGGGGAAGTATTGCGATCGTGAAAATATTCGAAATCGAGTTTTCAACGGAAATACACGTTTTAAGGTCCCCTGAATCTAAATAACCAAGTCTCGCAAAAAGGTCTCTGTGTGTGTAGTGTGTCTTTGTGTGAACAGTCTAGCTCAAAAACGAAATGTCTTATGAAACTGAAACTACGTATTTAAGTTAGGTATATTACTGGAATGAGACAGCAATTTTTTCGTCAAAATCGAACTAACCGGAAGTGGCGTTATAACATCGATTTTACACATGTTTTATAATTTTCTCGTAAACGGCTCTAACGATTTTGATGAAACTTATCTAATTCCTTCTTCTTAAAGCCCTTTAACTTTTCATGTAGATAGTAGATAGATAGATAGATAGATGGATAGATAAAAGAACTTTATTCTGGGACTAGATCCCTTAATAATGCCATGATTGAACAAATAAGACAGAAAAAATATCTGGCCATAAGACTACAAAATACAGATCAGTTAATGTTTACAATATTTTCAGTAAAATAAATAAGCAAATAAAATAAGTTCTTTTCTCGAAAAATATAATATCAAGGAGCAAATGCAGAGGAAAAAGTTGTAGCGAAAAGAAAATTTTATGAATTCATATTAAAGGTAATTAAATTACATAAAAAACAGACATTTTTTAAAATCTAAATCGGGCTTGTATTACCAAAGATACAGCGGATCTCATAAGGACTACAAGACCCTATATGGAAAGCCGAGAGCGGCAGGAAAGAGACAGATGTGACCGAGCTTCCTCTCACCAAGCCGCCAACCTGTTGTTAACGATACACTCTGTAATAATATAAAAGTAGAAATTAACTTAATAAGTTTTACTTTTATGTTATTTAATTGAAACAAAATGATTCCATGGAAACTTTAAAAAAATATTTTCATCTTGGCAAACCAAAAATATTAATTGTACAGAATTGTTGTACTAAAGTTGTTTAAAAACTAATTTATTATACTTTTGTGAGAGAAGACTTGAAGAAGTTCATTCTGCTGAGTTTATTTCTACTTGTGTTTATGTGAACTCTTTAATATAATGTTAAAACATTATTATTATAGGATGATAAGGAAAAGTTGAGTGATGCGCGCACATCACCAGATTTAAAAAAATTAATAATGACAAATTTGTATGGAAATTAGAATTTTTCGTTCTACGAAACTTTAAATCTAAAACCTCAAATTTAGAGGGGTGTTCAACTACAAATGTTCTACAATGAAAATGATAAACCAAAACCAATTACAACATAATAAACGTTAAATATAGTATTAAGTGATATTACACAAATCTAAAGGGGTATAACAAATAAGAAAAGAGTTATAACTTAAATGAGCATATGAAATTAGATTCTTATTAATTAATATGAAGAAATAATTTCGTATTATAATTTTTTCATTATAAAAAACTTTTTGTTTATTTATCTTTTCCCGTTTTTCAATAACGTTTTACTTTGTTTAAACCTTCTGTTATCTGAAGAACTTATGGTTCCTAGTATTAGATGAGGAGAAGGAGAAAGCAATCTATGGTTGAATCACAATAATAATTAATACTTATCGATAATTGGCTCCAATAAATAAATTCTCTGTATTGTAAATATTCAACTTCAACATATCTCCTTCAAAGGAGTTCAACATGATACAACCAGAAGTCTTATGTTATAAAAAACGCTGAGGAGAGATAAAAGGAGTTGGATGAGGGATCTTCTCTGATCAAATAAGATAGGCTCAGATGACGGAGGGACTTCCTCTGGGTTGCTCTTTTGCATATCTAACCTCGGATTTTTTTTTCTTCTGATAAACGCCTTCCTATTCATTCGTTTTTATTAATGTTGTTATTAGATGTAAATTATTCTATCATTCAAAACGACAAGTTAAAATATATAATTCAATAAAAATAAGACAAAATCAGAGAAAAATAGGATTTTCTTTTCTTTTTTATCTGAAACATCACAAGAAAACTCATTTTTGGTCATATTTTTGGAAGTTTTCGATATGTTTAGTAGGTGTTGAATTCTAGTGAAGGGCAGATTAGTGTTTAAATGTATTTATTAATTCACATTCAATAGCTTATACTGGGTACATATACCATCTTCAGGGCTTAATTATTTTTTTTTTTTTACAAACCAGTTTATAAATTCCGCGTACGCAGGGGGAGATTGGGAGATATATCCCCTTCCCCGAAATGTACGAAAAGAAATAAAGATTGTATTTTATACCGAAAAAAAAAATATGCGTACTCTCCTGTTATAAACTATATGTTTCTCTCATTACAGGCTATTCACATCCATATTAATATTTCGTCAAAAGGTAACTCACTAATTGTTATAACTTGAAACTCTTGTTTTAATAGACGTCTTTAATTAAGTGAGACAATGAAAGGATACTTAGACAATTGGGAAGACTAAATTAGGGTTAATGCTCAAGCCCTGAGGAGCTGGTTCCAAGAAACCCTTGTTAAGTTCTGCTGAAGGACCCTTCTGGCCACCTATTCAATATGGAGCAGTCTTAGACTTGTGATCATCCGGTTTGTCAATACTAAGAAAGTATTTAGGGTCACTTAGATAATTCAATACTCTACAAGAGTAAACGAATTCTCTTTTAATATTAAGTTCTAATGCACAATAGAGAATACAGGCGGATGAAGAATTTCAGAAAAGACAAGAAAATATCTTTAGTTAGTTTTTGTGAGAAAAAAAAAAAAACCTTAAGCAATGTAGAAACGTATGATTCTAAAATTTGTAAATGCAGGCAGGTGTAACGCAAGGATCAATACTGGCTCCGTTATTAGGTATTACATATACACTTGTGATATCTACCAACTCCGAAACATCGACTGCTACCTGCGCTGACGATACAACCATTTAAAAAGTACACCACAACCCCCGACTGGCCTCACTGACTTTACAAAATCACTTATTACATTCACCAAATTCGTACACACTTTGAAAAATGCGGGCAAAACACGACAAACCACAACACATAACGTTCACACTTCGACGAAATTATAGATAGAGATAGTATGCAGTGTTTCAGGTTGTTTGTGTCAGCCCGATAATATTTAATTTGTAGCCGACTAAACAAATTGAATGCCAATAAATTAATACCTACCCTTTGACAGATAAACTAGAGATATTGTTTGGTAACAACAGATAATTCAATAATTATAAAACAAAGCAGTGTTCGTGCCAATCTTTAAATATTTAAACGGAGCGAGACTGAAGCAAATTGAACCGACAGAGACTTGAATCATGTCGGGCTATTCTTCCAGGGAAACATTTGTCAGGAATGTGCGTGCCTGCACGCGATAGCAAACCAGTCACGATAACCTATGCTTGGCTGCTCTTCTATATCATCAATTGCTTCATACTAGATTTGTTTGTACAGATTTTCAAAGCTGTTGTATCATAAAAATTTTGTAACTTTTTCATCAAGATTAGAAAAATAATAAACTGTAATATGTGGAAATAGGTCTCGTGTTAAATCTGTAGATTGTTATAGTGGCGGTTCCTGGAAAATGGAAATGGAGGCTCGCATTAATTTATTTATTATTTATCATTCATTTATTTATTTATTAAAGAAAGTGATTAGGAATCGATGAATGTTACGGAATTCATCTCGATACTTCAAATGTCGCTGATCTGCGCGAAAAGTTAATCGAGATTAGTTATAGGATGGTGGGCGCAGAGAAAAAAGGCAACCTAGAAAAATGTCTACTTTCTAGTTATAATGTATCTGCAGAGTTATTGTGCGGTGGGTACTGCCATACCCCATTTAAATGATCATTTTGAACTTTCATCAATAAGGTCGATTTTCTAAATTGCTAAATCTTATTCAAAAGCCGTGGATACATGACAGTATCGATAACTTCCCGGTATGTTATTCCGTAAAAAAAAGAGGATATTATTCACTTTCTAGGATCCTACCATCCAGTTAAGAAAAAAACATTTTGGACGGCGGACCTGTTTTCCAGAAGAATTATTTGGCTTATTAAGAGGAGCCTACTGGAAAGCTATAAGTAGCAAGCCACCTTCAAAAGAGCTGAAATAGTTAGTTCATGAAAGATTAAATTACATTGGAAAAGGTTTTTCGGCCTAATTAATTGATGTTGTTATTTGGTATATTGATATACAATATGGTATGGTATAGAAAAGCTCAATATATAATATATTTGGTGTATTTATTATTTACTTTTATAAATAATTTATAAATTTTTATACACAAGGACCTGATTGTTGGTTTTAAATTGTTTACTTGTTAGGTTTTATATGTTTCGAATGTATTTGTTTTTATAGTTTTAATATAAACATAGGGAATTGACAAATAATGTGTATATCAAAACATAATTGTTGCTGATTTTATATTACTTATTTTTACAGAGTAAATTAAAATAATTACTTATGTATTTTTTTAAAGAAATATAATAAAAACAATGGCATAAAGGCTTCGACAGACGGATGTTTCCATTGTATATGTGTTGTAAACGTATGTATACTTTATTTTGTTTCTTTTACGCTAATAAACACATTTTCATTCATTCAATCATTCATTAATAATCTTCATAGTAACCAACTAAAAAAATGGCGTAAATAACCGTTACATTTAGAGACGCCTTCAGTTCTTGCGATTTTACTACTACGATTAAGTCAGTGTAAAACAAACAGTTTCCAAATAACAAAAACACGCTAAAAGGGCTAATTGTAAACAGCGTCATTTTTATTTGGCAAATAAAGAATAATTTATTTATTTTTAACAAGTTTATTGATACAGTGAAAATAAATAGCTATTTAGTACACGAATTGAAAATAAAATTAACTTCCGTACGCTAAATTAGCAGTTGATAAAAGTCTTTGCGCTCGAGTGCTGAGTTGGAGAACAAGCAAATTGTGCACAAAGACGATCGTAGCAGACAGTACCGCTGACTACACCAACATTCTGTTTATTTACTCAACCTTAAATAGATATTTTATATATTTTTAAAAATAAATATATAGATATTTTCTCTTTCTCTTTTATTACTATAAATTAATAGTATTTTTCATTCATAATGCTAGGGATATATTTGTGTATACGAGCATACAGCCACTGTGTGAATAACTTTCACAGATAATAACCCAACCATTTTTAATTCCTTATATTTCACCGAAATTAAAAGAGGATATGACCTGGAGTGGCCTGGATTGTGATGCTGTTAACATCAAGATTTCCAGTTCCTAAAGCTTGTTTCCACGTAAAGATATTGTAGTTCTGTATGGGCCTGAAAACTTCTAATTGTAAGTACGTCTTGTTTTTAAAGAAACATATAAACTTACCAGCAAATTCGTAAGTGTTAAATAAGATTAAATATTTTTTTTCATTTATATTATATTAATAACTTTCAAGCACCAATTCTTCTCAATGAAAGGGCCTGATATATAGAAAGTCAAACGACAGATTGGCAGAGAGCTGGAGCATTAGTGGAGACAGCTTATGATCCAAAAGATGATCTGCCGGGTCTGTTTGGCGAGGGGTAATCTTTGAGGAGATTGGACAACTCTTTAACGACCTTAAGAGTCAACGCCCTGGACTCAGGCGTTAATGAACTAAGTTGATATCTCGCTGGGTTTAGCTCGACCGAGGGACTTTTATGGATGAAGTTTGGCTTTTGGGGGAGGGAGGAGCTTTCGGTCACATTGTTACTTTAAATGAGGGAAGAAAAGTACAATGGAACGAATTAAAGTCCCAAATTAAAAAGTAATGGATTACATATAAAATTAATGAGATGAAGAGTTTTTTTTTTTTACTTCAGTTTCAAAGAACTTTAGAAAAAAAGTGGTTGTTGGTTGTGTCAGGGGCACTGTCGTGTGTTTGACGTGAATACGTCAACGCCAATGAGAATGTTTTGATCGGAGTGTATGTCGTAGTTGTTCTTGTACACTAAGGAGACCTATGTTCATGATGACCTTCGGATGTCCGTGTTTTAAGTGAAATGGAAATATTTTCTTATCGCCAGGATCAGGAAACAAATTTTATTCATGATAGGTCTAACATATGAAAAAGACAAAAATGGGATACAAATACTTGAACACATTGAACGAGCTTTAAGACGTTTAACTGCGGCCTGCATACATAATCGTAGATGGCACACAATCGATGCATAGGCGCTCTTGCGTTGATACGGTAGCATTACTTAATCCCACACTACTCGGTGAATAACGAATTCCGTCAATATCTTGGCCTCGAATATACAACACGTTAAATAACATTGCCTCAGTAATATTGGCCAGGAAGTTAAAATAAATCGATAGGTGAGCTCGCGTATTCAAAATCGATATTATTTTTGTAATAGGAGCCTCCGATAGCCCAGTAATGGACATCAATATCGAAGATATACGAGAAGTTTAATAAATCGATTGGTGAACTCGCGAATTCAAAATCGATATTATTTTGTAATAGGGAGCCTCCGATAACCCCGTGATGAACCTCAATATTGAATATTTCCGAGAAGTTTACATAAATCGATACGTGAGCTCACAATTTTAGAATCTATAGTATTTTTGTAATAGAGGCTTCCGATAACCCAATAATGGACTTCAATATCGAAGATATCCGAGAAGTTTAAATAAATCGATACGTGAGGCGGTATTTCAAAATCGATTATTATTTTAAGCCACGTTATTTAAAAAACACAATAGATAATTTAAATAACCATAAACAACATATTTATGTAAAAATGAGTTGTATTGATTTATTGAACTCAAAAAAGGTTATTTTTCATGGTAACGCTTGAATATGACTTATAAATGTTATAAATGATTTATTAATTATAATTATTCATTATTAAATTATTCATAAAATTAATAACAATATGGATTTGCTCTGTATTTGTATAATAATCTCTTCAATTCAACTAACACGCTCTACAAACGCTCTAAGTGGACAAACAGCCTAAGCCTTAGATTTTTGCCTTACCGACACTGCATACACCCATCGATTATATGGAATACCTTTGGTATCATTAGAACTCTCTTGAGCAGCTCATTTCAACCGTATACGATTTTTACATTTCGACTTTGCCGACGCCTGCCAGTCGACATAGTGTTTAATTATGGTAATGTTTTACTTGAGCCAAGTGTAAATTCTTTGTGACCACTTCGAACCAGTGTTTTTATAGACGAAATCAATATATCGATTAAAACTTGACCGTGTCAAATCACGCGGACGTTATAATAATTGGCAAAACGAAATCAAAACTGCGAGACGCCACCCACCTTCCCCTGTCATGCTTCGTAATCTCCACTTAGCGTAGCAAATCCTTTGGTCATCCAGTGGTGTAATTGAATTTTGGATGAATACGATACATTCGGAGCTGCAATATCAAAATGTATAACGATTTTGATATCATTAGGTTTTTGGATAACCTATACCAGTGGTTCTCAAACTTTTTATTCTGGTGGCAGACTGAAATTACTGAAACAAATTCACGGCACGGATGTTCATGTTATTTATTATATTCATTTATTTATTGATGACTGAAATAACAAACCAAAGAAGCAAATTATATAAAATTGTATTAAAAAAACATGTATTAATTTTTTATAATGGTTTTAACTATTTATTCAATTTAATACTTAAATTTTTATATTAGCGTTTCGCGACAACGACTGTGAGAACCACTGTTCAAGTCAACGGTAGCAACCTTTTTTCTAGAAACTTGAAAGTTAGAATATACCAAACTAATTTTCTTCATACTACTTTTGACGTTTGAATCTGTAAAAATAAAACATTACGAAAGATATTCAGACCAAAGAAGGATGAATCCACTGAAGATTTTCGACGGATATACAACTCCAAAATGTAGGGCATGCGGGTAATGTGTAGTTGAATAACACTTAGGAAATGGGTTTGTGAATATAGTAATTTATAGTATATGTCTTATATATATATATATATATATATATATATATATATATATATATATATATATATATATATATATATATATATATATATATATATAGGAGTGATGACCCTACCCCGTGAACCTAAATTGCGAATCGCGGTGTGGTTTTCCAGGACTTAAAACAGCCGCCCGGAGGTTTGTTCCATGGACGGTCTGCTTCGGCGAAAGAAATAAAGGTCCTCGTGCGCCTGCTGAAGCCAAACAGCCATAATCCGTGGATCTTGACCGGTTTATCGCTGTCCTTCAACCCGAGTGAGCCGGTGGGAAGGACACCGAAATGGGTCCAAAGGGATCGGTTGTGGAGCTTTGGATAGCCTGCCGCTGCACCATGGAAACCATGGTTCGTAGCAACTTGAGGTTGGGTGACCCCTCCAGGCGACAGTTCTTCCGCAAGCAATACATGTCTGTATGAATACCACATCGCGCAGCCAAAGATATCCATGGTCTAAAGTTCCAACCGGGAAATATATATATATATATATATATATATATATATATATATATATATATATATATATATATATATATATATATATATATATATGTATATACATACATATATATTAATGGTTTGAAGAGTATATGTAAAATACGCTAAGACTCCTTTAACAATTTAGTATTTCATTACTTCTACATAAGTTTAAAGAAAAATAAATATGGAATAAACGTATATTTTATTATTGGCAGGTGACGAAAATACCTCGCTTCGGTTTACACTCTATAAAGAAGTGCGCTTACCTGGATTCAATGATCAAATTCCTAGACAAGTTACGATTATTTCTAGCAGATAATACTCGGCAAACCCTACTTATTATTTTAAATAAAACCGATGTGAACGAACCCCTCTCTTCACGAATACAAAAGCTGATAAAAACATTGTATTATTTCTACACAAGCAAGAAGAAAACGTTTAAAACAAACTAAAAACGGAAGGAGAGACTACTTTTTGAGGCTATGTAGGTCAGATTTTCAAAGTCAATATTCAACCCTTCGATATTTTAAAAGTATCGTAATGAAGGTAACGAATTCCAAATCATCTCCTCCAAATCCCAGGCCTCTATCAACTTAGTTATTCAGTCTTAATTTAAATAACTCCTACATTTAACGGGAGGATTCTTTTGTAAAATATCTCATTTCTTATTCATACAGTAAAACGGAGGTGGGTTCAGGGAAATTTAAATAATATTCAGTTTAAAAAGAACTAAGGTAATTAAAATTCATTAAGGTTGGGGTTGCAAGCACTAATTTTGCTATCTATTTGCAAATTCTTTTAAAAAACCCAGATTTCTTTGAAACCACGATAAAACTTAAAGAGGCAGTATAACTTTTCTGATTTACGAATTTTAGTATCAGTAAAAACCCTCGATTTTTTGTGACAACCATTTCCTAACAGACATTTCGAACAAAAAGAAAAACTTGAATAACAGAGCTTGAACCCGGATTTTGATACAGAATAACATTTTCCAACTGTTATAACATTATATAAAATAGCTGGGATATAGACTTCATTGGATACAGTGTGAATAATAAGGTTCAGCAATTCTCCGCTCAAAAGACTCTAATCTCCCATATGTAATATATGTATATATATATATATATATATATATATATATATATATATATATATATATATATATATATATATATATATATATATGTATATAAATATTGTAAATATTCTTCTTTACACTCAAAATATACGAATTCTGTATTTGGATATAAATAAAGATTTTTTATTATTATTATGGTGATACCAATTAAATCCAGAAAAATGTCCAGGAACTAGAAACTGCATACTCAGAATATTGTGATTTAACTGTGCTTAGGGTTTAGACCGCTAGGAATCAGCACCGACTAAGAACTGAGATTTTTGACAACTTGTCCAAGTCTCCCACTACTTTATTATTAACTGTTTCTGCTATATAACTATCATGGAAATAATATTAGATATAAGAGATCATAAGATATAAGAGATTAAACAAAAATAATCGGGAATGCATTTGAATCGGTTATGAATGAGGTAAAGAACTGAACAAGTCCATGATACTTTTGATCATGCACTCAACAAGTTTGCATATGTTAGCTCAGGTAGGTACTGTGACTAGGATACAGAGGAAATGATCAAACTCAGCTAAAATATAACCCCTCTTTTCACTGTAAAACTATTACATACGATTACTTCAACAACTTCAAGAATTGGTGGCCATCCATTTGCAGAAGACATGAAAGTCTATTTTAAGAGTATTCAACGAAATATTTCCAATTTCTCAATACAGAGAATCTGAATAAGATGCCTTCTCCCCAGGATATGCCAAGACATACGGTTATATTGATGGACTATCTTCAAGAACCTTCAAACTAGTGAAGGACAGAGCTCCACAAGAACTCCCTAGCCAGAAAGTCTGTGATGATCAAATGGAAAAAAAGATTGCAGATGTCGCAAAACTGATGAAATATATCACAGATCCATTGCTCGAAATCTACAATAGCATCAAAGAATGTAAGATCACTGAACAAAAAAACGAAGAAACTTTGATGAGAATAATTTTTTTTATTTTAGAATTTTCTCCGTGGAATCATTTCAACGTTTTATAGACAACCATATTGTGTTTCAAATGTTTATGTTATAAATATTACATTTGTTGTAAATTTTATATAAATAATCATTACAATTATCATGAAATAAGGCTTCTGTTTTCACTTGAATTTTGTTGAGAATAAAAACACTATAAGTCCAGTAATTTATTTTTTAGTTTTTATGTCCAGTTCAAGTTCTTTTTAGACGCAAAAAAGCAGCTGGTATTGTTGATGAGACCTAAAAGTATGATATCAGATAGTTAAATAGTCGTTCAAACATTTGGGTAGTGATTAAGCGGATAACCAAAACTTCGATTGCGAATATCTCAAAAAGCTGATTTTGGTTTTATGCCGTTGCCATTCTAATCGATTCAATTATAGATTGTATGGAAGAAAAATTACGTTTATTCTGAGAATTGCCTATTTAGAATAACATGGATTATATAGATCATACGCCTGAGTATATTATAAAATATATGTTGTCACCTTTATGTTAATTATAAATAATTGCTACAAGAAGCAGGTATTTATTTAAGGTTGAATAAATATCGTTTGAATTGGTTGGTTTAGCAGGTGAGTTTGAAAGAGGTTTTCGGACAAATTTTCAACCTTCTAACTCAATTCGGAGGGACTGTAGGAGGTGCGTGAAACCTTAAAGATAGTGAAAAAACATTTGGGTATGTCGAAATTTTGGACGAAATTAGCCCCCATTTGTGGTTCAGCCTAGAAAACAACCATTCATACCGAATTTCAGGTCATTTCATCCAAAGGGAGACGCTGAAAGCGCCCAAATGTAGCGAGGGGAAATACACATATTTACCAGACATACCCAAAACCCCATAAACCATGTTCTGCGGGTTATGAAACAGATTTAAAATCCACATCACAACCCTTCGATAAAGTGAAAAATACGACAATAATGATCGCGCTGTAAGTGAGTGAACTTCCGAACAACTGTTCGAAAAATTTCCTAACGGATTTTTATCCTTCAACGCAAAGAAGTTTATAAGCTAGTTCAGGAGAAAGAGCAACAGAATGGAAGCAATTAAAATCTTTTCTTAATTGTTTTATCGGACCAGATGTTCCAAATTAGGTCGAAAAAAAATAATGTTTTGATCTATCTAACCTAGAGCATTTCAGGAAGTATTTATGACAAAGAATATTTATTTACCAACTGCCTGTTCGTAAATTCATATCACGTTACTATACTTGAAATTCCAAGTTCCCAAACTAGAGGCTTACCAAAATAGAATTTAGAAATTTTCCCTGTTTTATTACTTTGAGAAAGGAAAATAGAGGCGAAGGAATCGGTTCCCTTTCCGAACAAATAAAAGTTTGTGGTTGAGCGCAGTTTGTGGTTGAGCGCGAAATAAAGAAATATTGGGTCAGAGTTCTCACACCTGGCCTTTTCACATCGATTGCAATATATATATATATATATATATATATATATATATATATATATATATATATATATATATATATATATATATATAAAATGTGCATGCAACATAACATGACAATCGATACCTATTTTAAATTTAAATATATGTATGTTGGTTAAATATATGTTGTTCAATTTTGCGAAACATCAGAATGGAAGGGTGCAGTGATCTCTATTCCCAAACAAATATTCAACAATACTCCATTTTTCAGGTTTTATATATTCAATTCCTTAAAAATAAAAAATTAAAATTAAAAATGAACAGTAATGAATGTCAATATCCATATTGTTTAAAAAAAATACATTTAATCATCGATTTTAATTATGTTAAGCTAAACATACTCAAAATAGGCTAAAAAGTAAAAATTTGCAATCTTAATATAATAATGGCACAACATTGTATGGATTTAAATACATAGCTCCGCCATTTCGTAAATTTTATGAATAGAGAACTTTAAATTATTTTTCGAGATTTTGACATTTCACCAAATTTTTACCTACTGGCGACTACTTTTAAAGTAAATTTTAACAACAGAATGGTAGCAATTAAAATATTTTCTTGATTGTTTTATTGGACCAGGGGTTCCCAATTAAGTCAGATCGAAAACAAAAAAATACTTTGAATCTATAAAACCTTGACTCCTGTTAGTATAAAACAATGATACTTACTGCTCAGTGTCAGAATTTCTCTGCCTTTCAAGAATAGGTTTTTAAATAACGACACGTCTCCAGTTATTTCATAAGAAAATATTTTTCTTGATCCATGATATCTTCACTGGGGCAATCGCAAGAGGAATTAATACTCTAAACGCCTAACAATCTCCTGAATGATAAATAATGAGTCAAAAGAAACCAAATGATGGTACAAAGTGACTGTATTGCCGCCGAACCAAGTTGTCAGCTGATTGTACTTTATTAATAAAGGGGCGACCAAACTTGCTCAATTAGCTGAGATTATTTCATTATAGAGAGCGCTGTCTAACTTGCTAAGCCGGGGTTTATCAGCATCTGATAGTTGGGACTTCATCGAACTCCATTAAGTTATTCACTTATTAATTAAAGAATAGGCATTATATCTATAAGTTTATGCATCGTCAATGGCATTTTTTAAAACGGAGAAATGTAATTATATATATGCTTGCTAAGAAATGCAGTTCTTGCTAAAAAGAATACAAAAAAATACGTTCCAAACTACAGGGTGGGGCATAAATAGCTTGACACCTTTTAAAGGGTAGCAAAAACAAATCAATGTCTATAGAAAATGTACATTGAAAATAGTATTATTTCCGAGGGTTTTAAAAATTATTGATTAATTTTATTCAATATGTCGGCCGCATTGCCGAAGACGTCCCCGGAAATTTTCCATCACCCTTTCATTCATTTCTGGTGGAATAACTGACACATTTTGTGAGGGGGTCGACTTTTGGTGACTTCGGTGTTATCCGTCCGTTCTTTATTAAGGAGGGGAATGAAACGGTAAATTTGAACTATGGCCCTTACGTGCACATATTGAAGAATATCCTACGTTCTTAAGTTGGATGAAATCTAGTGGCTTGCATAGCCATCAGATTAACTCCATGCGATTTTTTTCTCTGGGAATATCAAAGTACAAGGTATCTAACACCGGCCTCGTTCTCTTGGTGATTTAAAGATCAAGCAATAAATCAACGCCATTCAATACGTAGTCAAAAACGGCCAAAATTTGTAAGATGTAATTTTTAAAACCCATTGAAATAAAGTTTAATTTAAATAGTAATTTTCAAGATATTTTTTGAAAATAAAATCAGTTTATCTGAAGACATCGATTTGTTTGGAACCCTTCAATACGTGTCAATTATTTTTCCTCCATCCTGTATAAAATGTTAACACCTTGAATGCCAACTGATTAATTCAACGTTGTAATTTTAAAAATACGTAAGCGCCATTTAGCAAACTTTACTGGAAACACTTGAAACGATTTTTCCCTAAATAACAATTTTTTTACTTTTTAATTTTATTCATTATTGTACATAGTAGGAGTTTATTAAGGTGGCAAAACCTATGTAATTACAATATATTTTTATGGATTCTAGCACTGGTTAAGGCCAGAGTGACTGCTGAGAGTCGTTAGTATTCGGTGCATACGTCATCAATATTCGATTTTCAGACCATTTCCAATTTTTTTCGATATATCGTGAGCATTCGATATATCATTCGATCGAGGCAGTGTTTATGTACCATAATAAATTGAAACCTAAATTCCGAATTTTTGGCGCTTAAGCCTTTTTCAAAAAAAGACGTTGATATCAAAAAGATATTTTTATCATAAAAAATAAATTATTATAATGCACCCTTAATACGATAATAATAGAATGAAAAATATAAATTTTGATAAAATAGAGTTCAAAGATTTTAACTTTATATTAAAACTTATTTTTTTAATTAAATTAAATATTATATGTTGACTCATAATGATTTATTATTTAATTCATAATGCTTCATTAATGTTAGTATTTCATTATAAAATCAAAATCATTATTTATTTTATTTTTTTTTTTTTATCGGGTTTTGCGATTTTCTCACATCCCGGTCCCCAATACGCCTTCCCTCCAATATCTTCTATCAAAACAGTCTTCTTCCGTCAGACCTCTTGCAGCCATTTCTTCTCTGACCCCTTCCATCCACTGCTTCCGAGATCTTCCACGTCTTCTTCTTTTCTCAGGGCAATATTTAAGTGCTCGAAGGGGCCATCGTGTCTCGTCCATTCTCATGACGTGTCCAAACCACAGCAGTTTTCTTTCACTGATGTCATTGAGAATGTTGAGTTTAGTCCCCCCCTTATTTCTTATAATCTCATTGGAGACCTTCTGCAATCTGGATATGCCACAACTTCTTCTCCAGAAATCCATTTCTAGGGACAGTAATTTATTCGCATATTGCTTTGTCACTGTCCATGATTCTGACCCATATAACGTTGTGCCAACCAAGAAGGAGTGGTATATCTTCTTTTTGGTTTCGAGAGAGACCTTTTTACTCCATAATATTCCGTTTAAGAGATCTATTATTTTTTTACCATGAGTAATTTCGTTTTGAATATCCTTTTGAACTGTGCCCAAACTGTCCATCGTCACTCCAAGATACTTGAAAGCAGTACTTTGAGGGATCGTCCATCCTTCTATGCATAGAGATGGGATAGGGGAGTTGCATGCCATGTATTCCGTTTTTTCAGTATTTATCTCCAGGCCACACCCGGTGTACTCCTCAAGGAGTCTTCTCATCATAAATTCCATTTCATATTCATCTGTTGCTATGACAACCTGATCGTCTGCAAACTGTAGGGTAAACAATATATTATTTCCGACCTCAATTCCCATCCCTCGGCATCTTTGTTTCCATGATTTTAGTGCCTGTTCAATATATATATTGAAAAGTGTTGGGGACATGCTGCATCTCTGTTTTGATCCTTTCGTAATTCTGAAAGACTCTGAGACTTTTCCTCCTATCTTTACCCTTGATTCCGCTCCAATATACAAACTTTTTATGGCTTTTTTAAGGCCTCTACTTATCTTCATCAGATCCAAGGTTTCCCACAATTTCTTTAGAGGAACACTGTCATAGGCTTTCTGTATGTCAACAAATGTCAGATGGGTTTCGAGGTCGTATGCCATCATTTTTGGCACGACTTGAGTCAGGGTAAAAATGTGGTCACTACACGATCTTACACTTCTGAAACCTGCCTGTTCTTCCACCATCTGATCAGAAACCTCCTCCTCTAGCCTTTCCTTCAGGATTCGACTATAAAGTCTGCCAACACTGCTTAGCACCGTGATTCCTCTATAGTTTCTGCATATGTTCTTTTTTCCTTTTTTGTGGATAGGGATGATGTCTCCCATTAACCAATCCTTTGGTATCTTACCTGTCTTTAAGCAGTTTTGAAAGTCTTTGCTAGTATCTCTTTGAGTTCAACTGATCCTGCTTTAATAAGCTCTATCGTTAGATCCCCCGGACCGGGTGATTTTCCATTTTTCATCTTCCTTAAGGTTCTCTCCACTTCTTCCAAGTGGACTAACTACGATATTAATGATGTATCATTAATATCGTAGTTAGTCCGGTCGTTTTCCTGGTTCTCTACCATGTATTCTGACCTATCTTCCTGCAGTAAATCAGAAAAATACTTTTTCCATTCCTTTATTTCTATCAGTCGAGAGCTATTCTTGTACCGGGCTTGGGTCTTTATCGTTTTTAGCCTTTTCCATGCCTCTTTCACTTTTTGTCCTTGGATGCAGCGGTCGATCATCTCACAGTTTTGATCCCAGAACATCCCTATAGCCTCTCTCTTTTTCTTTTTCTCAAAGAAATTTAATAAAAATGCATTTTTCATGAAAATTAAATTTCCCCATTCAAAATACCTAGATTCCAAAAACATCCTACCCCAAAATATTCGTCTTATTTAAAAATAATATGTCTAAGCAAATAAGCATCAGCCCCGGGGCAGAGATATGTTCGAGAGAAGCAGACCACGTTGCCTCAAGAGACGGTCATTTGTTTGCGAGGGACAAACTGCCGGCGGGCACCACGAGTCCTCAACATTCTGTCTCTTCCAGCTCGTTCATAACCTAGCCGAGGATGGTGTATTTTTTTTTTTTTTTTCACCAGATTACGAATATCCTAAACCGAAAATCGAAATTGGTAGCTATATTAAGGTTTTAGCCAAAATAGGCTGTAAAAAGTATTTTAGTTTTTAAATTTATTTTTCTTATTTTCTGAATATATGCATTTAATAAAAAAAAAATTAAAACAATAGTTAGTTTTTTGGTAATTCGAAAAACGTGCATTTCCCGAAAAATTTTAGATGCTCATTTGAAAGATAATTTAATTGTTTGCAAAGCTAAACATAAATAAATCTTACTCGGATTATTATTAGCGAAGATATACTGAAAATTTTGTATTGGACTTTAAGCCAAAGCTGTAAGAAAGATCGCATGAATGGACCCACCAGATGCTTTTGATATATTTATAACTATTTGGAAATAGTAAAACCATTTTTTTAATAATTTGCAGTGTTTTGAAACCATGATCGTCAACATTGTTATATTTAAAAGTAAATTTAGGATATTATGCGAAAATTTCAAAACAAAATCTTTTATCAAGAAATAAAATAACTAACCAGTCAACATTTCACAAAAAAATAAAAATTTGATAATTGACTATCGTCATGATACCAAAAGTTGACTGATTGGTATCTGATAGACTAGAGTCTTATTGTTGGATTTAAGTTTCTTCTCTCATAATTAAATTAAAAATTAAAATAAAACTTTTCTTATTTCATTACTACGTTCTTGGGTCATTCTCAAATTTGGATCACTTTCAAAATCTGGAAAAACTACATATTTACGTATGGGAAGTAGCCTTAGGCCCAAGAGTTAGGTAGAGCCAAGAGTCAATTAGGGCAAAATCCGACTTGATTTTTACGATTTTTCGATTTTTTAAGTAATTTAAAAAATCTTTTTTCACGAGAGTTAGGCCCATAAAAAATGTCTTGATTTTTCCCAAGTTTTTTGCAAATGATTGATTGTTCCCAAGTAAGGATTGTTTGCTGTTGTGGGATGGACCCCCAATAATCATAATATACTTTTACTTTTCCTTACATTTACCTATACTGAAATACATATTAAGGGATATTGCAATATTGTGAAAATTTTCGAATTCGAATTTTCAACGTTTTAAGGTACTCAGAGTCCAAATAACCAAGTCTCGCAAAATGATCTGTATGACTATGTGTCTGTATGCATGTGAAGAGTCTAGCTTAAAAACGAAATGTTTTACAAAACTGAAATTACGTATTTGGGTAGCTATATGCCTTGGATGCTACAGCAACTTTTTCGTCAAAATAGACAAACTGGAAGTTCCACTTTATATCATCAATTTTACACTTTTTAACAATTTACTCGAAAACGATTTTGATGAAACTTGCTTAAATTATTCTCCTCAAAGTTCTTTAAATTTTCATATATGTAGTACATCACCGAAGAAATACAGAGAAAAAAATTGGGACGAAAAGAATTTTACGCATAACTCAATAAGTATGCATTTTACGACAAATTATGTATACGATCATTTTAAGGTAATTAAATTATCTAAAAAATCAAAAAAAAAAAAATCATCGAAATCGGACCAGTGCTAGCAAAGATACGGCGTATCTTTAAGAGGACTGACTACATGATCCAAGATGGAAAGCCGAGCGCGTCCGAATGGAACCGGAAGCGATCGAACATCCTCCAACCAAGCCGCCAACCTGCTCAACAATACGCTCTGTGATAATGTAAATAAAAATATAAAAGTCAAAATTAACATAATAATTTATATTTTTCATTATTAAATGGAAACAGAATGTTTCAATGGAAACTAAACAGAAACTTTTAAAATATATATTTTTAGCTTAATAAGCCTAAAATATATATAGTGTATATAATTGTACCAAAACTTATTAAAAACTATATTATTCTACATATGTGAGAGTTGACGTGAAGAAGTGAATGCTGCTGAGTTTATTTCAAATAGTGTTGGTGTGAACTCTTTAAAATTATATTTAAGAGATTATTATTGTAAGGTGGTAAGGGAAAATTGTGTGAAGCACGAAATTTTCACGAGAAATTTATTTCCAATTTTTTTATTTTTAAACATTAAATGTCTCAAAAGTGTTGTATTTTGAGATGACCTGAATGCTGATTGAGGGATTGAAAAAAATAAATATCGAAACCTCAAGATAAGGACAGAATGCTAAAATGATCAGCCAATCAATAAACAGAAATATATTATCATTGTATAATTAAATTAGCTATTTTATGATTTATCTATGGTATATCGCGATTACTTCTATATGATTTTTTTTTCCAGTTATATGAACTTATGAATTTGAACGATCAATACCACCTGACGTCAGCACTTACGTGATACAGGATTTTCTCCTCTGCTGAGTTGCGAGTCAAGCATTAGCCAATTTCAATCCAGTATTCCATTATACTGGTCCAGTGCACTAGGGGTCGGGGGTCGCATTGGACGAGGCAGAGCTTAGAGCCCGTCAAATGTGGAATCACCAGCGCTAGTTTCAAACTGCCATAATTTGTTCTGTCAGCTCTAATGCATAGCCATTTTAGTGTTCGCGCTGAGTCCGCATTAGGAGGTTTGATTAAGAGTTAGAAAATTTGTATTAGTTTAGTACATGTGTTGCTGGTGAAATGTCTGATTTCTATAAAAAATATATATCTACATTTAGAATGTTAAAATATGAATAATTGCGGTATTAAACTAATATGTCACCTCCAATAATTGAATACTTTTTGATTGTCTAACATCTTTACCACCTGTACCTACGGCACAGGGCGTTATTTAACTCCTTCAATTCCCAGGTTTTAGGATGCCTTAATATAAAAAAGTAGCCTGTAAAATAAGTAATATGTCAATAAGTAATCTCTCGCTCTCCTAAACTAGGTACTGATCCGCTGTCGACAATGGACGAATATATTAACAGTTAACTACTGCTAAATATTATTAATAAATGCACTTTTATTTATAATACTATGAAGTATAATAATGACTATTTCATTGTGACATCAGACTACTTCATGTTGTCTATTGGCGTTTGCTTTATCTTTAACATAAAGATACACTAACATAATATTATAAACTATCTACTCGATTCCTATATAACCGTAAAGATACAAATCCTCAAATGTTTAAAATAATAGATGGTGATAGAAAATGGTCGTTATAGCATCAATAAACTAATAAATAGGGCATTTGATAAAAGAACTAGGCGTTATCTTTGGCCAGAGGTGGCCAATCTTTTGTATCCCATGCGCCAATTTTCACACAGACGAGTTTCAGATGACTCAGGCACTTTTTATACTTTCTTACGTTCAAGGTTTGGAGATGGAAAATAGAGATACGAACAGGATCTGCTTCGCTTAACGGAGGAAAAGGAATGACTAAATCGTAAATTAATTTATTTAATTAATTTACGCCAATTTATTAAAGCACTAATCCAGAATAGTCAGAAATGATCTCTTCCAGAGAGTGCCGTTTCGTGAAGACAACTCAGTCCATAGTTGTTACCACAGAGAGCGAGATCAGCTTGGATTTGTCTGTTACCTCCTATTGCTGAGCGTCCTGGCCCAGACATACGTTCAATAATCTTTCTAATCGAAGCATATTTATAAACACAATTATAGAAATGACAAGTAAAGAGTACAGATTCGATTCTATGGTCTAAAGCCACAATATGAAAATACATATAGGTACAAACATGAAAGTCGCTACTTGTAATCATCCAATGCGCCACGTCTGGTGTGTGTGCCACCGTTTGCCCACCATTGCCTTAGGCAAACAACGTGTTAGATATAAAGACCTAGTTTATTCGGGTGCTATTCATACGTCCATAGCAGAAAAAGATCGCTAAACTATCCTTTCTAAAAAAATAAATACTTCAATTATATAAATCAACATATAAATTATTAATAATATAATGTATAAAGCGCTATACCATAACTGTAACTGATGAAACTGTCCAGATCTGTATTCGTAGACGGATAACACAGGCCAACAAAAAAAAATTGTTTGAAAACTTTTTTAACATTAATAGTTGATCTTTGAATCTAAATACTCGTGCTGACTCTAAATCTGGCCTTAGTTTATAATAAGCTACTTAGACCAATTTTTACAGTTTAATCTATTTCGGCAAGTTCTAGTACTGGTATTGGCGGGGTAACTAGTCTGTTGACATTTGTCAACGTCAAATTCAACGTGGTGAAACGTTAAATACATATGGAATATATTGTAATGCCATTTGTATCAGAGACAAAGTTTTAAAAGTTGAGAAAAATATAGATGGATCTGGAATTATAGCTGAGTGGGTTGTATTTAACTTATATTCATTTCGCGTAAAAATATTTTACGTAAAAATAACAAAATAATGGTGGAGAAATAAGCACTCAAATAAAGCAATCCTTAGTAAGATCATGACTCTTGTAAATCAAAATAATAAGTGAATTTTTGGATTTTGGTTTATTATTTTCAATTATGAACCTTTGTAATCGCCCAAGAAAAAAAAATTCAACCCCATCTTTAAAATTTTAGGTTTTACATTTCAAGATAGATAGAATCCGAAAAGCTAATAAAAAAAATCCACCCGTCCGCCGTCCGTGGCTTTTCACCGAGACTACGGGGCCGATTTCTTTAAAAATTTCGTAACCACAGAACGATTCTCGGAACTCGATATAATCATAATCCGGTTTCTCCCGAAATGACGGCTGATATTTCTTGCGTCCATATCTCTACCATTTATGAAGATAGAGGAAAAAAAAAAAAGTGTTTTAAAATTATTATATCAAGAGCTAAAAAAATAAAGAAATTTTTCACTTAAAAAAAAAAGTCGCATTGCAACTTATTTTCTAGGATCCGACAGGCGGCAGCTGTCACCTTTACGAATGGAGCCTACAAAGTCCCCTTTATTGCCGATCACTCTTGCAATTATTTATTATACTCATAAAGCAAGTGAGAAGTCTGAACAAGTATCTAAGACTCATTGTAACGGAGCATTTTATCGTCGTACGTAAATCAGGGCTATCAAACATATATCACAGCCTGCATCCAAAGTGAACGTGACCATGCTCTTCCCTCATGCGTCCTCAATTGCTTCATGGACCATAAAATATTTGAACATAAGATAATACAAACTGTAAGCAATAATTTGATAAATGACGCTGTAGTATTTTTCCCTGAAAATAATACAGTTTTGAACTTCATCGAAGGTCATAAGAGGAGGTTGAGTTGCATTTTAAATTCGTTTCATTAACCAAAGAACATGGTTTTGGGGGGTTATAAAACGAATTTGAAAAGCATCCCCACCCCACTCCGATGACTTTAGATAAAGTACAAAAGATATATATATGGGCGTAGGAGTGATGACCCTACCCCGTGTACCTAAATTACGAATCGCGGTGTGGTTTTCCAGAACGTAAATAGCCGCCCGGAGGTGTGGTCCATGGACGGTCTGCTTCGGAGAAAGAAATATAGGTCCGCTGTGCGCCTGCTGACTCTGAACAGCCATAATCCGTGGATCTTGATCGGTTTGTCACTGTCCTTGAACCCTAGTAAGTCGGTGGGAAGGGCACTGCCGAATTGGTCCCAAAGGGACCGGTCATGGAGCTATGGATAGCCTGCAGCTGCACCAAGGAAACCATGGTTCGTAGTAACGATAGGTTGGGTGATCCCCTCCAGGCTGTCTGTTCTCCCGCAAGCAATAGATGTCTGTATGAATACCACATCGCACGGCCAAAGATCTCTATGGTCTATAGTGCCAACCGAAAAAAAAAAATATATATATATATATTCACCGCTACATTTGGGCACAACATCCAGCGGCCCCCAACGGATCAAATGAGCTAAAATTCGGTATGAATGGTTGTTTTATGTAGGCGGAACAATATTAGTATAGAAGTGGGGATAAAATTCATTCAAAATTTTGTGTGTTCAAATTTTCGCGGCCCTCCAAATTGAGTCAGAGAGTTGCAAATTTGTATGTGAATTGAATTGGTGGTAGAGAGTGCTTTTGGAGGTTTCAACTTTTTTCCCCCAAAGCTCTGACGATAACACATTTTTTTTTTTAATCGTATTTTAGGTATTGTTTGTCAGAATTACCATAAATTAAACCATATGCTTTAAAAACTGAATAGGTACAAAACAACGAAACGTATTCAATTTTATAAAAAAACCAATCGGATTTATTAATACTCTTGAAATAAGAATTATACAAATTCTAATAATTAAAATGCAGGCCTAAACCTAAGAGCAAACTGTTGCAGATCTAGATACTAACTTTCTACTTTGCAGAGTTTAGAATAATTCAGAGTTAGCCTATAGAGTGATGTTTGATAAGTTATTGATAAGTTAAAACTTAAATGCTTCTTTTATTATTCGCAGGATAATATTCTCTATGTTCATTTAGAATGGTGTTTAGATTTTGGTTACTAGGCCACTAAACCATCAAATCCCTCTCAAATTCAATTCTTACAACGCAAAATCTTCGATGACTTTTATAGTATCACAATTTAAATTATCTTCAATGACTTCAACGTCTCATAGATTGCAGATATGGCCGCAACATTCATACTTAATCTTCAATGATAAAGATACAAACCCAGTTGATCTTACTATACTTCTCTATCGATCCCCAACAATAATCCTCCGAAACGTCTGAAATGAATATGGCCTAGTGACCTTCCAACATAAAATATTCATTGGATTACTGCTGATGGTTTTCTATTAAATCATATTTCTATCGAATTCATTTCGCCAGATACTTTGTGTTGTTAATTTTAAAATAATAAAAATAATAAAATTATAAATTAGCATTGTCATTGCTATTTGTTAATTTAATTTTGATTTTTTTTTTTTTTAGTAAAAAATATTCTAATAATGTGACATCACAAATCAATCTATACCCTGGCTGTCATCCTAAACATGTTCACGACAGAAAATAGGTGGTATATGGATTGTTATTCGATAGACGCTTCCAGTGGTCTATACATCCCTTTAATGACTACTCAGATATTAATCAAGTGATTTGACCATATTATCAACCAATAATTTTGAGAATCAGGTAACTCTAACATTTAGCATTATAATTTAACATTTTTCATCATCTTTCAAACAAGCATTTAGAATATTCCGGGAGATGCATAGTTTTCGAGTGTTCGAGAAAACAGAACGGGTTTCCATAAGAAGCTGCGCAACATACATTATAAATAATTTGAAAAACTATCTAATATGTCCACTCACATGGCATTACTACCTGACATTATTACATGACATTAATCAGTAAAATTATGATTACTACATGACATTATTGCCTGTTCACAGAGTCCTTAAAGAGCTGTTTCACGATCGATTAATTTATTTACTTATTAAAAAAAAAGAAAATATGGGTCATTCTGCTTTCCACTGATTATTACATTTCAGGATAAAGGGAACAATATAATGAGGCCGAGATTCATTACAAGATGTTAGGTATTCCTCATCCGCCGACCAAACAGAGCCCAAAGCCTAACGAAGCCTGCCTATCGACTGTGTACAGCCACCCCCTGCCTCCTGGCTAAGCAAACAATCTTAAGTTATTCAACGATTAATCAGCCCCCCACAGTTACTAACGAACAGAACTAGCAGCCCTGTTATAGCAGGCCTCTTCACTTCTTGTTATTTGCTGTCTCTCTTCACTGCCATCTTGGCAGTAAAATGATTCGACTATAAATTATACATGAATGAAAATAGTAAAGCACATTGTTGGATACTCACAACCACAATGGTTGTGAGTATCCAACAACCTTATTTAGCATGCAAAATTCACAAATACGGTGGCGCTGTTTGTGGTAAGATGGTGAAACTTTTTTTTATTTTATTGTTTTAATAAACCTTTAATTTTTGACAGTTGATGGATATTTTATTTAATCAAATGAATCTTAGTTTTAGTACATTACAAGCCAAAGCATGTAAACAAATAGTCATTTGAAACTTTAAAACACCATTCAGAGACCTATGAGCTGACAAAACAATATGGCGGCTATTTAGCAGAGTGAAACAGCATTTATCACACAATCAGGTCTGTTACACTGTAACCTGTAATTTGACTTGTTTTCTATTTTGTTGGAACTGAGTAATACCACATATAGCACGATTTTGCGCCCAATTTTTGACTTTCAAGCTTAAATATTATATACAGGATGTTACAGATAATCTATATCCCTCCTTTTAAATTCTAAAAAGTTGAAATTTGGGGAATCCTAATTGGGTAACCTTAACTTAGTTTGAGGAGTATTGCCGACTTGGTAACCTACCAGAGTATTGCTCTAGCGATTCTAATTTAGCATGCTAAATGAGAGATTGTAAATATCCTTTATTGTACAGTTTTTGAGAATTGCACCCAAGAAAGAAGGGTTGATAGATCTGAAAGAAACGTACAACGCAAAACAACTTGAGCTACCTTGAATCAATGCTAAAAGAAAACAAAAAAATTTACATTAGCAAATTGATCAATTATGAAGGCAAAGCGATTATGATTGAGAATTTAAATCGAAGCTCGAGAAGGCGGATACCTACCTACATAAGCAAGCTTTTTATTATTATATAATAAATGTTGAATTATAATATAACAATATGTTCACTATAATCTGTATAATAGATAATAGTAAGCATAAGGTTTTTTGATGCATTCGTTAATATTGTATGCAAAAGATATCTGGCGTATCCACTCTCACGACGTTCCTTTTCGTTTTGGTCCAAATAAGATTTCATTTATTATATTTTTTTTGGTTAGCCTTGTACACAATTTCATTATCTTTCAAAAAACCATTTAGAATGCTCCGGGAGATGTATAGTTTTCGATTGTTCGAAAAACTAATTAAAAGAGAACGGGTTTCCATAAGAAGCTGCGCAACATACATTATAAATAATTTTTTAAAATATCTAGTATGTCCACTCACATGACATTCCTTTAATTTTTTAGGTTAGCAGTGTAGACCATTTAATAATCTTTCAAATAAGTATCTGGAATTATCCGAAAGATATCCGAAAAACTAAAAAAAATAAGAGGATTTCCGTATGTCCGTAGGAACATACACAGTATATTTTATCTTCGCTAATAATGGTCCGGTTTCAATGATTTTTTTTTTTTTTCGGATTGTAGGAAATTTAATCACCTTACAATTAGTCATAAAATATGGATGCACTTTATAGATAAATAGTTAAAGGACTTTAAGGAGAACACTTAAGGCATGTTACGACAAAATAGTTAGTGCCGTTTTGACGCTACAGTTTATGGAAAACACAGTTTTCGAATATTGCGCACAGGTTGACCGATTTGCGCACATCGGGTGACAAAATCCTGCATAATGAAAATATCGGTCCACCCATTCAAGAGATAATCTTGAAGAGAGGGACAATGTAACGCATAGATCCGTTGACAACTACACATCGAAAATTTCATCTATTTACGATACTTTCCTTATCTAGTAGCGGCAGGAAAGTAATAAGAAGGACTATAATAAAAGTTTTCAATGAAACTTTTGATGTATGTAGTGGTTATTTCTCAACTTGGACAAATTTGAAAAAAAAACAAAAAAAAAAAACTGTTCCATGGCAATGTTGCTTATTGTTTATCTACTGTATGACGATGCCTCAAAAAAACAAAACAATAATCTGTCAAAAACAACCTTTTTAGTTAATTAAAAAAACATTTATTAATATACCGAAATCTTCAGTAGCTGACATTATGTGAAAATAATTCTAAACAGCAATTTCAAAACAGTGAGAGTTTATATGAGATTAGGTAGTTGTGTTTAATTGAGCGCGTCTCCACAATGGAAATAATTACCTCACATGAACACATCAACTCGCTTTGTCGTTTCTTTTACCTTGAGGTACTGTCTCTACATGTTTTCGATAAACATTACTCACAAGATTTATCGAAGAGCACAATTCACAAATAACTTATGATGTCTTAACGTAACAAAAAAAGAGGAAAAGTCATTTATTTATCATCCTAGGATGTAGGATGGAACAACAAAAACGTATCCCGAGAGATGCCAAGTTTCCACCTTAATTATGAAAATTCCTCCTTCCGAATTCCAACTTCTTCATCCTCCTCATTTTCCTTGTAATAATCTGCATAATTTTCTGAAATTCCCGTCATAATTTAGATTCAAAATATCAGCTCATACTGATCAACGTTGACATTGAAGGAAAATAAGTCCACAAGAAAATAGGATAACAGAAATGAAGATATAATTCTCGTATAAAGAGGTTATTTAACAGCTTTTAGAGGTAAACAAGAAAGAATACAGAAAATTTCTGAGATTTGATAAAAACACCCGCTTATCAAGTATAGCGCAGAAGAGCAGAAGACCGAATGAATCAACTCTGAGATAAACCTATCTATAACACGTATCAATGTATCGCAGCTTAAGAGAAGCAGTAGCTTAGCTCTAAAAATTAAATTTTATAGGAGAGAGTTTTTAAAATTTTTGTTATATCGTTTCATGATATGAATCTACACACCAAATTTTTTACTTTCTAGCTTACATATTATATACAGGGTGTCACAAATAACCTGCCTCCCTTTTAAATTCTAAATGGGAAACCCTCATTGAGTAACCGGAATTTAGTTTGAGGAATATTCGTAATAACCTAACGGAGTATTCCTCAAGCGATTCTAATTTAACATGCTAAATGAGAGGTTGTGAGTATCCTTTATTGAACAGCTTTTAAAATTTAACCTAAGAAAGAAGGATTGACGAATTTGAAAGAAACGTGGAACGCTAAACAACTTTAGCGACCTTGGATTAAAGATTAAAAATATAGAGGAAGAAGAAAATAACATAAATTGACATTAGCAAATTGATCAATTATGAATGTAAAGCGATTATGATTCAGCATTTAGATCGAAGCTGTTTATCGGGTCTTTGCCAAATAACCTAGAATGTCCCTATAGTTGACTAGGAACAATGTGTCAAAAATAAAACCAGATGTAGCAAATTGGATAATAATAGCCCGACATGGCAAAAATGGAAGTAAGCTAATTAAGACTGCAATCTTTACAATTTCTATAAAACAAAAATAAAAAAATCATCGAAGAATATTTTATTATCAACTAATAAATCTGACATCGCTCAGGTTTCCAATCTTACTTCAGCATCTTAAGAAACATTTGTACCATCCAGTGTTAGGAGGCAGACAAATGGTCCAATGTGGCCGTATCCTCCGATGTAATAACTGGAATCATAAAAATAAATGGTATCCATTCCAGATACTGCAGGATCATGGGCGTGTCTATTTCCTCAAGAGACGAACGAATTATATTTGTTTTGCGATACGGTGATGGTTTTCACGTTTTGTAAGTTATATCATAAAATACCATTTTTATTTATACCCTTGTATTTATTTAACAATTTTTACATATGAAATCTGTGTGCCAATTTTTATCATTTTACCAATTATTTTATTTTTTAAATTGTTTTCAATTTTTGACCTTCCATTTTACATGGCTATCTTCAATCAATTTTCCTTGAGGTCAAATTGATTGAATATAATCATATAACTACTTTATTTATTACTTGAAGTGCATAGCTTCAGTAAGGCGTCTTTCAATTCCTTTTTTTTTTTTTTTTTTTTGACTAATTTAGTACCATGAAACGCTAAAAAATCATTTTCATGGGCGTGCGGTGGTCTCCTGATAATCAGAAGTATAAACCGACATTTTCATTTCTAATTTACTATTATTCTATCGTTAAAACATAAATATTAAAAAGTGATACTAAAAAAAAAAATGTTGACATCCGCATGATGGTATAGAAGGATCAATCTAATTAGGGATTAATAAATTATTTGCCACTTCTATAAATTTGTTTTATTGAAAACTAGTTTCGAATGTTATACATTCATCCTCAGTTCTAAAGTCACACAAAAAATTCAAAAATAAGCAATCCAAAATATAGTTTGGTATTATTATACATATTAAATTAGACAAGACAAGAAATCAAATCCATGTTGGTACTCACCAAGGTTTAAATGGATTATATCAAACAGAAAAGTTTGTACTAGTTTCTTCTGTAGAAATGTTTGTACTGGTTTCTTCTGTAGAAGAAACCAGTACAAACTTTTCTATTTGATATAATCCATTTAAACCTTGGTGAGTACCAACATGGATTTGATTTCTTGTCTTAATTAAATTCATAATTCATAAATGTTTTATAATACTGATTTATATTAATCTAATTTAATATGTATAATAATACCAAACTTGCTTTTTGAATTGCTTATTTTTGAATTTTTTGTATGTTCTTAGAACTGAGGATGAATGTATAACATTCGAAACTAAATATTTTTCAATGAAACAAATTTATAGAAGTGGCAAATAATTTATCAATCTCTAATTAAAAAAAAACAATTAGTAAGCACTTTTCAAATAAAATAAATGTTTAATAATGTAAAATGAAGGTTAAACAATTACAGTTAAACCATTTAATGGATGCCGTAATCACGATATAAATCAGAGATCCATTTTATGTTGAACTTATTATGATCATTTTTAAAATGAATATGAAATATAAAAATCATTTAATTACAATCGAAACCAAACATGTTTTATTCTTTAAATTACAGTCAGTGTTTATTACCTCATATTAATATGTATATACGGAAGACTGTTGTACCTTGATCATAGCGTATATCTCAGGTTTTTGACAGATTCCTATCTACCCGACTAAAAGAGAAAGTTCACCCATGAGTGTGTTAGTAAACGGGAGTGTGGTTGTTCACGTGCCATTGTTTTGAGTAAAATAGAAATAAACTGTTTTTATCTCAAAAAGTTTGAGCTTTTGGTTTCCCTGTTTGTTTCTTTACAAGTTGGATTTTGTTTATCAAATCACGTTTTGATAGGAAATGAATGGATGGTTTGATTCAGTTAATCTGAATGAATTTAAAAACGTGAAAAAAACACTTTATTTATTTTGTGGATATGTGACCTTTTGAAAGTAAGATTCTCATTTGTTGCCATCTAGCTGTCATCGAGAAGATATATAAAAGTTTTCAAAGAAAAAAAGTATATTTGAAATTTCGAATTTTTTCGAATTTCAGTGCTTGGATTACTGGCCGACGATTAGAGTGACTATTCATCATCATCGGTGGGACGGCAATCCACAGCTGGATATGGAACCCAGACTCCTCCAGTAATAGCTCCGCTGTAAAATGTACCGAAGCTGTCTAATGTTGAAAAACTTCATCAATAAATAGCTTGTTTACTGATCCACAACCAGAGATGCAAACAGACCAATAAAGTAATTGTAAAGTAACTCATGTAGTCAGCGAAAGGTTTCCCTACAAATAAGGGATAGTTAAGTGGTAGAGAGATGCTATTGGAAGATTGGGACACTCTTGGCTAGTATCGTATCTTCGCCTCTTTATCGGCACCAATGTTTGCACACTAACCTCAAGCCGTCAAGAGGTGGAAAGCAAGCAATCTACCCGAAAAAAAGTTAATTGAAAACACCGAAATTATGACTATTTGGTATTATTATTTTTAAGAATAAGTATAATTTTAAATTAGGCTAAGGTGTACCACGATATAAAATTTTTCATGAGTTATATTTAATCGGTTTTTCTTCCCTTCGTTGTTTGTATATCACAAGAGAGTTATTTATAATTTCTCTAAATTTTTATTAAATAATTTAATATTCAAAGGTTTGAAAACACAAAAAAAAAAAATAATCCTCTATGAAACGAAGCATTTTTTTCATGATCTGATAAAAATTAAAAAATATACTTTTCACCTAACTTTGACGGAATTATTCATTTATTTATCGACTAATGTGGTTTTCCTTAAGATTATATATCCTTCAAAAACTTCCCATTCCTCTCTATCTAAGGCTACATTTTTAATTGTTAAAATTAAAATATTAAATCTTGCTCTTCCCTGATACTACGTTCTATTCTTTCTTAAGTCGTTTCAAAACTTCATCTTTGGATCTCTCAACACTAATCTTTTCTCGATATTTAACATGATTTGATTTATGTAATACTAAGTTTTTAAAAATTAGAAAAAACTTTTGTTTTTCTATTAATTTGAAGGTTTTGTCAAAAATATCGTTTCGAAACACAAGTGATTATTATAACTGAATGGCTGAAATAACTGAAACCATAAAAGATTAGTGGAGAAAAATGAGCTAATTAAAATTAGAACTTTAAAATTTTATAGTAAAATAAAAAATAATAATTATTCTTATTGAACATTATTAGAAAAAATAATATGTTTATGAATACAGAAATAAGGTTATTACGAATAAAACTCAAACAGATTAAATTAAATCAACGCAAGAGTTAATATGTAGTCGTGGACCAATGTTTTATTTTTATTTCATTTTGTAAACTAATAAATTAACTATAATTTTTACTGCCCACTTTTAAATGAAATAACAATTTTCTTGCTGTGTTAATGACTTTAATCAGTCGTCAGGATTATAATTTGCAGAGCGTACAAAGGGAACCGCGGTCGATCCCTGGGAACACATGTTAAATAGAAAGGGCTATACGCTTGCTACACCGCTGGTTAGACCGACACCAATTTAGTCCGTCACCTGGATTAGGGTGACGGGGGGGGAGGGGAGAAGGGGGGCTCTGGGGTCGGTGCTACGGAAGGCTGGGATTAATCTCTCAATGTTTAGTCTCACCCAACCGCATTTCCTAAACTCTACTTTGCCTCCATCCTAGACAATTTCGTGTGGGTATATATATATCTGTATATATATATATATATATATATATATATATATATATATATATATATATATATATATATATATATATAGCTAGTAAAAATCTTATGAAATATTTAAGAAATAAACTGTATTTAATTAAAAAGATCAAAAATACAAAAAGGAGCAAGAAATTATTGTTGGGATATACCAGAAAGATTCCAAAAACAAATCCTCAGGTTTCAATATAATATCGAAACTTGTATAATAGTGTATATATAATGTTCGTTAATTTAGGCAGGAGAACATAAAAAAACAAGTTCATAAATGCAGACAGCACATCTCGAATCAAGAGACCCATGAACTGTACATATGTACTAGCATATTTATGTGTATTCTATACCGTGCTCAAAACATGGATGAATCAAAATCATCAATTTTTCAGTCTGGAATTTAAAGTTCCAAATCATCAAGATTATATTCAGTAAAACAATTAATATACATATAAATGTATATTAATGTAAACATATAAATGTAAATAAATATGCATATGTGCCAAATCGTAGTCTTACAAATGAAATTATTATTTCATTTCAGAAATAGAAGTATTTCAGAAATAGATTATGCTTGACTAAAGAACATGATTAAATGATTAAAACATAATTATTGAATTTTGGGCAATTATATGATGAAATAATATTCTGAATTTATTGCTAAATATTAAACGGTTATATTAAGATTAAAATGATATGATAGAACCATAAGAAAGTAAATAATCATATCTAAGTACCTCTGGGACGGCGAATTCAGGTCAAACAACACCAGATTCGAACTACTACCTTGTGAGCTACGAGTGTCGGAGTCTCTCGTAAACTGAAGTTACATTCTGGAAGAGAATATATGAGTCCCTAACGGTGGGTTTATATCTAAATGTTGCCAGTAACATTGTTATTACCAAAACAATAACATTTTGATTCCTACTATTTACACCGGTCAATAGCGAAATTTTCTTGAAATATTGAACGAATTGGTGTAAATGAAATCAAATGTAATTAGCAAAAATGTTAATAACAAATGCTTTTATCAAACGTTATTGACATTTATTGGAGAAAATATTTGAAAAATGTTAGTAACGCGTTAATAGCTCATATTATTTATGTAGATTCAGCTTAAGGCCGCACAGTGAAAGAATTTCACACAATGAAAAGAGATGGTGTTCAAAAAAATTAAAGAGAAGTGAAGCGACGAACTAGCTGGAGTCCGTCCTGCTTGTATTTTCAACCATACCGTTAGTACTTGAAATAAAACATGTGATTTCAGACTTAACTGCCAGGCTGCCAGGTAAAGGTAGACTTTGGCTGGTACTGCCCGCGGTTGCGGCTGGCAAAGTTTGAGGGCAGCTTACTACTACTTTGACTGAATAGGTAGGGACGTATTTCGCTGGTACTGCCCGGCAGTCCAGAAATGACGTAATACGATTGGCTAGCTCTGCCAGTCGCAACCGCGGGTTATACCAGCGAAAGTCTGTCTTAACCGGACAAACTACTGAGAAAAAAAATCTAACACGCATATAATGCTATCCAAATAGGTATGAATCCAAATACTAAAAGTTAACATTCAAGTTTAGCTGAAGACAGAATCCTATCCACTGAGGTAGTCTGTGAGTCTGAAGACCAATTAAAGTCATGAGTAACTTTAAACAGTTTAACGGTTTCAAGTTTCATTTCTTTGTAATAGCTTTTTTTTATTATTTGTTTTTCATTCTACCGCGAACAAGAAATAAAAGTTATAAAAAATGTTATAGCGCTTCTCGGTAACACATATTTTGATAGTAGATGATTACAAATAAATCAGCGTGTATAGCAAATGATCTAGATTAACGAATTTAATCAATGACGGCTACAATCCAAATAAATCTGTAACTCAGGAATCACAATTATAGTATATTGTTTGGAACCAAAGTATTACAGCTTTATTTAAACATCCTCATACTCAAACAGCATAAACAGAGAAGAAAGTAACAAAAAAAGTTCCAAATAACATTTAATCTGTTCAAGTTTACGTTTATTTTTAATAAAGTGTTTTGATAGATCCCCGCCAGTTACTTTTAGTAATATCAATGATTAAATTATATAAAATATAAATACATATAATTTTAAAATATTAATATTTATTTAATAACCTATTCTAATGTCCAGAAATTAACAATATCTGATAAAATTACTTCAAAAAAATTCCTTCCGTTGGGTTGTTGATGCCACATGAATTCGCACCAACATTATTCTTCTGGTACCAGCTTCAATCTTGTTTTGCCTCTTCGCTAAAGATCAAAGAGATTCTATTCGTTGTGTATGTGCGCCGGTAATGGGATCAATGAAATTCTTTGAAAGATTTACAGTCAAATGTTGATAATTATATCCTTCTGCTTTATCTTTATTTGAATAGTGGTCATTTCACTTTAAATGGTCGATTTCGCTTCCCTGGTGTTATTTTGGGATTTATAAGTGCTATTTTTAAAAGTTTTTTTTTTTAATTAGCTCTATGCAGTTTCATTTCCTGAACATGTTGATTCAACTTTGACCTTTTTTGAAACATGGTTTAGAAGAAAAATGAATAAATCATAAACAACCTTTTGATCAAGAATGAAATGTTTTTCAAGGCAGAAAAGAACTCATAATAATCCTTGGACATGTAGCAATCACATTCTATAGTTTGAGGCAGTTTCTGTGAACAAGAGAAGATTCCCATATTTTAATCCTCAAAATCATGGTAAGTATTTTCATTACTCTCCATGAGTGTTACCACCAACTTATCAACATATGTAATTTCACAAATACCTTCATATTAAAAAAAATATCAGGCAAGAAAGTTGTAGTCATCACAAACCCATGTTTTTCTGACCTTCTTAAACATGATGACAACATGTTGAAGTTGAAATTCCAGGAGTGTTGCCAAAAGCTGTTACTGCAAACAAAATAAGTGAAATCAACTAGTCAGATTATACTTACTACATTGAATTTTAAAACCACCTTCTCATTAATCTACATTAGGACTACAAATACAGTCAGTATTAAAATTTTCGGTGCAATTTTTTCATTAAAAATTGGAATAATTTATTTTTATTTTTAAATAAAATAAAAGATTCTTCACGCCTTCTCCAACTTTTATCACGACTTTCGGAACCTAAAATATTAAATTAAGATTTTAGAACTTTTTTTTCGAATCAGAATCTTTTTCTATTTTTTTTTTATTAAGAAGTTTTTTTTTTTAAGTACTCTTTCATTATATTGTGCTACTTTTAGAATTTCTCTCAGAGGCGATCTGAGAGTTTATTTTTAATTTTCAAGAAACATTCATATGGCTTTCTCGCTCGATCCATACTCTTCGACAGCGGGTGAAACCTTTCAAATCCATCCGACTTTCGTATTTTAGGCTACACTACTTACTTTAGGCTACTTTACTTTTACTTCGGCCCACGTTCCCCCGAATTCCGGAAACACCTGATTATTTTTCATAATTAAAAAACGTTGTTCGACCCATCTTGACAGTAAGAAATTCAAATAATTGCTGATAACACTGGATAGAAGGGTATAAAAAGGCTTTATTCGTTCGTTATGAGCAGTTGGTTGGGAAGAGATTAAAAATTGAGAGCGTCGCTTTTGTTTTTAAACAAACAGCAGCTGCCCAGAATATTTTGTTACCTGAGCGATTTGTTTTTGATTACTATTGCAAAATCTTCTATCTGATGGAAATGCGTATTTAATTTTTTGACAGGGATTATAAAATGATCGGTGATTTCCCAATTTTCCTTAAATTAATTGTTTGCCACATAACTGCTAAAAAAAAAATAGCAAAATCGTTCAAAGATGTTTGTTGCTGATAGTACGTCATGTAACAATTATTCCAGTGAGCAAGATGAGAATGATCTGTCCTTAAATTTAATTTTTCAGAATAATAAATGGTACTGTTTAACAGACCTTTGCTGGGTGGAATATGGTGAAATGTTTTCTTATTTGAGAAAAATCAAAAGCAGAAATGATCGGATACTGGGGACGGAATCCTGCTGGTAAAATTAAGTGGCGATTTTCCTCATTTCTAAAAGTTATAGAGAATTTTTGATGAGCACGTTGTGAAAAATGGTAATACTCCTGGATTGAAACCGTATTATGAGCAAAACTATTATTAAGAAAGAGGAGTGAATTATGGGGCATTGTTAAGTACCTGGACGATTTCGAGGTCCAACAGCAATTGCTTCCGTAACAATAGCTGAGGTCACTGAAAATAATGTATGAACTTTGGTAACACTCGTGAGATCCTTGGTACAATTATCAATAAAAAATACTGAAAAAATATTAAAACTGGAGAAAACTCGCTGCGCATTATCTGGATCTTCAAATAGAGAGTATAAGTAACCAATTCATCTATTTGACAGATTTTTCTGAGAATTTTGAATTTTGTAGTATTTTTCGTAGGATGTCCTGATAACTGTCTTTCTTGATTAATTAGTGATTTTTCTTATAAAAATCGAATTGTTTTTTCAGCACTTTCAAAACTCCCATCATGCAAATGAATTAAAGCCATAATGAATGAGAAATATATCAAGGTTAATTTGATCACATGAACAATTGTATAAATATTGTCATTTGTTATTTTAAATTCAATGATATTACTAAAAATAACTTGCGAGAATATATCAAAAAGGGACCGTTTTCTTTTCTTCCTTTTTCAATGCGACAGAATCGAACAATATCCTTTCTTACAAAACTTTCTTTAACATAAAAACGTATCAGGATTGTACGGGTTGCAGTTCCACAACGATAGTTCTTTCAAGGTAGGGATGAGTGGAGTTCGATGGAAGTTCTCGGAAAACCTTAGAATTTTATATGTAACTTTTACAATTCAGGAGAAACTTTTTTATTTGACTTGCTCTGGATGCCTTTCTCAGTCGATTTCTTGTAAAATAGGATAGTTAAGTAAATACCGTTATTTAAGATATTTACTTTTTACACGGGAATGCTGATGAATATATACGCTGTATACCTGTTTTCACAAATTGAATTGGAGGGGAGATACGCTCTCAATCATCTAATAGTTGGCTCAGAGACGAGCTCAAGAGATAATAATAATTAACTATATTTTGAGGAATAAGCTTAATAGTTGAGTAAAGTATTAATATTTAAATTTAAAAGTAAATCTGTTATTTCCACTCAAACGATTTTCCTCAAAGCCAATGAGTGCAAAGTGTAATCTAAAAATGTATCTTCTGTATCTTGTATTTTGGTCCATTTTGTTTTAGTTTAACTTTGTAGAAAATTTAAATACCTTTCAAATGAACATCTTGAATGTTTGCGAGATTTGAAGTTTTCGAGTTATCCGAAAAACTAAGCAAAGGTTCATCGTTGAAAATAATTAACCAAAGGAACTGGTTTCCATGAGAGCATGTGCAGAACGCGTTTAAAAATAAACAGGGCTACGAAGTTGAATCTTTGCTAAAACAGATCCGATTCAGAAATTTTAATTATCTTTTAATTGATTTTTGAATTTAACATAAAATGTCTACTTTTTGAATTATGTATAAATAAAATTTTCTCTGTTTTCTTCTTTTTTTTCTTGCTTTCCCTCGGAGATGTATTACTTATATGGATAGTTTAAGACTTTAAATAAGTTACATCAAAATCGTCAAAGCCGTTTCGGCGCTACAGTCTGTAGAACAGGGTGCGCGATGGCCGATTTGGTTCAGACGCATCAGATGGAAAAAAAATCTCTACAAAAATAAAAAAAGCAACAAAATCGGTTCCCGTTCAAGAAATAATTGTGGCTCAGACACACAAATACGTTTTTGGTACTCTCTAAAACATAAATAAATTAGTTGAAAACTGCACATAAAAATGTTTACCCGATTGCAATATCTCCATTACCTAAGTGACAAGAAAAGTGAAAACCGCATATCGCTATTGTGATTCTCGATTTCGGGAAGTAATATATAAAGGATTTTAAATTTTATTCTTCAGTGAATGAATGTTTCGGGGCATTTTTGTTTATTCACAAGTCGCATTTTTTCCAAAAGCAATTTATTGCACATGAATCGTAACAATTTTAAAAATAAATTAAAATGTGAAAAACATATTCAAAATATTCTTAAACAATTATATTTGTATTTATAATAGTTATATTTACATTATTTTCTTGATAAGTTCCATTCCACCATGTTTGAAGAGCACCGCTGCAAGGCCGTCATAGCCTGATGACTTATTTTTAAGCCTGGTTATGGCTGTCATAATTTCTTCCTCGTCGGAAAAATTTAGATCTTCCATTGGAGCAAGACGAGGTGGAGATTCTTCAGGTAGAGTTTCTTCGCTAAGGAGGTCTTGGAAGTATTGGCGCCATCTAACCAGGATTCTAGTCTCGTCATTCAATAGATATCCATCCCTTGCTCTACATGCATCTAATTTTTAATTTAATCTTCCAATGTTATTTTTCTTCTGGTAGAATTTCCTAGTTTCGTTCCTGGTCTTCAAGATCAGCGCTTCTTTCAATCGTTTGTTCCTCCACTGCCTTTTCTTCCTCCAAAGTCCTGCTTTTCTATACGTCTTGTGCGTCTGTACTCCTCTGTGCTTACTCGTGTGCGTCGCTGAAGCACTAGTTTATAGGTCTTGTTTTGGGAAATATTGACATCAGCACATTCTTTTTCGTGCCAGGGGTTAAGCAGCTCTCTTTTCTGCCTACCAAGAACCTCATCGTCGACTAATAGCACACAAAACAGCACCCTCGATCCCCTTCCATTAATTGTCAATGCTGCATTCTGGAGAAACATCCAACAACCTAAGACATTCATCCACACGTCCCTCGTATCTCATCTGTATGTCCTCATCTTTTATCCTCGAGATGTTAAATTTCTTGGTTCGACATTTTGGCAGTCTTTTAACCAGCGATATTCGATCTCTGAGATGAGCTCTCACAAGATAGTGGTCCGAGTCCACATTTTCTCCTCAGTAGACTTGGACACCCAAGAGGTTGATGATTTGAGGATGTGGTCGATTATGTTCCCTTATAAATATTTCGGTGGGGGAATAGCGTTCCTCCAACTGTCAGACCAAATGCTTCTGCTGTGTTAATTAGCCGTTATCCATTATCATTCGACACATCGTGCAAGCTGTGTCGACCAATCGTGGAGTAGTAATAGTTCACGTCCGACTTTGGCAATCAAATCACCAGCAACAATTTGAATGTCGTGATCAGGACACTGATTTAGAGATCTCTTGAGTAAATCGTAGAATTCGTTATACTGAATATTTATGGAATATGTCATGTACTCTTAAATACTAGATACTTAAGATATTATAATTTGTATTTTATACTTTATTTATTTTATTCTGTAATGTCAGAGTTTTTAAAATTTAACATCGTTCGAATAAACTAATATTTTTCACTATTAAAAATCGGAAAAGAACATAGAATAATCAGAAAGCCTAAATATGGTCTAATTAAAGTTAATTATTGTGTGTGTCAATAGATGGATGTCGCGACGCAAGGGTCGTTTTTGAGATACTGCAATCTTCGGAAACTAGTAACCAAATTCAGGATCACTTTTTGAGCCCCCGATGTATGGTCAAATAGGAAATCATGTGTTGTTTACATGAGATATTTTTTATAAATTTAAAAATAATTAGTAAATAAAATAATTAAAAAGTAATCAAATGTTCACATTTTATAAACGCTTACATAGGCATCAAAATTAGTACAAGAAATACTAAATAAATAAAAAGATACGGATACATAATAATGGCAACAAATATATTTATAGAAATATTAAATATGTGTATATTGTCCTTTCCCCCTCCTCCAGCGCTACATGCATGGCTTTTTTTGTGTCAAATGAGCTGGAATTCGGTTTGTAGGACCAATACTTGTAAAGTTACGGCTTATTGAACTTTTTCCTTGTGATCATGGTCGTATTTCACAAATTAAGTTAAAGCTTTTTGGTTCCCATTTCATAATAATAAATGAACAATACCATGGAAGTGAGGTTACATTTCAATCAAATTTCGGTATGTTAGGGGAGTGCCTTTTAGGGGTGTGAACTTTTACTCCCCTCCCCCGTCATTTTAATAATTTATATTTTAATGAAAATACGACACCTTAATGACTGCTGCTCACAATTTTTTTTTTTTTTTCTCATTACTATCGATCCCTTTGAACAGACACCATCTTTCTAGATTAGTCCTGCCTTCACGACTCCAGAAGAAATACAGTCCTTTGCCGCAGTCCAACTGGTCACAGAGATATTCCGAGATAATCTCTTTTGGTATGTGTGTCTTTTTGATGAAAAATAACAAAGGAAATTCTGTCCTCTGCACTATCCTTTGGAATATTTTCTTTAGATGAGAGAGGGGAAAAGCATTCCATTTAATACCATTTTTTTTTTTTAATTATCATAAAAGATTATATACAATTATATGCATGTGTGTGTTTATGTATTTCGTTTTGATCTTGCACAGTAGCCCTTTGCAGGAAGAGTTTATTCACAAGGAGAGCATACAGCATGCGAAATATCACAATATATGTATGAGACGTACAGTATAAATATTTAATTATGTTATTTCATTATAAAATTGGGAAAAAAAATATGAAAATATTAAAAGAGAAAATGAACTAAAAAAATATATATAAAAATCAATAAAATAAAAATATAAAGAAAAAGAAAAATGTTGAACAAAGAAGTAAAGTTATTTAAAGAATTTATTAAAATATTCATAAGAAAAAATTGAGAATCAGAGAGAGAGAGAGAGATGTAAAAAAACTGAAATAAACTGAATACATCCTTACATAATCACTTAAAAAAATAAGATAATATACAAATAAACATTCAACAATACTATCAATTCAGTCAGAGGGAAAAGAAAATTAAAATCTTGCTCTCCAAGGTCTTCACACATCACTATAAAATGTACTATACTGGATGGTTTGGGTTTGGATTGTTCTATGCCGTTATATAGACATGAGACTAAAGCTGTACGCTCTTTAATTCCTTTCAAATATTTATGCCAATTGAATAGTGAATTTTGAAAAGCCCCCATCTCCGAAATTTAAAACTTTTACAGAAGACACAAAAAACTAAGTTCTTGTTCAACCATCGGACTTAGCTCAACAAATTTTATTTTCTTCGTGTATTTCACCACTATAACTATCAGATATTAGCAATTCTTGCTCATAAAATATAATTATACTAGCTGTATCCGCGCGGCGCTGCCCTTGAAAAGAATTGTTAGTTAAATGCCCTATTAAATTTCAATTTTTTTTTGTTTTTACTTCTTTGAACGCAGTAAAGGAAGTATTGTAATCGCGAAAATTTTCGGTTTTCAGATTTAAAACGAAATATTTGACCATCTCTGAATCCATTTTGACTAGTTTCCTCGTGACGTCTGTACGAACGTTCGTACGTGCGTATCTCGCATAACTCAAAAACGGTTGGCCGTAGAAAGTATTATTTGTATTTATTATTATTGTGAGACCTAGTTGTAAACCTCTCTTTTTGGTCACTGCATGATTATCGGAAGTGGTACTTTACTTGAAGGTCATTACTGATTTTCATAAAAAATTATATTAAAATACACTGAAAAACTTCTCAAATTTGCTATTTAAGACTTGCATATTAATATAAATAACATAATAAATTTTAGTCAAAATTGGCAAACCGGAAGAGGTACTTCACTTGAAGGTCACGTTAGATTTTCATAAAAAATTATATCAAAATATAATGTTCAACATCTCAAATTTGGTGAATAGACTTTTATATCAATATAAATAATATAATAGATTTTGGTTGAAGTTGACAAGTCGAAAGGGGTACTTTACCTGAAGGTCATAATAGACTTAAGTCAAAAGATATATTCATATTGAATACAGAGATCTTATGGTTCCATGATAAAGGTTATAAAAGCGAAATTTTTTCCACTCCAATTAAACAACTTTATAAGTGTAAAATGAGTGTAAAATACCTTTTTTTTCTCCCCATTTGTGAGCCGAACAGGTCTGCAGCAGGAGAATAAGATATAAGTTAAGCGGGTTCTTCCGCTTAAAATGTTGAAACCGTCGATTTCCAATGCTTTATATAGTGAAATAAAGAGTTCTTATATTTTCAAGGAACACGAAGAAATCTCTTGGGAACATGTTACCAACTGAAAGAAAACGGCATATAAAAACGGAATGAGACCTTCATAAACTAGAGCTTATGTGTGCGTGTTTGTATGTTTTAACAGGTGGACGTCGCGAAGCTGAGTGTCGTTTTTGAGATACTGCTATCTTCGGAAAAAAGTAACCAAATTAAGGGTAAACCACCTATTTATAGTTTAATAGGCGTACAAGGAAGTCGTGGGGTGTCCGAATCAGATATTTTTATGTTGTATAGAGAAACAGAAGATAGAACTTATTACTTCTAATCATCATTCATCATCATACGTCAAGTTTGTACAAAACTTTTATTAAAAGCTTAATTAAAGTTTTGTATTATAATAATATTAATATTAATATAATAATATAATATTAATATTATATTATAATAATGTAAATTTAAAAAAAATAGAAAAGATTTAAGTTTAACTTTGATTTTTATTTGACTTTTAACACCTTAATTATATACTGCATATTTCATCATACTTATTGCTATATGAAATGTATGAAAAAGTAAATAAAAGTATTATAGATTCATCGAGGAAACACATTATTCAATTCAATACTCCGATTTGGTTTGCCGTGGCTATATGGAATGTATGGAAATTGAGAAAAAAGATGTTTTTTTTTGCAAAAAAATCATTTTTTTTTTTAGTAGAGCTATTACTTTATAATGTGACTTTATTACTTATTAAACCAAAGGTTATCAATTTGGTTTGAAATTGTTCGGTATTAATTTTATCGAATTTCTTCCACTACTTTTAGTTGCGCTTGCGCAAATTTCTACATATAGCATGTGATTTTTTTTCAATGAAATGTTTAAAAAAACAAAAAAAATAAAACCTGAAATAAAATGACTTTGGCCTGATTAAATTATGATAACTATGATATTATAACTGTTCTCTTAATGCCATTTTAAAGATTAAAATTTTAGTAAAATTTTACAAATTAAATTGGTTATTTATTAAAACCAAAGTAACTGACAAAAGGTCCACTGTCAAATAATTATTTATATATTATAAATAGTATATAAGTATATATTATACATTTTATATAAAAATATATTATAAATATTATATTATTTAATTATATCCAAGCTATAATTTATAACGCAGTACAAAATCTTTTAAAAAATTTCACTTTTACAATCTTGAGTGATGCGCGCGTTCTTCTAATTGACCATTACATAAACGCAGGGTCATCTTAAAGTGTGGGACCTTTATTTTCTTATGTACTCTGCATTTCGACGGTGATTGTGCGTGTCATTCTGGTTGACATAACGTAGGTACCAATTTCTTCATTTTGTTCTGACGTATTTCTGTTCGATCGCCCTTAAAGAAGGTTATTTTAGCTTCTTGATTGTAAACAGTTTACTTTTAAAAGAGCTCATCGATTTCTATTATATAGAAATATATAATAATATAATATTATATAATTTATATAATATACCGTTTTATTGCATATTTAAACCGATTTTTCAAACATGTTTGCTGACGAACTAATCTGTTTGCCAACAAGATTAAATTGCTATCCAAATAAAATAATCTTTTTCCAGAAAAAATAAACTATCTTAATTTATTAACGTAAAACATTGAGACTAATATGTAACTTGTAATATTTTTATTGTTTTTTTAATATTACATATTCAATAAATTATAATCTAAATATATTTATTTAACTTATAAATGAAATTTAAAAAGTATTAAAATTACTGTTATTAGGTTATTATTTATTACTGCTGTACTGTAGGATATAGCTGTACGCGTTGCTCGTAAAAAGAATTACCAGTTAAATATCCTAATTTCAAATTTCAAATTTTGAGTAACAGAAGATAGAACTTACTATTCCTAATCATTGGTTGGTTTGTTAAAACAACCGGTTACCAACAAACATTTCGACTATTCCAATACCAAAGGGATGAAAATTTTCTCGGTAATCGACCGCATTGTTTAGAATTCGTCTCATTTCATTCAGTTTTCCAGTAACAGGATCAAAATGATAATAAATTTGTCAAAACAGCAATAAAGCTTCACGTTTTTACACCTTTTCCTTAATCTACAATTTTATTAACAGACGACGCTTTGAAACGATAATTTCACTTTTGATAAAATGTTTTCGTACTGAAGTTGCTTCCACATGTATAAAGTTATCATGACAACTATTACAAAATTTCCTATTTTTAAAATAGTTTTTCCCATTTTTCTCCTTGAGGGGAGCATTTCGAAAAATTTAATGCGTATAAACCTTCCGGAAGAAATTTTCTAAATAAGAAAATATTCGGATCAAAATCGACCGACTACTTTTCGAATTTTGCGAGTATATTATATATTATGTATATTATATTATATTATAGAGTATATTATATGTTATATAGTTATATATATATATATATATATATATATATATATATATATATATATATATATATATATATATACATATATGTGTACATAAAAATAAAAAATAATCAAATAGTTGTTTGTTTTTTAGTAGCACGACAAATATTTGCATAAAATAAAGAATACTCTACATTTGGTTCAGTCCTCGGAAAATAAAAAGATAAAAAACAAAATCAGGAAAATTAGACTGGAATATCATAGACAACTCGGTGATCAATCACTCTCAGTAATGCCCAGAGACATGCCCAAGAAGACAGTCACGAAACTGACTGACACAGCTATTAACTAATCCTTCAATCGGGTTATTGCCCTCGAAGACCGAATAGAAATCGGGTAGTTACAAAATTGATAAGATGAATATAGGTTATATTTAATATGTGGCATATATTCAGCTTTATTTAAGACTGCGTCTTATTTCACGATGATGACTATTGTGCGCTGAAACGTTAGCGTGAAAATAAATAAAACACAATATTATGTAAGTTTCATACATCCTGATGGACAATCATATCAAAGAATCTCAACACTCAATCAAGCTTCATGCATGATATAAATTCAAATAATTAAGATTAACATTATCAACTAAAATTATTTACACCCAAATAATTTTTAAAAAATGATTTAATTTATAAAATCCGGAATCCTAAAACATATCAAAGAAAAAAAAGGATAGGGACTACCGAACTCAAATGCCACGACAGGTAAATGTCCCGTCGATCGGCCTTTGTCGGTTAAGTTCAACGTTGATTGAAAATGTAGGCCACAGCTATTAAAATTATGAAAGAAGTAATTAAAATCTTAATAATAAAACAGGATATAATTCAAAAATATAAATTAAATAAAATGTCCTCAAATTTAAATTAAATAGGAGTTATAATAGAAAATACTAAATAATAGATAATATAATAATAGTGATATAATACAATAATAGTATACAATAGTAGTTGTTGTATATAATAATAGTAATATTATATAATAGTAGTATATAATAGTATTATTATATTATTATAATACAAAGAATATTTTACATTTTGCATTATATCGTATTAAATTATTTCCATTACAATTATTACATCGTATTATATTATCGTATATTACATCGTATTATATTATTATATTGTATTACATAGTATACAATATTAGGAACAAAAGTAGTAAAATAGTAAACAAAAGAGGAACAGAAGATTTAAAAAGTTTTAGCATTCATCAAGACTTAGGATTCAAAGGAGTAAATCATTTAAATAGTTATTTTAAAAGATTTAAAAAAAAATTAATTAGTACAGATTAAGATTTAATAGGACCACTTTAACCCCAAATTATTTTATTAATAAAAACTTTTTGCATAGTCATAATTTTTTGTGTAAAGTTATAACGTTTTGGTTCTTTGTTTAACAAAATTCCTCTGTTCTATTATTATCTCTATACTAATTAATTTTATAAAATAAATAAGAATCCCATTTAATATAATGAACAATCATAATAATGCTGTTGATCACAGAAATCTTTTTAATTAAAAAAATTGGACAAGAAAATGTTAGGCTAAAGGTTCTTCCATAACAATCATGCCCAATGATACCCAATATTATGTACCCTTTACAAACTCGGGTACATCCAGATTACAATCTTCTTAAAAATAGGAAAACTTAATAAGCCTTTATTATATTTTCATTCGGAACTTTATTCAGAGATTAAGCCCAGAAAGTTCTGTTGAACGAGATAAAGGTAAAGTCTCTCTTTTAATATTCTTCTTCTTTCTTTTTTTTTTTCCTTTTTTTTTTAATATAAAACTTTGTAACTGTTGAGAGGACCATATTCGTACAACTTTAATAAAGTAACGACGGTTACATTTCTTGATAAATTTAATGCCTAATGGAAAAAGAGGAAAATGGAAACTTTTCAAGAGTGGAAGAATTAAAAGAAATAAATATCTCATTATGATATTCAGAGAATTATTTAATTTGGAGCACGTTCAAAAACATTAATAAATATTCACATAAAACTTACGTGTTATACGTGATCAAATCAAATAATTACGTAAAAAACTTTTAAGCCTGTGTGAAATATGTTAACCGTTTATGCTTGTAGTATTTTTTTTTTACAAACTAGAGAGAAACGTATGTTTTTTCTACAATATTACCCGATGACCTGAAATAATTTTGTTTAGTTAGTTAAAGCGGATTAAAAACACAAAATTAGACTGATCCAAAAAATGAAAAAAATTGACGGGGCTTCAATTATATTTACAAAAAAAAACAATGTTCCTCCCAGATTAATGCAAAAATCTCAACTTAAAAGATGCCCCAATTAGGTTAAAGGTTGATTTTTTTTTCAAAAATTCAATTGGACCGTTTTAACATAAAAAGTTTATTATAAATATTAAATTTAAATTTTTTGAATTACTAATTATTATTGACAACATATTTTGATATATATTCGATTGTTGTTAATATTGGGAATTTTTTTCCAGATTTCTCTCACGTATTCAGGATTTTTTATACTTCAAAATAAATTCTTGTCCCATATGTAACATTCATGGTCATCTAATTTCACCACCATTTTTAAACACGTTCTTATAGCTCTGAATCCTAAATAATACAATCTAAATTCGAATTTTTTTCTCGGTTACTGCGCAGGCGTGAAGTAGAAACAGGAACTGGAATTTGTCGTCGTATCACAAACAGTTTTCGTGCTTATTTAAGCTGTTTATGCAAAGATGTATTAAGTAATTGAACTAATTGTCGTAAAAAAACAGACTTTTTGATTGATTCAAGAAAATTAAATCTCAAAAAGATTCTAATACTTATACAAACGTGTTTGTGATTAAAATCTAAACTGGATAAATAGTATGGTTTCGTACATTTTTTAGCATGAAATTGGAGGGTAATTTCAGATGAATAAAATCTACACTTTTGAAAATGGAGAAGAAATTATATATTATATTAAATTATATATTAAAGAAATAATTATTTAAGGTTCAGAGGCACATGTTTTTAAAAGATAACATATGAGGTCCCCAATATTGGCTATAGTCGAATATATCTCAAAACATGTCCTTAATATTATAAAACATTAAAACTCGGTATTTAGAATAAACTTTTTATATTAAAACGGTTTAACTGTATTTTCGAGAAAAAAAAAAATCTATCTTAAACCTCATTGAGGCACAATTTAAATTGAGATTTTCCCGAAATTCTGGGATTTCATTTATTTTATAGCCAATACCATAAAAAAAAAAAATAAATAAAAAAAAATACAAAAAACATTAAATCTCCGGTATTTACCATAAGTTTTTTTTTTTTTTTGTTAAAACGGTTCTATTGAAAAAAAAAATTGATGTTCAACCTCGTTTAGGCACCTCTTTCCAAATTCCTTGGATATACATCATTCTTTTGGCAAATTGCCCTAATATCGCTCTATTTTTCATAAATATTTTTTGGACCAGCCTAATTACTATACAAAAAAAAAAAATGAAATTAATAAGCATTTAAAGGATAAGGAGACGTAGACAGAGATTCTATTGTATGGAGATTAGACTAATATAGGAAAGATCTAATGCTGTGCAGGGCATCGCCTCCCAAAGATTGCAGCTATTAACAATCACAGCACGGAGTACGCTGCAGTTATGTGGGGATCCATACGTCACCACTTCACACTAAGGTACTTTTTATCATCTTGTCACTTGATTGAAGCATTACGCTTAATACCTGGTTTCATCATTCATAAAACTTACCACTAATGTTCTCATTCAGCCAACGAGGAGTTTTGTCGAAATTAATCAGCCTCTGAGCACACTCACAAGTAATGGCAGTACATTCTTCAATCATAGAATAAATATTTGACATTGAAAAAATAATAATTGTTAAGACAAGACTCAGTCTCCATTAGCGTTCAATACCATTGGCAGGTTTGAGAATCCGGCTTTTGCCTCCCCAAAATGGTGGAAGGAAAGCTTTCGGAGTTACCCAGTTTGGTCCAGTCAAATAGTCGAAAAAAATATCTTTGCCTAGCAAAAGGTGGGGTAGAAGGTTTTATTGTTTTAGCTTGTTTATATGGATGGTAAGTTAGGGGAAACAAGTTTTTCCCACCAAATTTATCACGTCTAAAGTTTTTGTAGCCTAAAAAACACGAAATTTTCTACCTTTTTCCAGTTATTTTCTCATAAGTCCTAAACGATGCATTCTATCCAAAAATTTTTAATTACAAAAGTAAAAAAGAATAAACTTTTGTATGATTTACACTGGTTAAAGGTTTTTTTAGACGGAATACATACCGAGATATAGTTCTTCAAAGTATCGACTATTTTTTTTAAATACTGAAAAATGGAAGTTTTTCCCTTGTAACTTTCATCTTTCAACATTTCTATTTGAAAAAGGTTCTCAATAACCTAAATAACAGAAAGCCTATCCTTTGTGAGATGTTCAGTTCATAAAAAAGAACACAATTATCGATGTTTAACGAATGTATTTTATAAAAATTTATGCTGCGTGCAGTTCAGTGAAATTGTAGATTCACCTTGCAAAAGCTGGAGTAGAAGGTTTTATTGTTTTAACTTGACAATATGAAAGGTAAGATAGTGTAAATATGTTTTTCTCACAAAATTTATCTTGCTTCAATTTTCTGTAGCCTGAAAACCACGAAATATTCTTTTTCTTTTTAAATAATATTTCGGTCCTCCATGGTCCAAGCGATTAGCCATCTATTTTCTATTTAAAACAGCATAGAATTTGCCGAAAATGTTAATGCTAGAACTTTTTTCTAGATCATACTAGGGACAGTACAGATCGTCAACCAACTTCTTCGATCTATCCATGTTCCCCCTCGTCGATGTCGGCGTCAATCTTCTCAATTCTGTCCGATGGATCTGTTTCATCATCTCCTCATATGTAAAGTCAGTGACCCCACTGCATTTTTTGCAGACAGGAGAGCATGTCAAACCTGCTTTTCTGCAGGTTCCCACTCGACTACAGCTCATTTTACACAATTACGAAACGTTTAAAATTGACTGGTTCTTTAATCATTTCAAAAGGCCTGAGACCTCGATTACTATAAGTCCATTCCCATTCCTAAGGACGTTATACGTTTCCCATCCAAGATTGCACTCGTTGGTAAGTTCTTAAAGAATGATGTTGCGCAGCACCTTTTGTGGATCGATCCTGACAAGATTTAAATTTACTTTTTAAAGTGGATTCAGCAAATAGCTTGTATCGCGAAGCATCTATCATTTGTGAACTTTTGATTGACAATTTCACAATACAACGCCATAATAAACAGGAATCTTCTTGTGCCTGTTCCACCAGAATACCGCACTCTCGAAATTTCGTAATAACAAGCGTTATTAAGCGGTTCTTTTTTTGTTCATTGGAGGAAGAAACTGGTTCACTGATCGAAGAACAAATCGAATTCGAAAGTGTTTCTGTCGATCCGGTTACTGGAGACAAACCCGAAAACACTGAGAAACCTGGTCCGTCAAAACGATGGAAGTGATTGTTACTTAAACCACGACATTATTTATCAAGTTAATAATTTAAAATTTCGAATAACAATCAAATTATTGTACTCAGATGTTAATGTTTTATCTTATTACATTTACTTCTTATTGTTTCCTGCTTTGCATTTTTTTTACGAAACTGGAGAAATTTCTTTTTTTAATTTTCATTCATTAATTTATCGATCTTTTTAAGCATCGATAATTGTGTTCTTTTTTATGAACTGAACATCTCATAAAGAATAGGCTCTCTATTATTTAGGTCAATGAATATTATTCAAATAGAAATGTTGAAAGTTACATAGGAAAAACTTGGTTCGAAACTTTGAAGGAATGTAACTCTGTATTCCGTTTAAAAAATCTTGAACCAGTGTAAATCGTAAAAAATGTTATTCTTTTTTACTATTGTAATAAAAAAAATTTGGTTAGAATGCGTTATTCAAGAGTTATAAGCAAAAAACTGAAAATAGTTCGAAAATTTAGTGATTTTTAGGCTACAAAAAAATTTAGCCATGATAAATTTGGTGAGCAAAACTTGTTTTTCTTATATTACCATCCATATAAACAAATTAAAACGATACAACTTTCTACCCCACCTTTTGCAAGGTAAATCTACAATTTTACTGTACTAACTGTTAATAGATTGATAGATAGATAGACGAATACGTTTATTTATAAGTATTTACAGATATGCTTTTTATGTACAACTTATTTTAGACAATGAACAGAGTCCATTTGTCGAGGTTTCTTTATTGATACATTGATCAGTGAATACAAAAAAATAAATAAATAATACAGCACATTTTAGGATCTCTCTATAAATAACGCCAGATTTTTCTAGATAAACAATTAATTAACTAACTGTAAATATTTTACACAAGTATGGTTGTTTTATTTAACATTTTTACAAATTTAATTTTCTTTGCATGCTTATTAATTTATTTTGCAATAATTTAATAATTTTTTTCTCTTGTAAATATGGTATGAATGGTTACTCAAATAAGGTACTACTGATTATTTAACTTTTCAGTACATACATGTTATTACATTTTTTGAGATAAATTCTATAATTAGGGTTACAGCAATTCAGCGGTTTCGAGAAAAACACAACTAAATGTTTTTTTATGATTTTGGAGTAATTTCAAGACTTAAAATCCTGTTATTTTACAACCATTTCTAAATGATATGCAATTAGAACATCCCATCCTGGTGTATTAAACAACTAGATATTCGTAAACTTGTCTGGATATAGAATGGAATTTTTTTCTGATAATCAACTTAATTTATTTTTGAAAATTTTAAGTAGCACCTTGTCTACAACATTTAGGCATTTAGTTGTATTTAGCCGTCTTAAGCAAAAAGGCCCTAACTCCAAATCATTTTTTAAATACACTTTTGTATTTAAAACAAAAAAAAAATTTAACCAATGATTAAATCCTAATGATTGGTTTTAGAGCTTTCTAATGTCATAAACGCTGCAAATTATTACACAATGGTTTATTATTTCTAAATAGTAACATTTCAAAAATATCTGGTCTGTCTATCCACAGGAATTTCCGTATTGCTTTGGTTTACAGTTTAGATGATTAGATTATATTTTAAATGTGCGTTTGGAGGGTTTCGGGAAAGGAACATCTGCAGAATACTTTATAAAAGATCAGCAAAGAAATAAAGCAGTAGGCACCTATGGAGCAGAAATTTGGAGCTTGTCTCACGATGATCGCAGTGAGAATTCCCAACAGGGTATGTTAGGAAGAAATTGTATCAATCAAGTCGGCTAAGATGGTAAGGACATGTAATCAGAGGATAAAATGATACAGAGGAAAATACTGGATGTGAACTTCAGTGGAAAAAGAAAAAGGAAAGCTAAGAAGCCAGAAGAAGTGCAGAAATCACCCAAGGAAGGATGAAGTACATAAATGCGAGGAAGTAAGAAGCAATTGATGCCAGGACCCCTAGGGCTACGATGACCTGCAGCCCTGGAGAATTAGTCTACGAAGTTCATTACGCTATTTCTCAGCTAATACTGGTCCGATTTAAATGATTTTTTTTTTCTTTTGTAGGGAATTTCATCACTTTTCGATTAATCATAATAAAAACCTCAGTTGAGACCTTTTCACTTATAACGGCAGAATTATGTTGTGGGGCTAACCCAATTAAACCTTTCTGTACAATTATTTTGCAAAATTTGTAGTTAGTTGTAGAACTCACCACGGATGTATGATGATTGATAATAAAAAATATTGTCTGTATATTATTTAATTATCAATTTTTATGGCTCCCTTAGACCAAAAATATTTTCTAGGCATATTTTTATAAAAAACATTTTTTTATAAAATATTGTGTCATTGTAATCGTACCTTTTCCTTAAGGTCTCTTTTCATAAAATCTACTATAAAATCAACTATTCCTTCATAGTTTTGAAAAGCACTAGTCGTTTAAAAAATTTTTTGGAGAAACAGTCAAAATAAAGTCCGTTAATGATAAGTTTATAAAAGTACATAAAAACCGATTATATAACTTTTTTTTTTTATAGTGTACCAACGAATTATATCATCACTGGAAATTTTGTTTACTCCTCGCCAAAACGTCATTATGGAGCATTTCTTTTTACTTGTTTTGTTTAAATAACTTCTTTCTCTATGATTTCACATGGACTGATTCCGATAAGAAAACCGTTATAATTTAATTCAAATACGGTAACAAGATGCTAGTGGTTTATTTATTTTATTTATTTATTTTTTTGTGTGCTACCGAAAATATTATTTTATTTTTTTCCGTTAATTTGTTATTAAATAAAATAAAATTAATTAAAATAAATGATGATTAAACCTTAGAGATAGAAAGCGACACAGGTGATGTTTTTTTTTTTTTTTTATAATGCTCGGAATGAAAAAAAAAAGTAGGCTCATAAGTAGAAATAAAAGTAAATTACCGCAATTTTGTAAAACGAATTACTTAATTTTAAAAAATGACTAAAGGTGGGGGAGATTAAATTGGGAGGAAATCTTGTTAAAAATGAAAGTCCATTAAAGGGAGGTGGGGCTTGCGGCTGAAAAAAATGGATGTGGCTTTAATAAGCTCCTCCGTAACAGAGTTCTTCCATCAGGTGAGAAGTCATCCCGGTATTTCATATATCTCCAATTTATTGGGACCTTAATAATATTTAAATATACTATATAGGTGCAGTAGGGACAATTAAAGAAAACTTCCTTCGTGATATGGATATATTTAAATATGCAACACTCGAAAAATAAAAGAAGGTTAGAATGGGCCAAAAATATAATATTCAGTGAGCACCACCTAAATTAATTTAAAATATACATTCACAAAAAGTCTTTTTTTTAAAGAAAAATATCTGATGTGGACAACACATGGCTTTCTTGTACGTCTACTAAACTATAAATCGGTGGCTCAAAAAGTGATCCTGAATTTGATTACTAGTTTCCGAAGATTGCAGTATCTCAAAAACGACACTCGGCGTCACGACATCCATCTATTGAAACACACACACAAGCTCTTGTTTTGGAGAGTTCATTCCGTTATTATATTACGTTTTATTCAGTAGGTAACAAGTTCCCAAAAGATTTCTTCGTGTTCCTTGACAACATTAGAACTGTTAGTTGTCAATGTCACTAATAAAGCATTGGAAATCAACAGTTTCTACATTTTAGGTGGAATAACCCACATAACTTATATCTTATTCTCCTACTGCAGACTTGTTCTTCTCACAAATGGGGAGCAAAACCAGTATTATTATACTTAATTTTAACACTTAAAACAAGTAATAGGAATGTTTAATTGGATTGGAAAGAAAATCGGGTTTCTAACCTTTATTACGGATCCGTATGATCTCTCTAATTAATTTGAATATAATTTTCGATGTAAGTTTATCATGTCCTTCAAGTTAAGTATCCTAATCCTTTTCGGCTCACCAGTTTTAACCAAAATCTAATAAATACATTCATATTGATATAAAAGTCCTATTTACTAAATTTGAGATGTTTTACATTACACTTTAATATAATTTTTGATGAAAATTAATAATGACCTACAAGTAAAGTACCACTTCCGGTAATCATATAGTGACCAAAAAGGGAGGTTCACAACTAGATTTTACAGCAATCCTAAATACAAAATTTTAACTTTCCACGGCTAACCGTTTTTGAGTTATGCGAGATACGTACGAACATACCTACAGACGCCACGACGAAACTAGTCAAAATGGATTCAGAGATGGTCAAAATGGATATTTCCGTTGAAATCTGAAAACCGAAAATTTTCGCGATTACTATACATCCTTTACTTCCTACAAGGAAGTAAAAATTAAACTACTCAGTTCAAATCAATTATTAAAGTAAAAATAACCATAGGCATCAAAAACAATGATATTGTATTGATTTTAATCAACATAATATGGACATGACTAAAACGAGTGGTCACCAACTGATTCATGAAAATAATAGTACTTAATAATAAGGAACAAAGGTTCGATGCCAGCAATACTAAAAATCATTGGGTAGATATCTCCCTTCATTGAACACGGTCAAAACCCAAATCTGCAAGACCAGACCCAGCAAAATCTTCCCACTTACGTCTCGTGCCATCTGACGTTCACCCGTCGGCTCAGCGCTGGTTGCATTTTAGGAATTGGGCCATTATCCAGCACAGCAACATGACAAGTCCCTTCAAGCCGTCTTATTATTATTATTTAAAGTGCATTTACCGGATACATATTCCGCAATTACACATTGTACACGTTGAATTGATAAATAACAGAAAATATTTTTTTTTAAATGAATTTTATTATATACAGAACTATTCTGATAAATTTACTCGGTTTTGAGAAGAGTTAATACGCTGGCAACTATTCGAGAAAATGTTCGTAAGTATCAAATTATTCATTCTAAAGTTGTATCAGTATTATAACTATTGAAATTATAATATTCAAAGAGACCTTGGAGAACGGATGCAAGTCGAAGCGTATAAAGGAGGTTTGCGTTTACTCCCTGAGCAAGAAGAATTTCCAACTGTTCTTCCAGATGTTAGAGCTCTTCTGAAAGTTCTTAATTGGAGCTCGCTGCCAGTTCTATCTAACTCCTTTAATGGCTAAGGAATTTAAATAGTAAGGAAATTTCATCAAGATACTTTTATGTTCTATTTCATTAACAACTTCATCCGTATTGCATAATAATGAATCCTTATTCATTATTTTTATTTTTTCACTTTTTCATTGTATAATAATTGTCCAATTGATATTTTCTTTCTTTTCTGGGAAGTGAATTAATAGTCTTTTATTCTCAACTATTTCTCTTTTTAATCTCTGGCGAGTATATTCTGATTTTTCGTGCATGCATTCCTAGGAGCTTCTTCGGACCAATATTTCAGATAATGTTCAAAGAAACGCTTGGACGGAATATAAGAAGTGAGATAATATACCCCTAGAAAGAACAAAAAAGGATAATACATATCAGAATCCGAGGACGAAGCTTAAAAACTCCATTAACTTATAGATTGTATTAAATACAAAAAAAATCTGTGAATTTGATCATAAAGTTCTTCGAAAGTAGTATAGTTCCTCAAATTTTATTGCACATGTCAAAATATAAAGCTTTTGCGAAAACAGTTCATTATTTTAGGAAAACGAAAGGTTCTTAGAATTTTTTTCACTCACTTTAAACTTTTTTTAACTCAGATTAAACCAAGTGACTATAAATGAACTAGAAACTTAAAAATGGAGTGCAAAATAAAAAAAACAGTTTCAATATTAATTTTATTTTCGATTTACTATATATATATTTTCTTTTTTAGCCAATATCCACGTCTCACAGCAATTCTCGTAACTTTTTTTTTTTTTAATTCAAATAAAGGATCTTACATTTTTAAATACTAATTATTTAATTGTATTTAAAAACTATTTTTAAATAATTTCAGTTTAAATGATTAAATTTCCAATTCAGACTTCTTTTTTTTTTTAACAAACCTTTCATGAAATTGACATTGTTTTTTTCATTAAATTCGAAATTATGAATTTTCATCTCAACCAGTTCTGTAAATTAAGAAATTAATAGAACGCATTTCATAACCAACGCAGTCTTGTTTTGTCATCTGTGGTTTAGAATAGAAATATTAGATGTCTCATAGGCGTAATAATGTATCAAGAATTTGTAATTTTTTTTTTTAATGGGTCTTAAATTTTTCCTTATAGTTTTCCAAACACGCATTACATTAAATGAAATTGCTTTTAAATAAATAGTTACATAATACAGAAATAATAATGATTTTGTTTATTTCAAATTGTAAGATAATATACAGATTAAACCATAGGTAGTTCAAATAAATAATACAATTTTATTAAATTTAATTTACGAAAAGAATGAATGAAAATAGAAAAAAAAAAGAAATTACGAAAATAGATAAATATTTTTAAAAAAAAGTAGTAAAAAAAAGAAGATAAATCATGAACGTAATACGCACATTGCTTTAAATTATTTAACATTAATTAACTTACGAGTAAGTAACATATTTACAATTAACATTAAAAGGCGCCTACCAAACTTGTTGATGTATAGGTAAACAAATTAAGGAACGACCTTTTATTGCGCATGCGCTAGTTTGAGGTGAAAGAACTAATCCCTCTATAAGGCCTACAACTTATATCTCAAGTGTCATATGTCAATTCTCAAATGGGCCTATTGCAGATGCCATCAACAGAATCACATTGGTAAACTCTAAAAATTAAAAAAAATGTATTTGTTTATACAGTACTTGTTTTATATATTGCGGTTAAATAAATGATATTCCTTAACATTAAATTTTATTTCAGAAATTTCCTTTCCTTTGAAAAACTATTTAAAAACATAAAAAATTAATTGCTTAAGATATTTTGATAACAATGAATAAATGAGAAAACAAATTCATATTTTTTTAATTGATTCCAATAATTATCAATTTACGAATTAGTGCACGTCATTGAAGGAATGTAAAACAAATGTTTACATGTTAACAAAAATTCAAGTCGGAGGCTATTCGACAAGGCATCTGAAATTATTTTAATTTTATATAATATAGGAGAAAGCTTGGAACCACAAGGTCATACTTAATGTTTTTGCCACAAGTAAATAATGTTTCAGAAAGAAATAATTTTTCATGGTACATTATTATTATTTCTTTTTTTTAATTGTGAAAACTATTAACGAATTAGATTGCAATAATTGCTAATCAAAGATCTGTATAATTAAAAAAATGCAGTAATACCTTTATATCAACGTTGGCCATCATTGATCAAAATATAACCTAATTACATGGTTAACCCAACTAGTACGTATTAATTATTATTATCCAATTATTTGGCTGCGTAATGGATACCAACCGAAAATTAATGGATTCCAATCAGGGTGTAGAATCGAGAATGAGCAGTTATGGGAATATCAATAAAGGAGGAAGAGCTTATTGATAGTAGTGGTAATTCACGGTTGACATTCTTTAAGCTTTATTGACCAAGTTCACATTATTACTGTAAGTAAAGTACACCTAGATGAAGTACACTTTATTATTATAAGTAAAATAGACATAAATAAATCATTATAATATTGGCTTCTAGTTGAATATTAAATTTTGACCAAACTAAATTTATTTGAAATCAGTTAAAGCTAATAAAATAACATATTTAGCATATGAGAGCAAATACTCAACTAGAGGCATAAAATAATTACTGGAATATAAATGGAAGGTTCAAAACACGAAGCCCCTTCTCTAAAATGCCAGTTGACAACTAATCGACGTTTCGCCATTTCATGCATCATTAGGAGAGAAACGATAAATTCACATATACGCAGCCGAAATACAGCACATCTCACATCAGCCTAAAAAGACTTAATTTTACTTATACTTACTTACAAATCTCACTTAATTTTACTTAATTTATGTTACCATAGAGTTATTACATTATTTTTTTTAATATTTTCTAAGAGAGTAAATGATTGTGGTTACTGAGCTATTTTTAGCCATTAACAATTTTTATTAGATTAATTTTTCAGTCTAAGGTTGAATCGTCCTACAAACTCTACTTGTTTGCTACTACGTCATTAATTGTTTTTAATATTTGTTTTCTATCAGTCAACAATTGCCAGGTTGGGGTTTTTCTCCCTAGATTATGTTTCTTTTAACTCTCTTTTTTTGGGGGGGAGAGGGGAGAGAGGAGTGGGGTTGAGAATGTTTTATTTTATTTTTTGTGTATCAATTAATAAATGATTTCAACATTTTTATTTAATTAGAAACTAATAATCAGAATGATAAGAAAAAAAGTGGTTTGAAAACATCTCCAGTTTTTTTTATTGTTTTTTTTTTTATTGCTTTATTTTACACGTAGTTTCCAAATATGCAGTGTAATGAAAATGAAAATATGTTCTAATGGCCAAAATCCCTAATTATAACTTCGCTGTGACGTTCAATTGTTGGGGCTGAATTAAAATATTAAACAAATAATGTTATTGTTATTATTATAAATGGCGACAATTTTTATAATTTTGGATCCTAGTTATGTTAATTAAATGTTTATCTCTAATTTATCTTGTATTGTGTTATTTTATGTTTGCTTGTAATCAGTAATTTTACCCGATCTTTCAGCCAGTACAACTAATTTAAGTTATATTGAATTAGAGTAATATGAAAATGTATAAACCTTGTAAATAAAAACGATTAACACAAATATAAACCTTTAGTACATCCTTTATCATTTATCGTTATCTTATACCACAGAGATGATTTTGTTATTCATTCTTAAATAATTTTTATAATCCTTCCTATCCATTTCATTTAACATTTTCAAATCACTGTAATTTATTCGGTTAATAAACATTTTTTTTTTTTGCTCAAATGCTTTTCTTTTTCCTTTTTTCCAATAACGCCATTTCAAACCAAATTGCCGACATTTTCCTAGTTTTACTACCTTGTGCGAAGTAAAGGAAGTATTGTAATCGCGAAAATTTTCGGTTTTCAGATTTCGACGGAAATATCCATTTTGACCATCCCTGAATTTCGTCTAGTTTCGACTAGTTTCGTCGTGGCGTCTGTACGTGCGTACGTTCGTACGTTTGTATCTCGCATAACTCAAGAACGGTTAGCTGTATAAAGTTATAATTTTCTATTTAGGATTGTTGTAAAATCTAATTGTGAACCTCCCTTTTTGGTCATTGATTGATTACCGGAAGTGGTACTTTACTTGAAGGTCATAATTGATTTCCATCAAAATGTATATTAAAATACTATACAAAACTTCTCAAATTTATTATTTATAATTCATATATTGATTTAAATAACATACTAGATTTTGGTCTAAATTGGAAAACCAGAAGCGGTACTTTACTTGAAAGCCATATTAGATTTTCATCAAAAATTATATTAAAATATAATGTAAAACATCTCAAATTTGGTAAATAGGACTTTTATATCGATATAAATGTATTTACTAGATTTTGGTTAAAATTCGTGACCCGAAAAGGTTACTTTACTTGAAGGTCATAATAAGCTTACACCAAAAATTATATTTAAATTAAAAGAGAAATCATATGTTTCAGTAATAAAGGTTACTAACGCAATTTGGTTTCCAATCCAATTAAACATTTTTATTACTTGTTTTAAGTGTTAAAATTCAGTGTAAAATACTGGTTTTCCTTCCCATTTTTTATTGTTTTATTGTTGTCACGGAACATCTAGAAATATCTTGGAAACTAGTTACCTACTGAAGGAAAACGACGTATAATAACGAAATGAGACCTCCAATAACAAGAGTGTGTGTTTGTGTGTGTCAATAGATGTATGTCGGGACGCCGAGTGTCAATCTTCGGAAACTAGCAACCAAATTCAGTATCACTTTTTGAGCCACGGATTTATAATTTAATAGGCGTACAAGGAAGTCATGTGTTGCCCACATCAGAAAATTTTAAACAGATAACCAGCTAGCCTAAAATATTATTCTATTGTAAGCATTCAATGTTTTTTAAATCCAGTTTAATAGAGCCCACTTCTATTAGAATGACCCATATAATGTCGGTTATGTTTAGTTGTATTAATTGTTAACATTGTTTTGTTAATTATATTTTTTAGGCTTGAGTATGGTCCAATGCATTGTCTGTTTGAATAAAAGATGAATTTTGAAAAATTTATTGTTTCCCTGCAATTCAACTTTTTACTTCTTTGTACGCGGTTTATATTTGTTTCATACGTTTTTATTTACAAGGTTTATGCATTTTCATATTACGTTAATTCAATATAACTTTAATCAGTTATACTGGCTGAAAGATCGGATAAAATTAATGATTACAAGCAAACATAAAAAAAAAAAAAAAAAGATAAATTAGAGATATATATTTAATTAACAAAACTAGGATCCAAAATTATAAAAATGGTCACCATTTAGGTTAAATCACATTATTTATTTATAATTTTAATTTAGTGCCTACAATAGAACGTCAGAGCGAAGGTGGAATAAGAGATTTTGACCATTAGAACATATTTTCATAGACATTACACTGCATGTTTAAGAAATAAAGCAATAAAAAATAAATCTCCTCTAAAAAAATGTTTTCAAACCAATTTTTTTCTAATCATTCTAATTATTAGTTTCTAATTGAATGCAAATGATGAAAGCATTTAGTAATAGGTACAAGAAAAAAAAAACATAATCTAGGGAGGAAAACCTCAACCTGATAATTGTTGACTTATAGTAAACAAATATTAAAAGCAATTAATGACGTACTAGCAAGGAAAGAGAGTATTTTTATTTAAGTTTTGTTTTATTCATAACAGCGATCTGTTCTAATGTTATTAATGTACATATTTTTTAGTGAAAAAATAGAAAAAAAATCTAATCAAGTTTTACAGCTGAGTATGAAGAAGGTGACGGCCTGCTCCTCCCACTCGATATAGGAAGCGCCGGTGTCCATGGCCGGCGATATATTGCCCCGTTCTACCGCTCCGAGGAATGTAGTTGAGGCGACCTCGGCGCGGTTAATGAAGTGTGCTCTCTTGGGTGTGGTCAGTCATGGACCAAGGAATTCGCTACTAGCTGGGTCTTAAACGCTACCCACTGATATTCTCTTCTAGCAACAATAATATTCTCCTCTGAGTAATCGATTCAGAGGAAACTAATCGCGGATGTAATAAGATAACACTGAAGGAGCAGCCTTGATGGAAATGGTCCCATTCACCTTTCGCACTAAAAGTGAGGGTAGCTTTATGGCGGCTGTAGTAGTAAGAGTTCCATAAACTTTATTTCCATCTATAAACCTTATCTTCTAATGTATTGAAAGCATTCTGGAAAAATCCAGCTGATTATTTTAATTTTCTGAAGTACCAAAGGTGGATGTACGGATGATCCTCAAGAAAAAGAAACATTTGATGTAGATATATAGTGGTAGATAATAAATAATAATTATAATAATAAATAGTGGTAGATATTTTCAGAACCTCATTCCCTAGAATCTAATTTTTTTTTTAAAGAATTTTCTTTATATATTCAGGTTTTCAGATCGGCCATCATTTCTGGTGATTTATATAATTTAAGTCCTAGTTAATTTTCATAAAGTTGGAAAAAGATGCCGTAGGTGTATACACTACTGCTATCAGATTTCAAAACCCAATACTTGGCTTCGAAATATAGAATAAGTTAGAAAGTTTTCTGTGCCAGATAATAAGCTACTGGAGTGATAGTAATGAAGGTAATTGCTAAGTAACTGTAGTTTTAATTGAAATTACTTTTTTCCCAACACTTTCTATCCCACTCTCAGCATAGATAGAAAAATAGGTTTTCAAAAACCAGATTTAAAGAAATTATACCTACCTCTTTACAGTAAAGGTAGGTTTTTTGTAATTATTACACGGGCAAACGTTTTCTGTCCGGCTATATTCATCGCAGATCAAATGTAAAAGGAGAACAGAATGAACTCAAAGATTGAGTTTTTTTTTTAGTTTTTTAATGCTCTTCAAATTCAACAACTGTTTTCTTTTCTAACAATCGGCATATTTTGCATTCTAAAAATGTATTCTTTTGGTGCATTCTGCATTAATTTATATAATTCAAGTTAATAATTAGATTTAAAAAACAAAAATTCCAAATTTCTATGCATGTTCAAAGATATGTGTGTACTTATTTATAACATATTTTTTCTTTGAGTAACTGTACTATCTGTATTCATCTTATTTATCTCTAAATACACTGTAATGTAAAAGATGCAATCGATTAAAAAAAATCATTTAGAAGTATGATAAATAATTAAAAAATGTATTTTATAGCAAGTTGGATGATTAATTAAGTTCAAGCTGTGAAAAGAGGTAAGGGATCTACCTGCAAACGAAGGAGAAAATAATTAGGTTAATTGATAAAGGCAAAGGCAGAATGGCGTCAGGCAAATATATCAAAATATCAACAGGCACCTTATCATCATAGACCTAACTTACAAAACGATCACTTAAAGTTTAATGTATTACTAGGATATTAAACTATATTGTGAAAAACACTTAAACTATTACATATTCCTGTTATATTTTAAACAGTTATATATTAGACTTTAACTATAAAATAGTTAAATTTTCTTTAATTTATTTATCTCATTTAAATAATAATTTGTCTAGTATATACTTTTTTGCCAGGGCAATTTTCTAATTTTTTTTTATTTCATGTATAGTCCAAGTTGCAATGCAATAATTCACAGTAACATTAAAAAGAATTTTTTTTTTAGTTAATTCTTAAACAATATTTTGCGTGGATTAACTGCGATTTTTTTAACAGCTTCCGCTAATTATTCCATGTTTTTGAAAACCCATTGACGGTTAATGCTCAACATTGCTAACGTATTTAGCCTATTTATTGCTATTTTACTTTAAATTTTTCCCACGTTGAAAGGGAGGACAGGTTCCCCAACTTGCCTTCCCTCCAGAATACGCCTTCGGCCATGTTCATCCAACAGCTGTCTATTCTTAATGTGTACACTTCACTTTAAGTTCATTTCACTTGCAATGGTTAATTTCGGTTATGTCCGGAAGAATTCACAAACTTTTTTGTTCCAATTTTATTTTCATCATCATTATGTGCTGTTATTTTTAGTCAATAACTTTCCATCCCTTAGGTACATTATGGATGAAGAATCTCCTTTTATTAATATATTTATTGATTTTCACATCTTCTCGACTTTCGGGGTATTCCTCCGTATAAGGAAACATATCTTTTGTTTTCATGTTGTTATACCATTTCCTCGATTCCATAAAATCCACATTCTTCATATTTTTTCATTTGTCACAATGTTTAAATGAAAGGATTCTGTGCCAATGGAGATACATAGTTGGTGATATTTTTTTAATACTGTAAAAAATGACAAAATATGAAGAACATGGCTTTTATAGAATTGAGGAAATATACCCTGATGATGGCGGAATCCCCGAAAAGTAGAAAAGAAGTTGTGAGCATCAATTAAGAAATTGATAAAGCTAGAACCTTCATTTATAATTTACCCAACATAAAATGTGTATTTTTTTAAAAATTGATCTAACATTCAAAAAGTCAATTTCGCTTCATGTTAGAACATAAATAACGCAAATAAAGAAATTTAAACTTTTTTGAAATAAAATTGATGAAAATAGATATATTTGAAATATATTGTAGTCCTAAACCCGAAAATTATTAGCTAATTACTTATATGCGGTGGGGAAAAAAACAGGGACGTCATATGTTTGCAATTTAATATAAACATGCATAAAAATCTATACAAAGCCATTACTGAGAATTATGTAAATAAAAAATGCATTCCATGGGATGTCATACAGCGGCAAACTGAAAGAAGGTTTGTTTCTTGGACCTCAAATAAGGAAGCTTCTAAGTAAATAGAATACCTATTAATTTCAATAAATTTGAATAAATCATTAATCATTAATTTGAATATTTTATAATATTCATTTCACATTAATTTATATAAAAGAAAATTGCCTACAATTTGGTTATAAAGATTTTTTTTGTTTGGCCGCTCCGTTCTGAAACGAAAATAAGTCAAAATTAAAAGACAATATAGTCCAGTCAAATGGGAACAAGAAATGGGGCGGAAAGTTTTGATGAAATTCTAAAAAAACAATTATTTATACTTTTTGGAGCGCTGACTGTAAACTTTAACTTCGCCACCTCAAATATTTCTCAGAATATATATATATATATATATATATATATATATATATATATATATATATATATATATATATATACATATACATATATTTTATATAGAGAGAATGTAGAGCTTTTTAGCATTTAATACTTATGTATATATGTAGAGCTTTTTAGCATTTAATATAATATATATATATATATATACACACACATAAATATTAAATGCTAAAAAGCTCTACACTCCGTCTCACAATTTTATTGTCATGGAACTGCAAAACTATTGCATAGGTGGATTCATTTGCATGGAAACAATAAGAATTCAGCAGCTATTTAACCTATTGGGGATGCTCACGGAAAAAACCCAGGAAGCTAGGACAAAAAATATCGAGAGTATTGTTTATAGAGCATTCCCGAAATTTCAGCAGCTGCCAATGAGGATGTCATCAACATGCTTCAAGTCATCTCAACTCCGAGATGTGATTTATATAGATATAATATAATTTTTTTTTATTTATATTTTATTTATATTGCACCATGTTTTATATTTAATTTATTCCATATATGAATAGATATATTAATATTATACTAAAACATTTTAAATGATTATTTTTTAGCAAAATTATACTTTATTAATGTTATCAAAAGCCAATTATTTTCCACATCTGAAAATAGAATTATATCTTGAAATGTTTAACTCCTATTGAATCGGGGTTTGCTGGATTCGAATCAGCACTAAAGAATACATCAAAACAACCCTCTTGTAGAGTTATTCAGATATACTGGAACTATGTTGGGCGACTACAGCTGGTTTTTAATAAGATATGGCTGCTACAGGAAAAAGTATAAGTTTTTGTCATCTGTATGACATCTCATGAGATAAAAGGTGTATATAAAGGATATACACCTATTCTCATCAATGTTACAAAAATCTTGTCGGCACGTGTAACTGTTTTTTTCAGTCCGCAAGGACGTAGTCGTTAGTAGGGTTGGAACATCGAAAGGAAAATATCGATATTCGATATATCGATATATCGCAAAACCAAATATCGATATCCACTGACAGTCGCTAGAAAAATATCGATATATCGAAAGGAAATGGATGAAAAAGCAAAGAAAGTGCATCAAATGAGTATTATTAAATGCAATTAATATTATAAACTGTGAAGAAGGTTTTAAAATAATATAATGATTATTATTTATAAAACAATATTTTTATTGGCCATGAATCATTATAAAAAAAAGAAAAAAAGAATTGTACTTCAAAGAAAAAAAAAATTATAACATATTTTTATTTTGAAGACTTTTAGCCATATTTGATATATTATAGTCTTCTAGAAGTTTTTCAATAATAAAACCTTCAAACTTCTCAAATTTGTATTTATCTTATAACTCTTCCGACTATATTTTGCATTATCAAAACATTTATCTAAAAGCATGTAATTTATTTGATATACATCTCAGTACCATCATCATTTATATTAATCATCAATTTTTCTTTATATAGGATTAATCAACATTATGTATAATTTTATCTACTAATTATTGTTTGGTAATTAAATATTGTTTATTGTTATATTTACTTGTAAAAAAACAGAATGGTAGCCCCAACATGGAGGACATGTAGATTTTTAGAACCTGGATGATCTTAAAAATCTAGATTTCCGCCATTTTGGGGTTACGATTCCGGAGTTTTACCGAACCTACAACGATTCCTTGTAATAACGATTCCTCTCTCACTAACTCACCTCTCCTCTTGAAAAGATTAAGAGTTAACCAGATTTTTTATTTGGAAATTCGAATTATAAGGCGTTTACATTACTTGCAAGACGAAAATAAATACGAATTATCGGTGGAACCGGATTGCAGTGTTTTTATACGAAATAAAAGGAGATATTCAAGAGACCAGAAAATCTATATGAATTACTGGGATATGAATTGCCGAGTTCTACTGTAATATAGTTTAGCATATGGTGTGATCGATATATCGTTGTAAAATATCGATATCATCGATATATCGGATGTTAAGATATCGATATAATATATCGGTTTTTCAACTCCGATATATCGATATATCGCGTGCCGATATTCCAACCCTAGTCGTTAGCATGTAGTTGAGAAAGCTCATACATAATATTTCTTAAATATTTTTAATGTTCAAATTTCCTCTTTTTGATTTATTTCTATGCAAACGAACATACAGATTTTTAGATTTAATGATATTTTTTGTGAGAAAACTTTGAATGTAGTAACATCAGTAGCTGGATTTCTTATGGTCATTTTGTCTACTTGTAAATGTCATTCATCGACCTATTTCTTCCTTTAAAAAAGAAACAGTAATCTACTTTTTGAAATATTCAATTACTGCGACGACTAGTAGCCTGTGTGACATTGGGAGTAATATTAACTGGGAATGTGACTATGGGGACAGTAATGATATTAGCCAAACGGACAGCTCTGTCATTGGATTACTGTACTTATCGCTTTAATCGATTTACTTCTATTATCAAGTTGTAACCTGGCCAATGCTCTTAAATATATGAAACTTCATTGTACCTGATAGCAAATTTCTTTTTGACAGTTTTTTTTTTTTCATGTTTTTATTTTTGCCATCTAACAACTTACTGTCACGCCCTACATACTACCCTCACGCCATATTGAATCTATATACTTCAGAGTAAGCAGCCTTGTCAACACCTCAAGTATATTGGAAACGTTATGTTGTTCCATATTTCGGTTCATTTCTTCATTTCAAAATCCTTTCATTACTCCCAACTGCTCTAAATGTTTGAAAATTTCACATTTATGTAACGTAAAGCATATTCTTAAAAAAATATATATTAACCACACCACTTTCATTTCAATGTATGAAACTCTGTAAATTATTACAATAAGATTTATTTCTTCCCAATAGTTATATACTTATCCAAAAAAAAACAAAAAAAACATTGGTATAATGATTCCAAAACTTTATATTTTTCTATCTTCATAAATTGCCGAGATATGGCAGTATAAAGCCTTTGATCGGCCGCCATTTGGAAATGAAATGGCGCATAGTTATGTTAAGTTCCGAAGATCATCCTGAGGTAACCTGTGATTATGGTGCCATATCTAAAACCAAATCGGGCTAGTTCTGTCGGAGAAAAGCCGCGGACGGAAGGATTTTTTTTAATAGGATTTATGGATTATGCAGATATAAAAACCTCAAGAAATATAAAACCTCAAATTTTGCAGGAGATGGGAAGAATTTTCTTTCTTGTTCGATTACGAAGGTTTATTATTGAGAATAATAAACCAAAGATGATTAAGATTTGTGCAACACTTGTACATTTGAGAACCAGCCAATTAATAATTTTATCTATTTACATAGGCATAAAAACAATTATACATAATTAATACGGCGTGGACCGAAGAAAGAAGGAAAGAACTATCGGAAATAATGGGGAAAAGGTGGAAAGAAAGAAAGGAGAGAAGGGGTATGAAGGGAAGTGAAAATAATGATATTCGCGTGGTCTCTAAGGCCGTTCCGTGAAAAAAAAAAAAAAAACAATTCATTTTAGTATAATAGCATTAAATCATAAACATAGTAATCTATTACACTACAAGCAAATCTAATATACATGTTTTATTATAAATCTTACCCAAGTCTTATCTAAAAAACTACGTAATTTTATCTTTCGTCTTCAATATAATTCATTCATCTAGAAATCAAAATACAGAGTTTTTCCGACTAAAATTTAATTTCACCAATTCTTGAAACCCGCCCGCATTATTTACATATTACAAATGATATCTTTATGTCAGGCGCAACTGTTACGTGTATCATAGATGGGCATCAAAAGCTAGCGGAACTGATGATTTTATTCATATCTTAAATAGAAGAGATTACTTAGGAGTAGCATCAGGAACGTCATCCTGGAGGATGGAGAGGGAGAGGGTGGGCACCCTCCCCCCCACATTTGATGGCGTAAGTATGATTTTGGAGGCCCGTGCTAGCCAAGTTCCAATTAATAATATTACTTTTATTGTATTCTATTGTTGATTTATTTATTTATAAACAGCATCCCAATTACAGGTGATAAAACAACACAAAATAGTGCTTAATATATCAAAATAACTATAAATACATAACTTTATAATGCATGATACTAATTACGAAGATAAAATATTGCTATATATGTTGAGTTCAAAATTCACTAAAAAATGTTTAGAAACCCTTAGTGGATTGACTTCCTCTATTCTATGGAAATCAAATGTACCAATCCATGAAGAAGAAACAACACTTGTAAGAATATAAAGATGTATAAAATTTGTTAAAATATTAAATCAATACCAAATTTGTAAGGCTTTCAAATGTATTCTTTAATTTTTTTTACTTCCTTGTACGAAGTAAAGGAAGTATTGTAATCGCGAAAATTTTCGGTTTTCAGATTTCAACGGAAATATCCATTTTGACCATCCCTGAATCCATTTTGACTAGTTTCGTCGCGGCGTCTGTACGTACGTACGTTCGTTCATTCGTATTTCGCATAACTCAAAAACGGTTAGCCGTAGAAAGTTGAAATTTTGTATTTAGGATTGTTGTAAAATCTCATTGTGAACCTCCATTTTTGATTACTGCTTAATCACCGGAAGTGGTACTTTACTTGAAGGTCATAATTGATTTCCATCAAAATGTATATTAAAATACTATACAAAACTTCTCAAATTTATTATTTATAATTCATATATTGATTTAAATAACATACTAGATTTTGGTCTAAATTGGAAAACCGGAAGCGGTACTTTACTTGAAGGTCATAATAAACTCATCAAAAATTATATTAAAATATAGTGTAAAACATCTCAAATTTGATAATTAGGACTTTTATATCAATATAAATAATATAGTGGATTTTGGTTAAGATTGGTGAGCCAAAAGAGGTACTTTACTTGAAGGTCATAATAAACTTACATCAAAAATTATATTTAAATTAAATACATAAATGATATGTTTCGGTAATAAAGGTTACAATTGCAATTTGGTTTCCAATCCAATTAAACATTTTTATTACTTCTTTTAAGTGTTAAAATTTAGTGTAAAATACTGGTTGTCCTCCCTATTTGTGTGTGTGTGTCAATAGATGGATGTCGCGACGCCGAGTGTTATTTTTGAGATACTGCGATCTTCGGAAACTAGTAACCAAATTCAGGATCACTTTTTGAGCCACCGATTCATAGTTTAATAGGCGTACAAGGAAGTCATGTGTTATCCACATCAGATATTTTAATTTAGTATGGAAACGTGAAAAAAAATTCCCCGTCTCCGATTCGAGGCTTTCATTGGGCCAAGGACGTGATATTTGCTACCTGCTATTTACGCCCCTGCCCCAAATAATTTGAAAACCTAAAAGTTGGAAAGGTTGAGATTTGGAAACCAACTTCAAATTGATGAAATTAGGGTAAAGCATTTAAATCAAAGAGTCACTAAAATTTAAAAACAATGTCTTTTAGGTTAAGACTGGGATTTCATCGTTACAATGTTTTGTTTAAATAAAATAACTGTTGTCAAATGTCAACATTCGTAACAGCTGTGAAAAGTTAAAATCCAAAATTGTAGAGAAATTTTAATTATTTCGTAAAATAGTTCGGAAAAATAAAATATTTGATATAGTTGGGGAATCCGGAATTTTAGCCACGACGTCCCTGATCAGCAGTTTGTTTTGAGACCTAACGCTTCGTAACATTTCATCAAGGTCTTCAACTTTAGTAGAGGCCGGAGAAATTGGGTCAAGAACTTTAATCCATTTTCAGTATTTTTAATAATAATTATGGAATAATAATATAAATCGACATATCTTCTACGAATCACCTATCAGTATACTATAATACGGACAATTTTTATGATCTTTAGCACATAACGCTGTTGGCATTTGAAACAAGGATTCGCGTGGAACTACTCGTATAACTAACTCTCCATTCTGTACGCTCGAACTGGGTCAGCCATGGCGGTGTTTATGCAACCGGAGGTCCTTTCTAAACTGTCTCCTTCAAAGGAATGTTCACTTGCGCTCTCCGTTCTGTGAGCATAAGCTAAAGAGCTAAGAAAAGTTGTAATATAATTAACATTAAATAGAATAACCTTAAAAATAACAAATAGATTTTACACTCACTCACAAAATAAATTAAAAAAAGGACACTTCTCTCCAAAAATATTTTAAGGTGACTTTTTTTCATCTTAACTTCCTCAGAAGAATGGTATTAGATAGAAAATAAGTTTTTTGTGATCTCAATTAATTTACAAATTTAGAGCCAAATACTCAACAAAAAAAATGATCTTTAAAATGCCCATTACCTTTGTCCCCTATTTCTGTTTCTAATTAACAAGACCTTCCTCCGTCCTTCCTCTCTGGTGTGGTGCACTACTGTTCAAGCATTTAAGACTGTCAACTATTTATGTTACAGTAGTTCTTGAATAATATTATATTCATCAATTGCAAGAGTTATCCACGGAAACTTTATAGGTAATTATTTAAGAATTAGTTCATCATCGGAAGGAATGCAAACATTTATATATTTTTTTTTTTAAAGTTTCAATTTTTAATGCGTAAGTTCTATTTTCCTCATCTTTCAGCTTAAGTCACTTTTAGGGTCACATTCGGCAAGGAAAACTTTCGAATCGACAAAACGTTTAACAGCATTTATTCTTGCTGTCAGTTTTTATGAATTCCTGAAGGCAAATTTTAACTAATATTTTCTATATGCCCAAATAATTTTATATAAGTTTAGTCTCAAAATTCGTTAGTTTTTCACAACTAAAAAACTTGATCTGACTGTTTTATAAATAGGCTTTATAGGCTCAAATCCTGCCTGTGAATATTTTCTTTTTAATTTGCATTTATATATCATATATTATATTATATTTGTGCTTCCTCACTACCGAAGTTCCGTCTGTCCGTTTGTCTGCAGTCAAATCCATGTGACAGTCATAACACCTACTATCGTTTAATAAATTTTTCAGGTGTTGTGTGGGATGGCACCTGGATGGTACCATATCAATTTTATAAAATTCCAGCCACTACTTTCGCTCACGCATGCGCAAAGGCGTTTTTCTTTAAATATTTATATTTGGAAAACGGATCGTCAGATGTAGCCCAAAGTAGGAGGAATTTTGGGGATGAGTACAAAAATGGTTTATCATCAGTTTTATAAAATTCAAGTCACTACTTTCGCTTACACATGCGCAAACATATTTCCTTGGAACGCCTATATTTCGAAAACTGTTACCCAATTTAGCCCAAAATTGAATGAAAGTTGGGAATTACTGCAAAAATGGTCCAGTATAATTTCTACTAAGTTGCATCCACTGCTTTGGCTTGAATTTGGTTAGAAAAAAGGTGACGACTTTAAACAATAAATAAAATTTTAAAAATCATAAAAACGTCAAATAATTGATCTTATAATATATTTAATTATATACCCAATAGAAATGGAAAGCAAGAGGCTTACTGACTTACTTGGCATAGATTATATATATATATATATATATATATATATATGTGTGTGTGTGTGTGTGTGTGTGTGTGTTATTATCTTTTTTTTATTATTATTTAATAACATTACATATATATGTGCATACTTGTATTATTATAGTAAACAGGTTTTTCTCCGAGACTGTCTTTTTTAAATTACACGCTTATGTCACCCAAGGACGATCTCGGAACTCGACATTACAATCAGTCGTTCTGTCCCGAAGTGGTGGCCGATTAGTGGTTTTATGTCTATCAATTAGCCATTTATGAAGTTAGTGGAAATATATATATATTCAAATAATCAATATATCTGCTCATGACAACGTAAATATATTTATTCTACCCGATATAGAGAATTTTCTTTCGATTCTAGAGTATCGATATAAATATCGGTAGTATTGAATAATATTATAGAACGACCTCTACAAGCAGGCTATAAACAGCTTTTTGGAAACATTGTACCTAATGTCTTAACTAAGATGTCGCGTCACTAATTCACTTTCTGTTTCAGGGAACGAAGCTATTGTTCCGGAAGACGAAGTAGTTGTCTAACATCGGCAAACAGAGTCTCGAGTTCTATTATTGAGTTTCCACAGCAAACTCATTCCGACAAGCCTCTATAATACTCATTAGATTGTGTTTGCAAATAAGTTTTCCGTTCATGTTTCCAACAACTATCAGAATTTATTGACACAATTTAATGATAGCTGTAATAAAAAAATAAAGGTCAATTTCTTTTTATTGTGAAATAAACTGCAGAAAATCTGAGTGGTAGGTAAGATGGAGTACGGAGTCGATGTTGGTGTAGGGTTTACTACTTTCTTCTTGGTCATTCATCCTTGGATGACTGATGATTGGAAAACCTCAAGCCGAACACTACATACAACTGGCATGAGTTCCCATTCATAGTATTTGTAAAATTAAATATTGCATTACCACTGAATTAAAAAAAATTACGTATAATAATAATGATAACAAGGATAAATAAATAATTACCGACATGAAAAAAATCCCAGACAACCATAGATGTAGCAACCCCAAATGATGCGAACCTATTAAACACAAGAGTCTAAAAAAGAAGAATGAATCAAGAACGTGAATTGGAGATAAAAACAACACATCACCTAGATCAAGTAAAAGTGACTTCAATAAGCATTTGCTTGTTCTAGATTTATGCAGAATTCTGTGAAAATTTGTAAATTATTAGAGAGAAATTCTTTATTTACAGCAATGCTGTCCAAATACCTTGGGTTGCTACATGCACAGCATACTAATCAATCTATAGCTAGACAATAATATTATACAAAATATTTATAACATTTTTTTTCTTTCATTTTAGCTCAAAACAGATTATAATTATCACTATATTACCCATAATATATCTGTCCTTTTTTTTTTCTTTTCTCTTTGTTTGCTAGGCCTTCTAAAGTAATAGACCTTCTATTACGCTCTAATCCATCCCTTATTTCTCTTTTCCGGTGACTCAACCATTTCATAGTCTAAAATAACACTTTCTATTTTTTTTTATACATGCAAAAAAAAAAAAAATCGAAAACTAATCAAATGTTCACATTTTAGAAACTCACGCCTAAGTATCAAAAACAGTACTATATATAATAACTAAATAAAAAGATACGGATAAAAAACAATGTAATAAATTTATTTAAATAAAATATAATAAATGATCTACATTCAATTGGTTTTTTCAGCGTTAAACATATATCTGGAATAGTAGAGGAAGAAATAAAAAAAAGTAATAATAATAAAAAATGTTAGTCATGAGATCTCACCTAATTAAGTTTTAGAATATCCTCATGGCAAAAGATTTTTTTTTAATGTCATACAAAATAGTTGGCACCTATAAAGCGGTGAACCGTTCTTCCGAAATGTTGAAATGTTTTCGAAGAAAGTTAAGAGATATTAATTCAGTGTCGTATTTAAATAAATTATGACAAATAAATACCAACACAGTATGTTATTACATTTACACTTATATATGCTAGATGTTTTTGCGTTTGATAAATAACACACCAATACCCCAGACAAATTGTAACACCATACAGAAGAATTATCCCATTTACAAATGGAGAATGAAGTGGCACCCTAATAATAAAATGATTTAAATCGCAAAAAACACAACATTTAAAATAAATAAATGTTACATTATAGTATAAATGTGTATAGTATGCTATTTGTATAGGATTTATAATGAGGATACTTTGTTATTAATTTATTTATTAACAATCACTATCGATTATTGTCCTAAATATTTGGCAATAAAAAAAGTGTATCTCTGACAAATTTGTGCTAGTAATACAACTGTTAATTTGATGTTTTATTTGGAAACGGTTTTCATGGCTAATTTTGAAACAAGATGTGGAATTTGAAACCCTTGCATTTTTTTCTTCTTCTCAAATGTGAAAGAATAACCTTAAAAAACAAGGATGTTAATTAATAATTTTTTCCGTCTAATGTTTCCATCGTGGAAGGAATCATAAAAGAGATACTGAACCCCAGGTCATAACATCATCAGCTTAATTATAATAGAATTTCCTTGACATGAGGTGTCAGAAAGATAATTAACGAGGTGATGCTCAAGGGCGTACAGGCACTTAGCCATCTCCACCCGATCAGCCCAACACCTCATCTTCAGTGAGATTAGCATCATTCATAGAGATTAGCATCAGATATAAAACTATACAACAGGAATATAAATTCTTTTCATTACTATGCTGGTCCCCTACTGTTCCCTGGAAAGAATACCAAACCAGACAAGTTTCTTTAAAAGGTCAAACTTTCTTGTATAAACAAATCCATTTGTTATGTTTCGATATTGACTCAAGCGAGTTATAAACATCACTCCTTATTACATGGGTAGGCACACATGAGACCCATATACCCATGAGTTTATAAGTAGTATGTGTGTGTGTATGTAAGTATGTGTATGTGAAGTATGTGTGTGTAACACGTGTATATGTGTATATGTATATATATATATATATATATATATATATATATATATATATATATATATATATATATATATATATATATATATATATATATATACAATATCACAATCATAACAAAAGAGTGTCTCCTTTATATAGTAGGTATTAATTTGTCCCTTAATCAGTGGCATATTTTATTTACGTCATAAGTACTGACTACATGGTCCCACGGACCACTCAAATTTAAAGTTGTACAAATACAATAAAATAAAATCTTTTGAATTGTAATTATTATTTGTTATGTGCATGGACTCTCTTCTCGAATTTCTTGAAATATTCCGCAACAATAATTTCTTAAAATATTCTAAGTTTAGTTCCAAAAATGATTTAAAACAATAAAAGATGTTTTAAAAAAATAAATAAAATAAAATAAACAGAATATATAAAAACTTGTCTATTTACTAGAAATTATTAAATATTGCATTGGTTATGGTGCAGAACTAATCAAAAACTGTTATTTAAAAGAAAAAAAGTAAACGAAAATTTCACATCATAAATAAGAAGATTTTCAATTTTATTTTTCCAGACCGGCCTGAGTGCCATGTGATTAAAAAAAAAGAAATAGATAAAATTAAATAAATACATCAAATGATATATTAATAAATCGTAATAAAAAAAGCGTTTGTTTTAAAATTATTTTTTATGGTATCACAGTTAATATGGCTTTATATTTAGTTACAGATATGAATTAATTAAAAAGCCGAATTAATTTTTTTTTTTTCAAATGCTGATGATTCCGAGACCAATGAATACTGAAATCTTTCAAGAAAATTAAAACAAACAACTACTTTCTATCACTTTCAATGGGTTAATTAGTGGAGAAAAGAGATCCACTGAGCCATAGAGGAAATTTTATGGTAATAAATGGTTATTAGAATTGATCTTGGAGATCAAAAAACATGTCTTCCCTTAAGGCAACTGTGTGCAGTGCCTTTTCGTTGAGTCAAACGCGGATTCCATTTAAATTTTTTAAGTTTTTTCCCTGAACCGTTTGTAGTTCGCATGTGCGCAAACCGTATTAGAGAATCCGCATGTTGAATGGAGTAGTTGCGCTAGGGAGGATTCAGAGCTCTTACTAAATTGAAAGAATTACAAACAAATTTCAAGCATAGTTTTAAAGACTTGAAATGTTTTGTTGTATTTGATTTTTATTATATTTGAATTTTATTAGTAAAATTTTAAAATAATTATTTTCTTTTTCATAATTATTTTTTTATATTTGTTATGTTCTTAAATACGACGGATGCAAATATGCATCGCACAACATTCATCCACCTTCATACATCAAATAAATTTTTAATTTTTCTATTTTGTTTTCATGTAAACATTTAGTTTCCATTAAGTAGATTTTAAAATAGATGTTATCATCTACAAAAGTCACTTAACTTTACGCCTTTTTCGTCACTCTCCATTACCATCAAAGGCTTTATATGTTAGAATTTATTTTTTTCTAAAATCTTTAGCTTTCCAACAGTATATTATACAACTATATTAATACTCTTATTTCCTAATTTGTTTTCAACCTGTAAAAATATTTCTCCTTTTTTTCTCCTTTAGTTATTTATCGAATTCTTTCATAGTTTATATCTATTTATTTTCCATTATCACTAACAAGGAGGGACGGTTAGTTATTACAAGTCAGTAAAATTGAAAGTACTTTAGAGGAAGAAATTTTGAAAATGCGGCATTTAAGCCCCCTCAGACTATTTCAATGAGGTTAAAATCTAACTGATATTAAAGGGCATTCAATTGTCCATTGATTTAATGAGTTTGATCTAATTCATTAGGTCAGTTTTTGAGAAAATTATAAAAATGTGTAATATCGATTATATAGATTGGCACTTCTGGTAAGGCATATACCTACCTGATATAAGCAATTTCGGCTTCGTATAACTTTTCACTCATTAGCAGAGAAGTAGTTATTAATATTACACTAAGGGCTGGGAAGCCTTTCCTCACCACGACCCATGTTGGAGCTTTTGTGAGATAGAGAATATGAAGCCGAGCCTCTAGGAGTAACTTTATGCCTTGTTCTTCTTTTCGTTGGGATAAAAGAAATCGCTGAAAATTGATACCAAAATTCCATTATAATTGCTTCCCAATGTTAAAGTTGCAATTAAAACGCAGCAGGCAAGGCAGAAGATGGAAATGCCAGATTACAGTATAATGGATTCAAATATTAACAAACAAATGAATTCAGAAAAGACAAAAGGTATTGCATTTTCTTACCACTAAGGAAAAAAAAATACTTCCGATTGAAGAATGTAAAATATCTCGTCATTCATTTCGATAAACATTTATCCTTCCTAAGGCGTTCCCACGCTAAAGCAACAATATTTTGTAAAATGTACCGGTTTTGACGCGTTAGTAAAAAAGAAACACGAATTTTTTTCCAAACTGTAATTTTTAAAAAATGATGGTTCAAAGCTGACATAAAATTTCTTTACTGAGTGGGCAAAAGAATTTCCGACTCGCAGGAATCAATCATTTATCAATATGTAACTGATGATAAATTATAAAATAAGTTATAGAAGATAAATTTGAAATAAATAAATAAAAGTTTTCAGTGAATTATTCAGTTCGATCCGTTCTGAAATTGGTTGTCCTCTTTAGGCCTAACAATATATTTAATAATTTTGGTTATCACCTTGATGCCTAATAATATATTAAAATTAGTAGTCACCTTGAATTGAAAACATTACAATAGAATTATAAATGTTAAAGTAATGACACGCTAATCATTTTATTCATAGTATAATAATTGTAAATTTAAGGCCGAATAATATTACACAGATGACATGACGTTTTTTATAAATAAATGGTACACGTTTAAAAAACAAAACACAATTCTGATAACAAAGAGGCAGGATGAAGTCTCAAATTCAATTATGTTTAAGGAAAAATCAATAAATGCTGTAGTTTATGTTCAAAATATTATTTCCACAACATTATCAAATTTTATTAAATATTGATAATTTTTTCAAGAAACGTTTTAGGTTTTTCGGTGATTATCAGTTTTAATTTTTATTTAATTAAAACTATATCACCAATGTTAACGAGTTTGGATTAAACAATTTGAAAAAAATAAAGATATGCTGCACAGAGATAATTTTCGCGGTAAAACCTTCAATATTATTTTAAAAACATAGTTTCCTCATTTAAAAAAAAAAATAATTAAAAAAAAGAGAGACTTAAAAGTTTAACAAGCCGCAATTTAAATTTTAAATATTGTAAACCTATTTGAATTAAAATTTCTACCATGTTGAATTTGACAGTGGAAAGTGGTTTTCCGCATTTAAGGGAAGAAATTTTGACACGAATTACATTAAATGAAAAAGTATAGTTTTTAGAAAATTTTATTTGTTGAAAAGTGTAAAATCCTCATGAAAAAATATATATAAATAAATAAAAACAAACGAATACGGCTAGTCTTTAAAATTTATTACAATAGTTTGTAAAAGCTTGGGCTTATTGCGAAAAAATTACAATAAAAAAAAATTAAGATATTTTGAGAAATCAGATATATATATTTTTTAAATAAATATAATATATTAAGGCGAGGAGTTTGTAATAAACTATTTTTTAGAGCATGGAATATTACCAAGAAAAATAACAAATACGAAAACAAAAAAATAAAAAAGGTAAATAGTATCAACAATATATATATATATATATATATATATATATATATATATATATATATATATATATATATATATATACATATATGTACTTATGAATGTTGTACTGCAGATATTGGCAAACACTGAAAATGGCAATTGATTGATAACGTTAATTTTTCAATTTTAATTATTAAGAGTGTAAGCTAAGGACATTAATTTTCCCAAAATTAATCAAGACCAATAATCATTTAAGATTGAAAATTGGAATAAAATAACTAATAATTCATGACTAAATATAAGAATGGGTTTTGAAAAAATTAATAAATATATAAATAAAAATGATATTTAATAAATGGCTTTTAATCACATTACTGAGGCTTATTTCAAGGATCGGATTAACAGTATTGAAGAAATAAGAATTAAAGAGTCGTTAGAGTGTAACACAATGTAACATATAAATAAAATTAGGGAATTTTGAAGGAATTAAATAATAATAAAAGATTTTTTTTTCTTGTTTAATAAAAAAACTTAATATTTATTAAAGACTCCGGTAACTATAATAACACAACACCTGTATAAAAAAAGTATAAAAATAATGTCTTTAGTTTACTTCTTAACAGAATGGACGAAGGGGTCACCTAGTCCGAGATACGGGATGCTCGGCCACCAATACCCAGACCAGGACGGCCTCCATGGTGCAGAAGGCGAAGAGGATGGCGAAGAGTCCGAGGTTGTTGGCGGTCGGATGGTGTCCCTCCGAGGAGCCCAGGTAGTTGATGAGGACGGGAAAGATCATGGCATGGTCATCAGAAGTGCAGAAGTGGTACAGGTAGCTGTAGACTGGCGCGTAGTCGGCACAGTACTGCGGCCTGACAGCCTCCCTCCAACTTATGTAATCTTACATAAAACCTTGTATAACCTCCACTAGCCTCTTTCCACCTCTCTGCATCAGGAAATACACATCTGGGTCAGGTCTCAGTGCACATGTCACACTGAAGCATCGCATTAGATGAAACTACTGCGCAACTTAACAGGATTAACGCTGAGAGCGGATAAAAAAAAAAGCATTAGTACAAATAACATTAGTGAACCGCACACGACATAAGCCCAAAGTATCTGCCAGTCACTCAGCGAACTGTCGTGAAAAATTGTTACTAATTATTACTAATGTAAAGCATAATGATACATGGTACTTTAAAAATCGAACATCATTTTTAAGAAAACTTTATCTGATTCTGTAAGTAAAATTTTACAATATATTTTCTAATATTCATATCTGGATGTGCATGCATATCCAATTAACCTATGATTACCGATTAACAACAATCTCAATAAGCACACAAGAGGAAAAGAAAGACGTAGGAGATGCTTCACAGATACAGGAGAAAAACAGGTTTTCAAGGTCTCCTTCACAGTTCACTCAACTGAGCCGCTCAAATAGATATAAAAAATATTCATAACATTGCTTTCTTTATATATAAACCTACAAACTTCTGTTTCTTGAGATACAAATTTATATTTATTAGAAAATGTCTGATTGATTAAAATCTTATGCGGATTCTGTTTTCAAATCTTTTTTTTTAAGAAGTTCCAATTTGGGCTCTATTATTATTTATATTATAACTGGTATGGAACGGTAACACGTAAACACGTATGTTACAATATAAAACATAAAATAATGGTGACTATTTATTAGTATGAAAATAGTTATCCTCTCCTTCTTGGCTTACCATACGATCAACCATCAATACATTAAAAAAAAAAAAATTTTAAATTATTTTACAATTTGTATAGTGTAGTAATATTTCAATGTACATATTAATATAAAAGTAATAGGATACAAACAGTACTTTGAAATACTCCTTTATCTTCTCAAAAAATAATAAAAAACTAGTAAAGATTTTAAGGATATTAGAAAATATAAATCCAATAAAAATGCTAATTAATATTTATATTTTTAACATGATTAATAGTAAAAATAAAATAAACAAACTTGTAAGTTATTGATATCACAAATTTTGTAACATATCTGATGCAATCAATACCGTAAATTTTTACTGTATAGTATTTACTGACAAACAATATTTCTTATTGTTGTTATAGCACCGCAAAACATTATGCATTCCATCGTTGCACTCTACCAGTTTTCCACACCTACGGTCGTCCCGAGTTCCATCGGGCGTGGAGCGGTTGGAATAAAGTGATCGTCAGTGACCCCCTTAACATATTCAAGAAATTTCCAAAATCGAAAATAAGTAATATTTAAAACTTAAAATGTTTAATATAACAACCGAATTTCTTAATCATTATTTTTTGTGATAAAAAAAATCTGGTGCGCGCATCACACAACCTTCATTTACCATTTACCAGCTTATTTGAAATACATTTTGGTTTATTATTTTCAATAATAGACCTGTGGAATCGACCAAGGAAAAAATTTTTGTAACTCCCTCCTCTCCCCCGCCCCCCTCAAAATTTGAGGTTTTACGTTTCAAGATACAAAACGAAATAAAAATCATTTAAATCGGACCATTACTAGCTGAGATATAGCGTAAGGAACTTCGGAGACTGATTCTCCGGGCGGCTAGTCATCCGGCTTTCTGACTTATCTATTGGACTTCTGACTTCCTCTTATCTCTCTGTTTTATTCTTCCTTGGTTTATTTCTTTACTTCCTTTAGCTTCCTTAGTCTTTCCTTTTTTTTTTCTACTGAATTGCACATCAAATATTTCCTCTGTATCATTTTACATCACAGCCTACTTGCATTGACAGAGTTTTTTAAATTAACACTCCCAGTTCAGCACTCTCACGGCGATCATCTTGTGAAACGTTTCAAATTTCTTTCCCTTTGGTGCCTACTGCTTATTTTTTTTTTTACTTGGGCAGAATAGATATTTTTTGAAATATTACTAAGTGGAAATAATGAACCATTGTGTAATAATTTGCAGCGTTTTTAAAGTTTCCATTAAATTTCCATGGGAATTCCATTTAGTTTCGATAGAAACATTTAGTTTCCATAGAAATTATTAATTACAGCAATCACTTAGGTATATGCGTTTTTCATCACATTTCATTAGCTTCTACGACTTTATATATTAGATAATATTTTCCCAAATATCTTCAGCATATATAATACATCTATAATAAAATATAAACTGTATAGGAAAATATTTCTCCTTTTTGCTCCTTTAGTTTATTATCAAATTCTTTCACAGTTTATATTTACCCATTTATAGAGACGGTAAATTATTTCAAATTAATTACTGCCAAACCAAATAAATAGATTTAAAAAATATATTTTATTAATAATAAAAAAATAAAAAAAAATAAATATATTTATGTAATATTTTATTTAATAAATGATATTAAAAAACGATAAAAATATTATAAGTTAAATATTAGTCTCAATGTTTTATGTTAATAAATTAAGATAGTTTATGTTTCTTCAGAAAGGATTGTTTTATTTGGCTAACAATTTAATCTTCCTGGCAAACAGTTTAATCCGTCAGCAAAAATGTTCGTAAAAACGATTTAAATATTCTATAAAATGGTATATTTTATAAAGTAGTGATAACCTTGGGATAATAGAAATCGATGAACACTTTTAAAAGTAAACTGTTTACATTCAAGAAGCTAAAATAACCTTCTTTAATGGCGATCGAACTGAAATACGTCAGAACAAAATGAACAAATTAGTATCTACGTAATGTAAACGAAAATGACACGAGCAATCACCGAAGAAGTGCAGAGTACATAAGAAAATAAAAGTTCCGTATTTAGGTAAGATGACCCTACGTTTATGAAATGGCGAATTAGAAGAACGAACGCATCACTCAAAATTGTAAAAGTGAAAGAAGGCAAGATTTTGTAATGCCTTATAAATTATAATTTGCATATAAATAAATAATATAATATTTATAATATATATTTATATAATATTTATAATATTATATTTTGACAATGGACATTTTACCTAGTTAGTTTGGTTTTAATAAAATAACAATTTAATTTTTAAAATTTTAGTAAAATTTAAACTTTTAAAATGGTAATAAGAGGACAGTTAACATAATTTTGATCACGTCTACCTTTTTTTATTTCAATTTTTTTTTTCGTTCTTTAAAATATTTCATTGAAAAAATTCACATGCTACTTGTAGGAATTTGCGCAAGCAGAAGCTAAAGTAGTGGCTGAAATTCGATAAAACTGATACCTCGACGTTTCCTCAACTTTGGGCCAAACCGGATGTGACGTTTTAGAAGTACAGACAAGTCAAGAAAAATACGTTCGCGCGTTCGTAAGCGAAAGTGGTGAAAGGAATTTGATAAAATTTATATGAAACCATCCATGTACCAACACGACAATCTCTAAAAAAATTCATCAAAATCAGGTGGTAGGTGCCCGCATTACCAACAGAAAAACACGAGAGCAAAGGCTCTGTCCGGGTAAAGCAGGTAAGAGTGCTCTAGATCGATAAATGCCTGCCGACTTACACATATGTACATCCTCACAAGAATTTGCTACTACCAAAGTTTCAGATTTCTAATGCTTTTCTGTACCCCATTATTAGCCCGAGTATTTTGGAACGCTGTAATTTAACAGTTTTTCTTAATTTGTTTTATAAGCACTATACGTCAGAAAAAATCTCAATGTTACCATAATTCGTGGACCTCAATTTTAACTATCAACAGGAATTTTCGAGTCACGTTTTAACATTACAACATTGCATTATATAGCTGTTTTCAAGGAAAACTAAAAATATCGAATGAAAATATGGAGAAAAACGACCATAACGAGCTGGACAAACCAAAGTCATGGGGTACCTTTCTTTAACTAAGCCATAATGGCATCCTCATTTTTTTTTTTCAGATTTTTCGAATTGGTGATACCGGTTGAAATCGTTGAAAGTATAAGTAATTCTGCATTTCTTGAAGTTTTACAAACATTTTCTTAAACCTGTCTTCATTGAAAAATAAAAGTTTTAAACACTGTTCAATCAACAGGAATATAATTCATAAAAATATCAAACACAAAAATAAATAGTTAAAACTAGCATAAAAGTAGATAGAGATATCGCTGACCGTAGATTGGACCGAAGAGAAGATGGTCGCGGGAGCGGTCAATAGAGAAAACAAAGAGTAAGTGTAAAACCTTCTTTTGATGTTTGTCGACGTTCCAGCTTAAGTTGTAGGCCTTCATCACGCTTTAGCAAAGCAAGATATTTATACAGCGTTTCAAGATATTGGGCTAATTATGCGATTCAGAAGGACACTAGAAATCTGAAAGTTTGGTGAGAGTGTAGATATGTATTTGTATTATAAGTCGGCAGGCTGTCATCACCCTGGGGTACTTTTCCCTACATTACACAGACAGTGCCTTGATATCTAAAACGCAAGTGGAAATTTGAGAATTCTGAGGACATAAATATTTTCCACTTCCTGCATGAATGAATACAAAGCTTCTCTAACTTTGGTAGGGATAGTGAAGAAGCAAAATAAACTGAAATAACATAAATAAATAAATGAAATTTTTAGGATTATAATTATAATAGAACCACAATAAATCACACACATGCATATTTATAAATTTAAACTCATCTTGGAGGTCACACATAGGAAGGGCAATGATTTCAGTGCCCCACCCTAACTGCCTTATTTAAATAATTTATGAGTATTTTATTCCATTTATGATTTAAGCAATGTGTTTTCGTCTGATAGCAACTCTGACCTTGTATCGTAACAATAAATTGTAGCCATAATATCTGTATAAGGCTGTACATTGTTTTCGTTTCGCCTCCACTAAAGATACGGGCAGAAATTCTGTTTTTGAGAAGAGATGAGAAACACAAGAAAGCGTTCTCACAAAGAAGAAAGTTATTGAATCATCACGATCCTTAATTAAATAAATATTGCTAATTAGGGCGAGACTCGATAAATTTACACCCTCCTTCACAAAGCATCGGAGCCACTACCATATTTACTGCTCATAATTAGGTTATTACTAAGAAATTCCGTGTTAAATCAAGCTTTGGGGGAACTGTGAGAAATTGGTATGGGTGTGTGATGCGTTATGGCCCTAATTTTCTTAATTAATAATTACTATATACTAATTAATAATTATATATATATATATATATATATATATATATATATATATATATATATATATATATATATATATATATATATATATATATATACTATATTAAGCCATTACTGCATAGGTACACTCTCTCACACACATACAAACACACGCACACACATTTCTGGTTTGTGTTATATCTATACTATTCAATAAAGCTGAACATTTTGTGTATTTGAAAGCGCTAATTTTACTAGGAATTATAAAGTCTCTAGGCCAACGGTTGTGCAAGGAGGTGATTTGGCCGAGATCACGTTCAACCGCCAGGTTTTTCCCCCAATTAAGGGTACCCATTTTTTTATAGAGGCTGGGTGGTCCCCAGGAGGGTCTCCCGATCCCACAGCGTCGATCCACGGCTGATAACACAATAAATAATTATCTGCCACAGCTGGTCTCGAACCCAGGACCGGGATCATTGTAAATTAGTGCCTTACCACTGAGCTACTCCGCTCCCAAGCGATAATTCAAACTCCATTTTACTTTCGGTTCGCTAGAGACCAGCCTTAGCGGCGGACACAAACCCCTGAAAGAGAAAAGTGACGCAAGAGGTTAGGACAGGGGACCTACTGACCTTGCAGGGCACCGCGCTAGTGGGTTACGACATGGTGAAAGTGCACGCGGCCTCTCTATCGATGTCCTGTAGAAATAATCTTGGAGATAATATTTCCATTACCGATAGATAGGTCAACAAAACATTAAAAGCAATTAAGTTAATTGAAATGATAATTATATATAACCATAAAACAAAAGAGTGAACACAAAAAAAGAAAAACGAGAAATCCAGAATCAGGTTATTAGTAGAAGATTCATACTGCTAAAGCCTTAAAATTTCATTGGAGCTATGTTCCTAGCACACAACTCCTATGAAATACACTCTAATAGTGCTCTATGGTTATCGTTGTACAACTCTAATAACTGAATCGTTGAACGATCGTCGTGATAGTCACACAGAGGAAAACGTACCTTAACTCAGTCATAGATGAACAAAATAACACGAATGAAGACCAGAGATAACAGAATAAATTAATAGAAATAGTACATCATTATAATAATATATTTATTTACAAATTTACAGTAACTAAATGATTAATTTACATGGTTATGAATAAGCCAGTAGCGTAACTAAAACCAAATACACCCGAACATCCAAAGTACACCTCGATCCAAATCTTAAACATTTTTCACCTCAGATTCGAGATATTTAATACTACAAATACAAACACTAAATATTTGTTACCAGACATTAATGTTAATTATAAAAGTAGGCAAACACACACAAAAAATAATAATAATACAATTTTTATTTCAAAAACTCTTCATTTGCTATCGAAAACTATATTATATAAATTATTGTGCGAAATTATACTGCTCTCGTTTCCACCCTCTTCGGATCTTGACCTCCAAGAATAAAAGCAGTACCGATGGAAAAAAAAACATAAACTAAAAGAGCGAAACGCGTGTAATTAAACCGAAGTAACGACCGCGCTAATTTATTCCTGGTAAATTTAATTCAAAGAAATATTTGTTTTTAATTCGACATTAATTAATTTATTTTTAAAATTTTATTGTCTCTTCTTATTAAATATGAATTTAAATATTTTAGTAAAAATAAGCATAATAAAATTAGAATAACTTTGCACGATTAAGAAGGCAGAAGTATTTTGTTTTCTGTTTTGAACTTCTCTAATTATTATATATCTGTAACATTTTCAAATTTTAACAGGAGAGCAAAAAGAAGTTGAGATCCCACTGTATTACTAGTTTTGGATGGATATTGGTCAATCTCTATATTTGAATTGTTGCATATTTTATTACTCTTTTAGCTTATGATACTCTTATTACGATAAAATAAAAAAAACATCAAAATTTGACTTATGATAGTTTACCCCTGTTAAACAGAAATCTCATAAGTTATAAATGTGTTGTATGTAATATTCTTACATCTTCAATAATAATATGTATATTATTATTGTAATTATTTAATTAAGTATATTATTATTAATGAAGTATATTATTTATTTTATATTATTTTATTTAATTAAGTATATTAATTATTAATTAAGTATATTATTACTGTAATATTCTACACATTGCATTGGTATTGTCCTGGGGTTTAATAAAGTAGTAAAATTATTTTAAAATACATTGCTATAAAATAGTTATATTCCTATTGTATTTTATTCCATTTTAACTTATTAAATAAAATAATATCCAAGAATGGGTCTGCCCCCCAGTACAAAGTTGTAAAAAAACAAGTTTGTTGTTTCTTGACGAATTTTGTGATGAAACGTAAATAATTGTTAATAAAAATACCGTCGGCAAAATGTTGAAACCACTAACGTCCATAACTGTTTGAATTAGGGTTGTCTTATTTTTGCGTAAATTGCATGCACAATTAATAGTTAATTTTGGTTCGTCACAACCAACATGACACCTACTATTGTAATCCGATTTTGATGATCCAGCCTTTTCTTTCGCTTGCGCATGCACAAATTCATTTTTTTCACACACATTTATTTCGAAAACTGTTCTTCCGATTTAGTCCAAAGTTGGATGAAAGATGTAAATGAGTATAAAAATGGTTTAATATCAATTTTATTCAATTTCATCCACTACATTCGTTTACGCATGCGCAAACATAGTTTCCTTGGCACGCCTATATTTCGAAAACTTTTCTTCCTACTAGACCCAAAATTGAAGGAAAGTTGAGGATTATTGTGCAAATGGTCCCGTATCATTTTTACTAAATTACATCTACTACTTTCGCTTATGAATTTACAAAAGTATTTCTCTTGGTACACCTAAATTTCGAAAATGGCTTGTACGATTTGGTCCAAAGTTGGAGAAAAGTAGAGGGTTAGTGTTAAAGTACAAATTTGGTCAATTTCCATCAACTACTTTTGTTTATGCATGCACAAATATATCTTCCTTGGCACGATTATATTTAAAAAACGGCTCGTCGCATAGATTTTATTCTCAAACGACAAATCACATCTGCAGTTATATCGATGTCGTTTTTTGAAAAAGGCCTAAGCGCCATTTAGCAAACTTTACAAGAGACACATGAAATGATTTTTCCCCAAATAACAATATATATTTTTTTTATTATTGTTATTTATTGTATACAGTAGGAGTTCATTAAACCGGCGAAATCTTTATAATTACAATAAATTGTAAAGAATTCTAGCACTAGTTAAGGTCAGAGTGAGGACCGAGAGTCGTTAGTATTTGGTGCTTATGTCATCAATATTCGATTTTTAGACCATTTCCAATTTTTGCTTCGATAAATCGTGAGCGAAAATCGATATAGGAGGTGTTTACGACGCAAAATCAAAAGAAACCTAAATTTTTGGCGCTTAAGCGTTTTTCAAAAAACGAAGTCGATATGTATAATAGAAATAGTGAGAAAGCTACAGTGACCTACAAGACAGACGTTTTTCTGCTCGATAGTATAACTCTAGCTAGTTTATTCTATTTTTAAAAAATACCATCTCGATATGATAAAAATATATTTTTTTGAGCAATTTTTGTATCTTTTTAAAAAGTTAGGATTTGACAGTTACAGTGTTATCACACTTTTACAGGCGATATACTGTCAGTAATTTTTAAAACATTACAATACCAAATACCACATTAAACATTTATAACGATTTAAAGGTTTTCTGCCACTAAAAAAAAATCTGTGAAATAAAAAGGAATTGTATATTCTCTTTTGTATCTAGTAATTGTTATTATTACAAATTTTTACACCAACTTGTGGATTTGATCTAGGTTTACAATATTAGAACTGTGGTAAAATACAGTAAGGCAGGCTAGGCAGCGATGAGGCAGAGTGCAGCTAATGCAGTAGCTAATTTAGTTAGCAAGCTAATGGACTCGCCTCGTGAGGCTGCCGAGCGAGCAGTCTCCATCAGCTCCTGTCTCTATCGCTATATATTTTAAACTAATGTAGGTGACTACCTACAGTATAATCGACTGATTATACTCTGCAATAGGCAGCATTGATTTGATGCTGCTCTAACAATTTAAAAAAAATTATTTCTTGCCAAAAAATTAGGATAAAGCATTCATCATATAATCTACTAAGACACTGAAGCAAGAATGGAATATGACATTAAAGCACTCATTTTCCTCACTATATATCTCAACGTTTCCCTCTGAATTATTGAGCGTTAGTTAGTTAGTGAACGACTAAGAAAGAGTTTTTTAATGATAATACTAATTCTCGGTGAACGCAGAAAGGTTGAAACCTCCATAGGCATGGAAAGGATCATTACCAATTTTCGATGTATCCTAGAAATTTTGTGAAAGTGTTATTGTAATAGAACAGTTTATTTGGATCTGAAAATAAATATGGACAACCAAGGGGGGGGGGGGGGAAGAGGGGCCCGTGACATTTCAACATGGGATTGATAAATTATTTTCCATTTCTATAATTTTGTTTTTATTGAAAGCTAGTTTCAAATGTTATACATTCATCGTCAGTTCAAGGTTTTTAGTAGATTATATCAAACAGAAAAGGTTACATTGGTTTGTTCTCGCACTGAACTAGTAATGTCGTTTCCATTACTATTTCAGTGCGAGAACAAACCAATGCAATCTTTTCTGTTTGATATAATCTACTAAAAACCTTGAACTGACGATGAATGTATAACATTTGAAACTAGCTTTCAATAGAAACAAAATTATAGAAGTGGCAAATAATTTATCAATTCCTAATTAGATTGATCCTTCTATTTAGCGATTGATAAATTATTTGTCACTTCTATAAATTTGTTTTATTGAACACTAGTTTCGAATGCTATACATTCATCTTCAGTTCTAAAAACACACAAAAAATTCAAAAATAAGCAATTCAAAATATAGTTTGGTATTATTATACATATTAAATTAAATTTAATATAAATTATAAAACATTTATGAATTATGAATTTAATTAAGACAAGAAATCAAATACAGGTTGGTACTCTAATACATCTTGGTAACTGAAAATGAATGTATAACATTCGAAACTAGTTTTCAACAAAACAAATTAATAGAAGTGGCAAATAATTTATCAATCCCTAATTAGATTGATCCTTCTATACCGTCAAGTGACTTCAACATAGTTTCCAGCGATGCACCAAGAAAAAAATCAAGAATAATGCATGGATCTGGATGCTGCACACTATAAAATTCAAGGAGCTTTTCGTCGATTTATTGGAAAAAATTTAAAATAAAATAGGAACCATAAATTGTTGTATTGGTCAGTTTCGACAAAATGTAAAGTTCGGGTTTGAAAATGAATTTGAATAATGATAAAAGATGTATCTCTGTTTAATAATAAAAAATAATTACCTAACTTCTTACACTGAGGGCTCATAGGATCACCAAAAATAAAAACAACGAGAAAAAAAAAATTCAAGTATAAATAAATAAAATTAACACGTTGGAATAAATTTCATCTAAATTTTATTCAAAATTCATTTTTAAGAGCAAAAGAAAATAGTATATAATATACATAATAATAAATCATAAATGAATAAATTTTATATGGGAATAAAATTAAACTGGCAATTCCTTGTCAAGACTGGCAAGTCCTATAATTAATAACAGGACAAATATAGTGTCTAACAATTAATTCGATAATCCATATATGAGAAGAAAATGGCTGAGAAGAATGGCTACAATCATAGAAATAGAGATCCCCAATGTCTAAAATATGCAAGAAGTTGTTGCAGAGGATACAACAGCTTAACTAAACCACGCAATAGAAGATTAAGCGTTGCACTTCATCATTTTCAGTAATTGATTAGTTTCGGGGGAAACTATTAGGGCGTTCGAAGAATTGGGACTTTCTGATTATATAATAAAAGCTGAACGAAAAAGCCGTGGTGCTTGGAGCACCACTAAGCTCTTTCGGCATAACTACTATTATTCAGCCTCAGTCTTATCCAGCCACAATTGCTATTCATAAAGGAATAGAGGAGGATATCCTGAAGTATGCGCCTCCCTTCTGGTACAGGAACACAGGTAACAAATCGACTCAAAGGACGGCTATGCTAAACAGAGTATAAAGGTCAACTTTGCATTAAGCCTTGCAGGTACTGGAGGAGGCGATAAGTAAAGTTAAATTGTAAACCTAATACACTTATACCGAAAGTATTTCGGTATAAGTGTATTAGGTTATTCAACACTTCAATTCAACAAAATTTATAAATATTTTTCATTTGTTATTTTCAATAATGAGCCTATGTAATGAACCATGAAAAAATAAATTTACCTCCTGAGGGCAGAGTGTGAGGATTTACACGACAAGATAGGTAGAATCCAAACATCAAATAAAAAAATATAAAAACATCTAAATAAAGTTTAATCTCTTGAATGGATAACCCGACTTTGTTGCTTTTTACTTCCTCGTAATAAGAATTGTAATCGCGAAAATTTTCGGTTTTCAGATTCAACGTTAATACCCATTCCTAAATCCATTTTGACTAGTTTCGTCGTGACGTATGTATGCACGTTCGCTCGTATCTTGTATAACTCAAAAACGGTTAACCGTAGAAAGTCGAATTTTTTTTGCTTGGGATTATTGTAGCATTTAGTTGTGAACCTCCCTTTTTGATTACTACATGAACATCGAAAGTACTTTACTTGAAGGTAATAACAGATTTCCTCAAACATTATATTAAAATTTAATGAAAAAAATCTCAAATTTAAAATATGAGACTTATATATTAATAAAAATAACATACTAGACTTTGGTTGAAATTGGCAAACTGGAAGTGGTACTTTACTAGGTTGTTACAAAAGTCCTTGTACATGAACAGAAACCTTAATTCCTCTCATAATTATCCAATAAGAATGTTTTTGTTCCTATTATTTATGTCAATGTTTACTTTGATTAATCCTTTAATTCCTTGTGATTTGAATTGGCTTTACATTTTTAAAACGCACGTGCAATGTCAGAAAAAGAAATTGTGATTCCTGGTATTTTGAGACATTACTGGAAAAAAGGTTTAAGCGCAAAGGCAGCCGCCGAAGAAATTTGTGCCATAGAAGGAGAGTCAATTATTCCTCCCAATTATTTCTGTCCTTCGCACAACCCAGTTCAGGTCGCCCATCGGTCGTTGAAGATGACAATCTTCTTGAATGTGTGAACCTGGGCCCACATGCGACTTAGGATATGAAAATTATACGTTAATATAAATAACATACTAGATTTTGGATAAAATTGGGAAACCGGAAGTGGTACTTTATTAAAATGTCATAATAGTCTTTCACCAAAAATTATACAAAACTATAATACTATACATCTCAAATCTGATGTATAAGAATTCTGGATCAATATAAATAATATGCTAGAGTTCAATTGAAATAGTATAACCGGATGTGGTACTTTACCTGAAACTGGTTTTCTTTTTTTAAATCCCGCCTTCTTAGAAGGGTATTACGAATCGTGCTAAAATACACGAATCGAGATTTTCATGGATAAGCACGTTTCAAGGTCCGTACTAACATTTTTATAATGGTGTGTGTGTAGACGTCACGACGATGAGTGTTGTTTTTGAGATACTGCTGTCTTCGGAAATTAGTAACAAAATTGAGGATCACTTTTTTGAGCCACAGATTTATACGAGTAGTTTGATAGGCTTACAAGGCAGTTATGGATTGTCCACATCAGATTTTTTTGTTTTGTTTTGTAGTATTCGGTTTCGATGCCTGCTGCCAAATCGGCCACCCTGTTCACAATAGCGGCTGCGCAATAGCCGGAAAACGTGCTTTTCTTATCGTGCTTTTCTATCGTGCTTTTTGCTTTAGACTCCAGCGCCAAAACGGCCAAAAACGATTTTAATAAAACGCCTAAAATCTTCTCCTTCAAGCATTTTACCGCACATATCTATGTATGTAAAACCCCGAAAAAAATTAGGACAAATATTTAACACGAAAAGAAATTTTTTTATGCGCATAACTCAAAAAGCTTAAAAGTAACTTTTATTCATGATCATTTGAAAGGGAATTAAATTCTCTTAAAAAAAAAAAAAAATATATAAGAATCGGACAAGTATTAGCAAACATATACAGTATTTGAGGTTTTACCCATATTCTTGGTTAAAAATTACACCTTTGTAATCGACCAAGAAACAAATTTTTTTTTTCCTTCTCCCCCTCAAAATTTTAGATTTTCGGTTTCAAGAGATATTTGTGATATACAGCTCTTTGGAAATAATAAACCTTAAATAAATAAAGTGAACAAAGTAGAATCAAATTAGTAAACAAAATATAAAGATCATCATCCTATTTCTTCTAGCAAGGTCAAGACGAAGCCTTGGTCCAATCTACATTGAAAGCAGTTCTTTAACCTCATTCTCAGAGATCTAACCCACAAAAGTCCAAAAATAAATTTCGTAAGAAATTTTAGGTCAAGGTTGTATTTTATGTGTTTCAAGTTGGGTAATTCATTTCGCATTTACCCAAACTTCTTGTGAGTTTTTATAATCTTTCGTCTAAATGTTTTGATCGGTATTCTTTTTTAACAAATTGATTTAACAACTCTTATAAATAAGTTTATGGTGAATCATTTAAAGTCTTTCGATTAGACAATTCGAGATTTTAGATGATGAGAAAACTTCTAGTTCACGTTATTATTTATTTAATTCGCAGTATATACAAAAAGAGCAATAAATCACTAGTGATTTATTAAATATAATTCATATCTAGATATGAATTATATTTTTTTAAATAAATTAATTTAAACGTCGATTTCGGTGCTACCTCGGTCATAATAAAATATGGATGATTCAAGGTATGTTAGAAATAATAAGGCTTCAAGTGTTTCATAATTTTTATTTACTTTTTCATGTTTTGGGATTCACATCCTATCTTCAGAACTTTTTTTTATTACAATCATTTCCTCTAGTCTATCCTTTATCTATTGACAAATATTTGTATACATCAAAGAACATTTCTTAATTGTCACAACAGAGGGCACATATGACAATAAAAAATGTTTTGAAGATAGGGTTTGAATCTGAAAACATGAACATATAAATAGAAACCATAAAACAGTGCAAGATGTAATGAATGATTTATTACGATCCAATTTACGAAATTTATTTTTATATAAATGAATTTCTAAGTAAGGTAATGTGGGTTATATGCGCACTATATTTTACAAAGTTCGAATATAAATTAATGCAAAATCATTATTTTTGAAGCTATATTTTCCTCTTTTTAAAAATTTCCCTTAGTCGATTATCTTTAAATATTGCATTGAAGCCCATGTTTCAATCACGTCAATTGATTCAATGCAATAGTAACTCGTACGCAATTGTCCTAAACTGAAGGGGTAAGTGCGTGTGAGGTATCTGGAGGGCTCGTATTCAAGCAGCAGCAAATATGAGGCAAGTGCAAAATAGTTCGGTCTCCGGAGAATTATTTTACTCATCAATCATCGAAAAAAATTAAAGCTTGTCTGAGACTCACATTTTACAATGATTACTGAATTTTAAAATTAGGGTGTGGAATATCTGATCAGTCTATCAGTTATAAGATCAGTTCATAACTGTTCTAACAAATATGAGCTAATTGCCCTTTGGTAACTCTTGGACATATACATTATATGCATAATCATGCAGACTAAAAGAAAGTAATCCTGAAGAAGGAGAAACAACCCCGAAACGTGGATACAGTTGGATAAATAAAATACATGTAAGAAAAGAAGAATAAAAATGTATGGAATTTCACCTTTGCTAACTGTAAATAAATACAACTAAAGATTTTACAAACATTTATATCTAGCATATAAAGTCGTCAAAGGTAATGGAGAGTGATTAAAAATGCATAAACTTAAATGATTGTTGTACCTAGTTAATAATTTATCCTTTTAAATTATTTAATGGAAAATGAATGCTTCCATGAAAAATAAATCCAAAGAATTTCCATAGAAAAAAATGAAAACATTTGAAATATATTTTCAACTTTACAAACCATAAATATATATTTGCGCAGACTCGCAGTATTACAAATGTAAAAAAAATTTTTTGATTGTGCTTTTGTGAGAGAAAACAAGAAGAAGTGCTGAAAATATTTTAAGTATGTAGTGTTTATTTGAATTCCTTAAAATTATCTTACAAAATGAATAATTATTATAGGGTGGTAAGTAAAAGTTATGTGAAGCGCGCACCACACTAGATTAAAAAAACAACAACATTATTTTCACTATTTTGACCTTTTGTACTATCTGTATATTACTATACTGTATAATACCATTTTTTTTTATATGATCTGAACAGTCCTGTTTTATTAAAATTTATTCTACAAAATTTTCTCGAATTTAGTTTAGTAGCATGAGCAAATGTTTCTATTTAATCTCTTCACAAAGTTTTGCGTATACTGGATATAATCTGCATTGTTTACAAAACAAAGAAGAAGAAACGACCTCTGAGAGCAGTGAGGCGAGAGAAAGGAACACGCAGTAACTCAAGGCTAAAGAGGAAGAAGATAAAATAATGCAAGGAATGTTAACAACTCCAGCCAGCAGGTGGTCCAAGCTACAGAGCGGTGGCTCCAGAATACAGATGGCTCTGCGGGAACTCAACTCCAGCACAACGAGCCTTTAATATTCTTCTAGTGAAAGTATTCAACATTCCTAGATCCCGATGACTCAACGGCAGTGGCTTCCTTGTGTCATTTCATCGCGGTAACCACAGCCTGCTTTCAAGGGTATATTGGTTGGCTTCTAGAGAGCTGTTCAAATCAAAAGCGAATGGACAATAGCAATGTTAAAAATTGATCGTATGATTAGCTGAATGTGAAACAGCTGTATTCTTATAACTTTACTTAACTTTTAATAGTTTTTACCAATTTTCTCTATCTAGGTAGTCGAAGTGTATTTCTTTTGAAATTGACAACAGCCCTGTCATTTATAAAAAAAATCGTAACCCAAAATATGCTTAGTATCAAACACTATGATCGTACAAACATTTAAAAAATAGATACACATATCGAATTGAAAACTTCATCGTTTTAAAAAAATATATTAGATAGAAATTAAATACAAAACATGCTTGGTTCGGAGATTACTAGACTGAATGTAAATATATTATTAAGGTTTAAATGTGTTCAAGATGATTCATTTTATTTTTCTTAACTTAATTTTTTTTGTATCTAAGTTGTTTACTTATTTTTTTATTATTTAATTTATCTATCTATTTATTTTCAATTGTTATATGTATAAATATATGGTTTCACTTATTTTTATAATTTATTTTTAAATCATTTCTATTTATTTTTATTAGTCTGTATAATGTATAAATGATTACCGATATCAGATTCTTTACGTAATCATACTTACTTTTATTTTGTGTCTTCATACTAATAAAGCGGTATATATATAATTTAAATATATATAACTTATATATATATATAATTTAAGAAAATATATTATATAATTCAGAATCTAGAAAATAAAGAAATGCCATATTCTAGAAATCTCACCGATACTATACTAACAATCTATTAATTGGTTTACAGCTTCCAAGGCTTCCTGGTTATGTATGTAAAGGTAGATAATGAAGACCAAATAGGGGTGACAGAACACCTTAAAGTATACTAGCAGTGTTCAAACAAAAGAGAAAAAGTTAAAACGTTGATGGTATAGTGGAACAAAAAGGAGACAGGTTAATTGTAGTTTTATGTACATTTTACTTGAAAGAAGAGTGCTACAAAACGAAAATTTTTGTTTTTACTTTTTTTGCTTGGAAAATTTCTATTGAGGTTTATTTCTTTGAAAACCAAATCTCAGATATTTAGTTTCAATATTTACTGCAATAAAAAATTACCGTTAGTTTGACTATTCTAAGTTAATAGCGAAACATAATGGCTTCCTTCAAACTATGATTAGAGATTAACTTTATAAAGACTATTAATAATCAAGACATTAAAAATAAAGATTTTTAATGTTTTAATTATATCATTGTTATGCTGGTTAGTTGACAAAAAGTATCAATTTTTCTTCTACATGAATAATTGAAAACATCATTATTCATATTAATAATATTATTTTACAATTTAAAATATTGAATACAATTTTGAGTTGATTTCAATTTTCAAATTCAATTTAACAACGAAAAATTAAAAAAAAAAAAAAAAAAAAATCTACCTAGCTCTATGCGCAATAAAGATATTTTTTAAACCTGTACCACTACAACCCGATAAGGGTCTTGGATTCAGTACTTGGTAAGGACCGTAGTGTTTCTAGGCCAACGGTTGTGCAAGGAGGTGATTCGGCCAAGATCACGCTCAACCGCCAGGTTTTCCCCCAATTAAGGGTACCCATTTTATAGAGGCGGGATGAGCCCCAATAGGGTCTCCCGATCCCACAGGGCCGATCCACGGCTGAATACAGAATAAATAATTATCTGCCTCAGCCGGCCTCGAACCCGGAACCTTGAGATTAGTAGCGCAGTGCCTTACCCACTGAGCTACCGCGCTCCCTAAAGATATTTAAAAAATAAATAAATATAATAAAATTCGATTAACAGGTTAATAAAAGAGTATTTTTATCCAAAAACTCTAAAGGAGCTTGCACTCTCCATGTTTTATGAAAAACCCACAATTGATTCATGGTTAAATGATCAAAAATTAAGATTAATTTTTTTACAAAAAAGGCAACCAGTATTGACTACGAATAGGGCCGAATTGATGCTTTATCATTGAGGCGGAGGACAACCTATGTAACCTGTGTAAACACATATAAGATAGCAACTCTATACCAATAACATACATATATCGAAAAACCAATAAGTATTTCTTTATAGTAGGTACCTACTTATTAAAATAGATTAAAAAAAAAAAAATTGAAATGGATATAATGCTTAATGGGCCATAAATGACCTCTTTTCCATCGGTGATCAACAGACTCGAAACGGTTTATATCATATTAAGATGTTTGTATCTAAAAACTATTATTCAATAATTGATTTTCCTCAACAAAAAAAAAATTTAAGTTTTAGTAAAAATATCAGGAATGGTCTGATAACTGGCAAGCAATCATCTGCTAGTTTCTCGATATAATAGCCAGAATGATTGGAAAGAATAAGAAAAAAAATATTTTCATTCTACCATTCTTTGGCTGAATCAATAGAAATATTTCAAGTGAAGTGTTTGACTTTACTTTCTCCCCCACCCATCCAGGTTCGTAACAGTAAGGCTCACGGTTGGAATCAATTTTCTCTCCAGGCCTACTTATGTATTCCCTTATTTTCAAATGACTATTCCAATGCTTAGTGGAAAATTTTTCTGAAGAGTTGTGGTATAAAGAGTCCAAAGAAGTTGCTTTAAAAAAAACTATCGTTCTCCTAAAGTATCTACAGAACCGGCTTCAAGAAAACATTAGCTCTTCGCTCCCCAGTCCGATAATAAATAATCTTCACTCCCGAGTGCAGATAATTTATTTATTATGTTATATCAGTCATGGATCGCCTCTAGGGTCGGGAGACCCTCTTGGTGTTTTATAAATATGTACCTGATCCATCTATGGCGAAAAAAACAGACGGGTGAGCGATTTTCTGACCGATCATTTTTTTTTATTGTGGTTTACGGTCAGTGTAAAACGGACACAGTGTCTAGAAATATAGGCAATTAAATGCAAATCCATGTTATGACTTCATTTCAATATCTAATGTTCATTTCAATGGTCCACTCACACCACTTTCCTTGCCGCTGCAAAGTCATATACAAAAATTGTTGCTTAGCTAATGGCTTACATGTGCGATAAGTGGATTTTTATTTTATTATTTTCAGTATTGAACCTTTATGATCGACCAAGTAAAAAAAATAATGTAATCTCCTCTCAAAATTTGAGATTTTACATTTCAAGAAATGTAGAATCCAAATATCGACTAAAACAAATATCCGTCTATCCACCGTGCGCCGTCCGTGGCTTTACTCCGAGATTACTGAATCGATTACCTCGAGATTTGGCACCAAAATCACATGTCACCCCAGGATGATCCTCGGAACTCGGCATTACTATTCGACTTTTTCTTAGGTCTTTAAAAATAAAAACCTATATATAGAAGCTTTTGGTTGATTATTTTCAATAATGAACCTTTGTAATAGACCAAGAAAAATTTATTTTTGAACCCCCTCTCAAACGTTTAGGTATTACGTTTCAAGATAGGTAGAATCTAATAAGATTTCCCTCACAACGAAAAAAAAAATAGGAAATCGGACCAGTATTTACTGCGATATAGCGTATTAAACTCTGTATATTAACTGCCCGGAGCGTAACCCTTGGCCGTCTGAATTATCAATTGTGGGCTCCCACCTTCCTCGTGTCTCTCTCGACTTTATTCTTAATTGGATCCATCCTCCATTTCCATCAGCTTCTTGGTCTTCCCCTTTTCCATTTCTCTCTGAAATGCGCTCTCAAAATTTTCCTCTATACTATTTCACCCTCCATTCTGATTACAGTTCCTGTCCATATCTTATCCTACTTGCTTTGATATAGTTTTTTTTTTTTCGAATACTCTCTTGTTTATGGCAATTATCTTGAGACAGACCATCAAGTTTCCAGTCCATAGGTGACTACTGCTCTTACATGAGATTTATATAATTTTAATTTCGTTGCGCTAGACAACAGTAGAGGCTTTGGATTTGCGTAGTAGGCTTTATTACTGCCCATTATTCTGCTGTCAATTTCTTTCCTGAACGGAAGATATGTTTTGTAAAATTCTGTACATGTTTCTATGGAAACCGGTTCGCCTTTGATTAATTATTTGATAGCTCGAAAACGTTACATCTCCCGGAACATTCCAGATTCTCATTTATAAGGTAATCTAATTGTCTGGACCCAAAACCAAAGCGATGAGGAAAGTTGTGTGTACGGGCACATCAGATATCTTTTAAATATAAGTATTTGGAAATAATAAACCATTGTGTAATAATTTACAGCGTTTTTACGTTTAGCTTTATATACTATCACATCATAGCCCACAACAATCAAATATTGTAAAAAACAATGTAATCAAATATTATAAATCATGTAATGCGAAACTAACTATATAACATCAATAACAATTTAATAACTTTATTAGAAAATAAAAAATAATAAATGGATTTTCATTTTGTTCTCCAAAAAGAACACCTCTAGATAAGTCACTAAACATAAATAACTAGAGTTCGGTTCCTCAATCAGGCAAAGTAACTTGAAATGGCCCTAAATTCAAAGTTGTAACGGAAGGAACACGCCTAAGGGAATTTTCCTGAATATATGCCGATATATGTTTCGGCTTTTCTGGAAATATTATTCATCTTTTCATCAAAAGAGCACTCTGCTATAGCTAGTCCCAAAGCTCAGGTGGACTATGACATCTCTTCGTGATTAACGGATTCCAACATTAATCAAGTCATAAAAATTAAAGATTTAGATGTATTGTAAATAAATCCTTGCATAGACGCAATGCGATCACCTGATGTATCCAAATGTTTAAGCGAAGTTTAATACGTAGCAAATTTGTGGATATCATTCACTTGGAAGAATTATTCCACAATAAGAATTGTGCTTGGAATGTGAGGTATATTTCTTTGAGAATAAATGTCAGATTTTTAGTTTCAATATTTACCACAATTAAAAATTATTATTATTTTAGCTATTATAAGTTCACTAGTCAAACATAATGACTTCCTTTAACGAGTGTTTAGGGGGTAACTTAATAAAAACTGTCTTGATAAAAATAATAATAAATTGATTCGTTTAATTAATTAATAAATTCATGTTTTAATAATATTATTGTTAGGTGGCCAAAAACATTTAATAGTTTGCTTCTATATGAATTATTAAAAACTGCATTATTTGTGTTAAAAATATTATTTTGTACTTTAATGCATTTACTAAAATTTTTTTTTTTTTCAAGTTCAATTTATTGTTAAGTAAAAAACTTTTTACTAAACAATAAATAAATAAAAATCTTCAAACATTTCCCTTTATAATACATAAGCTGTAAAGAAGCTTGTAATATTTTTTAAGGAAAAACTACCACAATTTGATTCATGATCATGTTTAATTGATCAAAAAATTAAGATTATCTTTTTTTTTTTTTAAACAAAAAAGGTAACTTGTCAATGTTTATCAGTGAGTTAACTACCAAATGGAATAGTACTATTTTAGTTTAAACGTGAATAAGTGTTAAGCACGAAAACGAATTATGTCAAAAAATAAGATGGAATGCATGTAGAAATAAAAAACGGTATTCTGGCCAAATTATTAAAATTAAGATAAGGAACTTGTAGAAATGGATGGATTCAATATTATATGATATGGTTAAATATAAGTTATATGTTATTTCAAGTATACAAAACTTAAGGGATAGAATGTTCCTATCTAATACATGTTATATTACAAACCACTTAATAGTTAGATTAGAACACATATTCCTTGCTCTAATAGTTCCTGAAACTACTTAAGAACAAGACCATAATATATCTCAATCATGATATATCTCGCACAAACTGACGTAATCATGAAGCTGTAAGATATTAATCTCGTAGACATGACACAGTTATCAGATACTCCTTACTCGAAAAATGGACAAGGAGCTGGCCGATTCCATTCAAAGACCAATAAATGAATGAGATTCACAGCCTTCTGCGAAAAACCGGAAATCGTTCCTTCGTCGCTATTTCCCTACAGGAAACTGAACAAATAAGGTTCTCTTAGCCGGAGCGAAATTATATTCGTGTCAATTCCGTCAATCTGCAGATTATTTAATTCTTTGTGCACTTAGTGATCGAAATCAATCAATTATAACACCCTGGCTTTGGCATTTCCTTATTGGAAAACAAATTCGTTTTCAATTTAAATAGATAATCCAGGTGCCGAAAAGATTAGTCCTAATTCTGCCATTTACGAACGACCATTCATATTCGATAGATAAAGAATAAGAATGCAGCCCAGGCCCAAGATTGATCAACAAAAGCTACTATACCTCAATATAGAATAGTAATATTATTTATATTTAAATCTTACTATATGATATGACTGAGAATGTTTGGGCGCCAAATAAAAATTGTCTACACTGTTGACCATGATTTAATTGTTAATAAATTCTTTCTTTTGTGATTTTTTTTAGGAACTTTTTATTTGGAATTTTATTAATGAAGGGTCACTAAAAGTTTATTTTTTAACACTGTTACATAAATTTCCATAAACAGGAAGAAAATGGACGTTATCAGTATCAGGTTATGAGCGAAAACAACACAACATATAGACAACAGAGAACGTAATTAAGTAAGTGCTTCAACGTGTGCTTTCAAAATAATCAAGATCAAGGACTTTTGTAACTCGAATGAGAAGATAAAAACTGAAATTTGGGAGATTCAAATGACCGAGTAACCGATAAAATAACCGGTTCGGTTTAAAATACATAAACCTCAAATATTTAAATACGGTTTATGCATTGTTCATTCCATAATAAGTCGAGTATCTTTTAAATTAATAATGTTTAAGAGCTTAAGAGGTAAGGAAAATTATTGAATGGAGTCAGTTTATAAGAAAATAAATACTTCGTTGAGCTATTAAGTAGTGATGAGCCAAACGGCAAAAAGATAAAATGGAAGACAGATTGCGGAGGTTGATGGAGCATGTATGATTGCAGCCTTGATTTGTCCTAACCGACCATCATTGTCATTGTCCCAATCGTCTTTTCAAATCATCCTCCAATCATTTGTGCTCCATTGCGGTTTGCAGTCGTCATTTCGAGAATATTTACGAAACATTCAAACCTTTATTATTTAATCTTAGTTCAAAAAGAAAAAAAACATCACATATTTATGATTACTTTTCAGAATATTCCAATCTAAGCATCACGACATTAGCAATAAATACACTATAAACAGAGGATTAGTTTGGAAAATGAAGAAAAGAAATTAATTCAACGACTAATTTTATGTATAACACCTATTCTCCATGGTCACTCACCCTGACGGTGTTCTGTTGTGACTGCGAGACAGTGTAGAAGTGGGGCAGTTTCCTTCTATACACGCTGTTAGTAATCCTGATGACAGTCAGTTGGGAAAATGGCGGATGTAGTACAGCTGACTGAGCACTACACTAACAGAACAGCTGATGCCATGATTATTTTAATTTTGACAAAGCCAACTTAATTATAAAAAAGGAAACAAAATATCTAGAAATCTAATTTCAATAACTAATTTAATTTAAACTAAATTATTATTATTATTATTATTATTATTATAATAAATGTTACAAAAATCTGAAATATATAGTTCTTATTCCACCAAGAATTGGATAACGTCAAAAAGTTGGATTGTTTCGACTAGTTCAGAGATAATCAAAATAACAATATATGAAAACAATATTTTCCCACACAATCATCATTACAGTTGATATGGTGAGACGATTTACAGTGAAGGCATGCGTATGCATGCAGCAGTTAATATGACAGTAGCTGTCACTATAACGACAGCTACTGTCAACTATCACGTCAAGCCTGAATGTGCAACAGTACTATCATTAATTTACTAACCACTGTCGTGGTAGTGTTAATGCACTGTCACCGGGTGAAGTTATAATCCATACTTATGATTACATGCCGTGGTGCCGTGGAGAGAATTGGGGCGAGAGTCCCACGATCCTTCGGGGGTTACCACAAATGGAAGCTAAATGAACTTTTTTAGTGCATAAGCAGGCTTAGAACATACTTTAATGAATACAAAGTTATTCATATTCAAATCTCCACCAGTCAGCCCTATAGTACGAGATAGATGCAAATGATGAGCAACTAATTTAATTATCAAAGTAGAAAATTCGCTTGCTTACTTGAGCAAACTTAATTGGAATAATTAGCCGACAACTAGGTGAATCTTAGTTTGAAGGGTTGTTTGCCATTATATCAGAGTTACCATGTTTGTATTTTGTTTGCACATATACTCAAATATTCCATCTAGAATTAGTCGTAATAATTTTGTGAACTTCATTAACGATATTTTAAAATTGTTAAAAACATCCAAAAGGTTTCTTGTGGATATAGCTCTAACATGCGTTTGAAATTCACATTTTGGTTTATTATTTTTAATATTAGACCTTTGGAATCGGCTAAGAAAGAAAAAAATGTAATCCCTCTCTTCAAAATTTGAGGTTTTACGTTTCAAGATACACTAATACAATAATCGAATAAAAATCCGTCTGTCCGCCGTCCACGGCTTTTCTCTAAGACTACTGGACCGATTTTCTTGAGATTCGGCAACATAGTCACAAGTCACTCCAGAATGATCCGCAGAACTCGATATTACCATACGTCATTTCATTTCAAAATGGCGGTCGATTAGAGATTTTATAAGTCCATTACTCGGCCATTTATAAAGATATAGGGAACATGTTAAGTGGTTTAGAATCAGCAAACTAAGGCATTATATAAATAAAAAATCCATATAACTGCTTTTGGTTTATTATTTTCAATAATAGACCTTTGTAATCGACCAAGAAAAAAAATTTAAACCCCCTCAAAATTTGAGGTTTTACGTTTCAAGATATGTAGAATCCAAATATCAAATAAAAAAAATCCGTTTGTCCAATTTTTTTTATTTTTTTTTATGGTCAATCGAAAAGTAGTTAGTATGGTAGTGAAAATTCCCTACAAAGAAAAAAAATCATTAAAATCGGAGAAGTATTAGCTATGATATAGCACAATGAACTTTGTAGGCTAATTCCTCGGCTGTAGTGCTCAGTATGGCCCATTGTCTGATCCCTAAACCAAAGCGGTATAGAAAGTCCTATGAACGGACCAAATAACGGCCAGATATTTTTGAAATTTACTCATTGAAAATAATAAATCACTATGTTATAATTTTCAGCGTTTTTTAGATGTAGAAATATGCTTGCATTTAGGATATTTGTTTATTGCTGATACTTATTATGTTTTTTTATTTAAAACCACTTATAAAACACTTGATAAAGTTATAATCCTGCATTTAGAAAAAAATACTTTAATAGTGGCATCTCCACGACCAATAGATGAAACACTTCACATGCTGAATTAAAATTTGTCAATAGATTAGGTACTTAATTACAGATGTCTTTAGTCACTCCATTTTCTACGTACCAATTTAAATTATCAAATTAAGTAGATAAAATGTTATAATCGATGGCGTGAAGTACCTATTAACCTTAATGGGTTTAGGCAGATGTCCATTTTTTATTTTTATTTTGATTATAAGATCCACACTTTGAGTTTCGGATTATTTATGTTTTTATTTTTAGAAAACTAAATCCACATCATGATCCAAACTGATTCTGGAATTTCCTTCCAACACAAGTTAAATTTTACACATTCATAAGAAAATAGTAAATAACTTAATTAGTTAATTATTTGTTTAGTATTTTATTTAATTTATTTATCTGTATCACTATATCATTGTATTTAAATATCAAAAAGAGGTGAATGTGCCAAAGAAAGAATATGCACATCTATTTCAAATCTCCTAAAGGCCATAAGGTCCTAACATAATAAAGAATCAATCATGGCCTTTGGTAAATAATAGTTTGTTTTTTTAACATCATATGTTTTATACGTTCAAGAACTTTACGTCATTATTTGTGACGCTGGAATACGTTTTCTGAAAATTAGTGTAAATTATTTTGAAATTATTATTTTTACCAGTTCTGTTTTGTTTTTTTTATAGTGTTGTTTCTTTTCAGATCGTTACCATTTTTTTGGAGGAAATTAGGAATTGTCTTCTACAGAAGATAATGCAATGAAATATTTCCAAAATTCGAGAATGGTCATGATATTTCCACTCCATAAATAATTAAATTTTAATTACAAGAAAGGCCCCGACTGAAAAGGATCCGTAGTGGGTTTGTTTATCTCTTGAGCGAGCGTAGCTAGTGACAGTCAAGAGCAGTGATCAAATTAAAGCGGTAATAATTTTAATAATCCCAATGAATACGATTTTTTTTAATTTAAAAAAAATAAAAATTAGCACCACAATAACAAAACAAAAGTTTGCAGTTCGAATGGAGAGAGTTATTTTTACTTTTTTACCAAAGTGTTTTTGGTCTCCTAAAAAATAATTTTAGCTTTTATGGGTCCTTAAACCATTAGTTTAACGTTCTCAATAAAATGACTTTAATATCAGCAGTTGAATTAAATCACCAACGCCAATAAAGGACAATAAAAGTGATACTTACATGGACTTTCTATTCCTAAAATAATTGTTATTATTTAAGTATATAAAAGCTATAAGCTCAAAGATTTATAAATTAAGATATTAGTTTAATAAATTAATAAATGAGAAAAAATTGTGCCTTCATGATAAAGTGACCTTTCAAAGTAACCTAAGCAATGCGGGTGAGGTCGACCTTCCTACTCTCCCTTCCCAATCTCTTAATAGAAAATTCCCTAGAGTCTTCCTTTGCTATTAATTTTCACACCAGGTTGAAAGAAAGGATCTCATTAACGGGGTAAATTGGATCTAACAAAGGGCTCGTCCCTACCCCTCAGGCAAATTAAATATGCTCCATTCATGTTCTTCCACTCTAGCAAGCAAAGTTAACATATCATAATAATTAGAGTTAGCCTATCACAAGCAAAAATAAAAAGATCATAAAATCTACAAATAATATATTTTAAAGGCTTTGGTATAATGATCACAAAACACTGAATATTTTTCCTCTTATCTTCATAAATGGCCATGATAAGGGCATATGAAGGCTCTAATTGGCCGCCATTTTAAAACGAAAATTATTCGAGGTTCGAGGATGATCCTGGGATGACTTGAGACTTTCGTACCAAATCTCAAAACAATCGGCCAAGTAGTCTCGGGGATAAAGGCAGCGGACGAGTTAAAACTTATTTTTTTTCTTAGTCGATCACAAAGGTTCATTATTGAAAATAATAAACAAAACTTAATTCAATTAAAAAACATGTTACATTTGAGGTTCTTCATCTACTTGTAACCTATTCATTTTATTATTATTTTCTATATCATTTATTTTTTAAACAATGTATTTAATTTTTTTTTTTTAACACTTATTAACAGACTGAAAAATTTATATCATTCCAAAATAAATATCTTTCCAAAGTTATAAGTACAAATTAAAAAATTTCCAATTTTAATTTTTTTTATTAATTGAAATGATTTTCCACACGAAGCCTGAACCTGACAAATGAGCTGAGTGTTTGGGGAAATAAGGTACGACTCGTACCAAATAAAAAGATAATTAAGTATAAACTTCATCCATGTAATTAATGAGAACAAAAACTCAAAAAAATAGAAAATTCAAACACAAAACCTTAAGTCTCTCAAATACTAGTAAATAATTGACCAGTCAACGCTTCGCCAATTCAGGCATTATTATGACAAGCAAAGAGACAATTACGTAAGCGCAAACCAAATATAGAACATCTCACCTAAAAATAATTAATAAATACTAGCCGACTTGAGTCTTATACGTCATATACTGTTCCATTCCTAAGAAATAAGAGTTCCAAAAAAGGATTATTTTTTTTTCCTCTTTTTTTTTTATATATGCGTATATTTCTTTGAGCAAAATGTCAGATTTTTAATTTCGATATTTACCTCAGTAAAAAATGATTATCAGTTTACTAGTCAAACATAATGACTTCCTTCAAACTGTGATTAGAAAGTAAATTTATAAAGACTATCTTGACAAAAATATCAATAAATCATTTTTAATGTTGTAATTATATTATTCTTATGCTGGTTAGGTGGCCAACGATTTTATAAATTTTGCTTCTCTATTAATAATAATTTAAAACATAATTTTTTAGGTAAAAATATTATTTTGTAATTTAATACATGCGATAACATATTTTGAGTAATTTATTTTTCGAATCAAATTTATCGTTTAATAATAGTATAAATTAAATGGACTGTATTTGCATGATATTCATGCTATAAGCATTCATGAATAGAAACAATAGAAACCCAAATCCGGTAATAATAGTTCTTCCTCCAATATCTTGATCTGCAGGATGACTTGGCTTGTTATTAGCGTCCTATTCTATTCTATTTTCTATTGTTATAACTTGAGGAAATCATAATGATTTTATTTGCGTATTTTTGAAAATGCACTGCTTTTATGAAAAACTGTCAACATTTGATTAAATAAACAAAAAGTGAAAATTAATTTTTTTTTTTTTTAACCAAAAGAGTTATGAGTATTGACTATAAAAATGTCAGTTCAGGCCTGTGGATGTGGAAATCCTGTAATATCCTTCTATGATAACTACTAAAAAATTAATACATTAACTAGTTACATTCTTGAGCCGAAACTGCTTAACATCTATTTTTATTTTCTTCAGTTACCTCCAAAAACTTACAATTACAATATAATCATAAATAATATTAACAGTTAAAATAGTTTTTTTAAACAATCTACTCCGCGAAGGAAAACTTTGCGGGTTGCCTAGAGAAACTGTTTCTCTACCTTTTTTTGGCCCATGACCCTCTTCACAACTCAATTGTTCTTTGCTTGACAAGTTTTTGTGGCTTAAAAATACAATTATATAATTTTAGTTTATATAAAATATTATAAAATATAAAAAAGCTATTTAGTTAAACAAGTCAAACGAATCACTCAGTATATTAATATCTGTGCCAAAGTCCATTGGTCTAGAGTATAGGTTCTGAAACTTATTTGATCCACCAACCCATTTACAGCCAAAAAAACAAAAAAACAAGCTCCTCCACAAAATTTACGTCGAATTAAACAAGAAATATAGGTAGTGAAAATATTTGTATGGACATATCTACTGTTCAAATTTAGTATATAAATATTGCAGTTTTTTATTTGCAATAAAATTACTAAAAAAACATAATGAAAGAATTTAAAAAAAAAATTCTAATAGATGTTTTGCTAATAAAAGTATTTGGAAATGAAATTATAAAGGTACTAATTTAACTTTGAAGCCTTGAATGTGGTGAAATAAAAATACTAATGTTCATTGAAATTAGAACTTTTAAAATAAAAAATTATAATTTTGAAATTTTAAAATACAAAACCTTTTTTTTTTTTTTTAACGAGATAATTGAACCTGATGTAATGATGGATTATTTTTTTAGCTCTATGTTTGTTAGTAGCAATCATAAATCTATACAAGCACAAATATCTAATCTGTTTTTTTTTAGTGAATAGGCTCATAACTGCACTAAATCCAAGTTCTACTAAATAAGAAGACGGAAAGCAATCAACAGCTTCTGTACAGTGACCGTAATGCAAATCATAAAATTGATATCTGTTTTTTCAACCAGAATTAGTAGTTTCCGAGCTCAAATTTTAATAATAATGAAAATTATCACAGTTATTTTATTTTAGAATAAACATTTTGGCGGATCCTCTTACGTTATCTCAACAGACCCCCAAATTAAATATATATATATATATATATATATATATATACACCTCAAAGTAATTGTAATGACCAATTACAATTCTGCAATTCCAAATTACAGTAATTGGTAAGTAATTGTAATTTTAATTGAAATTAGGTTTTGCCCAACGCTGACGTGTATTTAATTTTCTTGGAATTATGTATTATCTCTATTTGCTGAGTCTTTTTTAGACTGCTGATGTAAGATGTGCTGTTTTTGGTCTGCATTAATAGCCAGAAGAATGTAATTAATTTTGTAATCTTCTAATAACTAGCTAAATATAATTTTAACAAACAAATCCTTGGTCTCAGATTTTATGATTTTTTTTTCTTTTTTATTTGTTCGATTTGCCATCCTTATCAACAATGTGAAATTCTATTTTCATCAGTTAATTTATGTTCAATAAATTATAAAATATATTTTTCTCCCGCAAAATTAAGAGTACGAATATGTTTTTTACCCACAATACAACCAGTGAAAAAAATAAAAATCCTATTCTAGATCCGGTTAGTTCACACTTAAAGGAATATTAAAAACTAAATAAATACCTCGGTTACTGGAGCGCCTTTTATCTTAAATCTTATTTTAAAATTTTGCGTTTTTTCTTCGTCATAATTATGAACTCTTACTCAGAAAGTTGTATACTGACTGCATCATTTAATATATATGTTGCTTAATGCATTTTTGACTTATTTTATAGGTTATTCTTAATATTTGCGTGATAAATCGATGTGGTATGAAAATTCTACTTAAATTATGTCATTAAAAATTTAAGATATCAAAATTAAATTTTTCATGGTTAATATGGATGTAAAATGGAAGAAGTAAAAAAAAAAAAGCATAAAAATCTGAGATCATGAGTTTAATTTTATTTTCGGACCCAAATATACTTATAAATACGAAATATAACATTTTGTTTGCTTAAAAAGGGTTTTAAATTTTAGGCATTATATGCACTATAATCAAAATTAATTTTCAACTCTCCGGGTAATGAAAAATTAAGAGATGAAGGAAGATGGCTCCCTCAGATAAATCAGCCTCCCTTTCACAAGAGGTTCACCTCCAAACTTTATAAGAGATTTTACACTGAAGATGGTAGAGAAGGTATTTCATAAAAAGATATACGCTTCGGAGAACACATTCATTCCCTTTCGGTATCGGGTGTATAGAGCATTGTACCCTTAGATATTGAAATTCCGTTCTGTCTTTTAATTTAGCCTCAACCCACTGAGTATATTTCGAATCATCATTTTTATAATCAAGAAATACATTTCGAAATATTTGATCAAGTGAAACTCTGCCGAAGTATAAATGACGCGATGGCTAAAATAAGAGAAGAAACTGTTCGAGTTTGGTATGGCGCATTGACCCTACCTAATCAGTGTTGGTCAAATTTTATTCAGAAAAAAATGAAAAACTCATTTATTCTTTATTTATGAATAAATTTATGAATAATAAATACATTTTCAAAATTTATGCAACAGTGCAGTTCATAAGTTTCACTTTATTTTTAACTTTTTGCACGTCGGCGTATTTTTTTGAAAAATGTATAAGCCCGGTTAGTAAACTTTACAGGAAACAGATATAACAGTTTCGCCAAATAACATTTTTTTTTTAATTTTATTCCTGACTGTTTACAGTTAGAGTATATTAAGGTGACAAAACTTTTATAATCACAATATATTTTTAAAGTCGTCAGTATTTGCTTCTTACGCCATCAATAGTCGATTTTTAGACCACTTCGAATTTTCTTTTCGATGTATCGTGAGCGGGAATCAACAGAGGTGGTGTTTACGAGTAAATTGAAAACTAAAATTCAAATTAAAAAAAAAAGAAGCTAAAAAGCATTTTTCAAAAAACGACGGCGATAAAAATTCAAATTCAGACTAAACAGTTAGAACAGGTTGGTTGTAGGATAATCCGTCCTGTTTCGCATAATATCATAGAAAAGGATGCCAAGCCCCAATAAAAAAAGAAAAGAAAAGCTAAACAATAAAAAAAAAAAAACATTTTGCTGAAGGAACGATTTTACCTGTCCTTGAACAGGCTGGTTTTTCTTGAATTACTTATGTACAATTAATACATTTAAAAAAAAAAATTCTTCCTTAAGCCTCTTTCACCTTTGTTTATTTTTTCCTTTGAATTTATTTAAGGATTACTATTTTAATAATATGTTATTAGGAGCAACAAATATCATCAAAAGTATTGTTACAATATCAGTTTATCAAGTTATAGTTCCGTCCTAAAAATCTGTAATGAGTGTTACTTTAGGAGAGTTATCTGGATGGAAATCTTTGCTCTGTTAAGTTGATAAAAAGTAGCCATTTTGTTTACAGTCAATAGCAGATTTGAGTTTTCCAGACAAAGTTTAATTCTAGAGAAAGAAAAGTATTTCAATTCATTTTCATGAGTGTAATCCTCACAATTTGCTTTAAATTTAATGTTTTGAGCATTCATTCAGTTTAGTTTTCTAGTGCATGGTATTTTTACTCAGCTAGCATAATCTCAAAATGCTAAATCACATTGTTAGCCGTTAATAAAATGTACAATCCCAATTTGTCATGATTGTTATATTGAATGAGGAAAATCGCAATGAAATAGTGGGGTGTTAAAATTAAGATATCTTAATTAAATCTGAAGCCTAGGATCATTCACAAACGCAATTTACATAAATAAAATAGAGAATAAATAAATATGAGTTTATTTATTTTTCCCTAAAAATAAATTTCGCTTGCTCAATTATCTCACAAGCTCAATTTTACTTCAATAATTTTTTTGGCCTTTTTCCATTTCCGAAATCCCCATAATATACCAATCAATATATATATCATCTCATGTACTCAAGTATTTTTAAAATAATGCTTCTTTTTTTTTTTTGAGCCTAGGAATGAAAAAATAACTTTAAATCGAAGAATTCAACTAGAATGTAATTATAATTAATGTAAAGCTACTGTAATGCGTTCTTGATAATTTAAGACAAGTTGTGGTATTATGAAACAATTATTTATGAATTGTGTAAAATTGCATTTATTTTGAAAATGACCCATTCATGATATAATCTCTTAAAAAAACAAAAATACAAATAGATTAATCTAATTAACACTAATACCATCCTTTTACTGGCTCGGTGGTCTAGGGGTATGATTTTCGCTTAGGGTGCGAGAGGTCCCGGGTTCAAATCCCGGCCGAGCCCACAGTTGTTATATTTTACTTTTTATTTTTAAGAGATATTCACCGGAACAATTCACTCGGTCTTTCATGTTGTTTATATTATTATATTTATTATTTACTATTTATTTTATTACCAATTGCTGAATAGAAATTTTTTTTTTTACTTTCCTTACCAGCTAGGTAAGGAAGATATTATAATTGGGTCAAATTTTCGAAGTGTAGTTTTAAACAGATTTTCAGCCATTGGTCTGTTAGCGTGTGTGTCTGTGCCACGATTACTTCTTCAACGGGAGAATCGATTTAATTGCTTCTTTTTTTGTATTGTAGGGTTTTGTTCCCCGATGCCTGTGTACCAAATCGGACACCAGTATACCAGTGCGCAATAGCCGAAAAACTCATTTTTTTTTTTTTTAAATTGCACGAAAACGGCTCTAACGATTTAGATGAAATCTGCCTGTAGTCTTCTCCCTTAGATCTTCGAAACTAGAGAGATTTTGTAATAATTTTCTTAGGCCTTCTGATATGATAAAATACAACAGTGCAAGTACAAGTGCGAAAAGTACAAGTGGAAATGTTGTTTTTAGAGATTGCAAGTTACTCATCGTCATTAGATAATAAAAATTTTATTCAATTTGTTTTTTAATTTACTGTTTTTTAGTAGAACTATTTTAAATGTTATCGTATTTCAACATTTCACAGTATGTTAATTCCGCAGTAAATCATCGGTCCTTGTATTTTTTGCTTGCATTTCATTATGAAGGAGGGTGGGCCTATAAAGTAGAGTATACGTCGTTATATATTGTTGAAAGATTATATAATGTTTAATCACGATAACATTTAGAATAGTTATATTATAAACAGTGCATTACAAAAATATATATATATGTATATATATATATATATATATATATATATATATATATATATATATATATATACTTATCTAATGACGATAAGTAAATTGTAGCCTCTAAACACGAACCTTTCCACTTTTACTTATACTTTATTATGAAATAGGGCCCAGTTAGCACTCTATTTTTTTTTTAAATATTTTTTTATTAATTATTATTGCATCTAAGATACTGTTATCTAAATATTCCATTGTAATTGTTTCTAAAACTGAAGATAAATCAAAATATTCCAATTTTCAAAAGTGAGGGAGTGAGCATATTAGAGGGGGAAGAGGATGAGGATGGATGTTTACAAGGAAATAGTAACAATAAAATAAACTTTAACTTTAGAGCCTCTATATTTATCCCAAATCAAATTCCACAAAACTAAGATAAAAATTCGTCAATATTTAACTTGCCTTCTCTATTCTATGAGGAAATGAGGATCAGCAAACGCACAGCACATTTTTAAATTAACTTCTCACAGTCACAACATAAGAATGGAGGTTTCTCTCAACATCGGTTACAATCAGGTTCGGAGGTAAGGCTCGTTAACTGTTTTCCTCAGCTGTAGAAGGCTGTGTTCATGCGAGACAAGCAATTAATTTAAATAATTGTCAACGTATTTATTCTATGAAGAATTTGTTTTTCTTTTCTGAAAATACTCACCTTGTATTCACACTTAATTTATTTTGATAGCTATGGGTAAGGTTTTCTGGCAGCTAAACAAAGTCAATGTTGAACATTCAAATAATGGGGCATGAAAGGAAGTAAGGATTTTAAGATTTTAAATCATGTTTACATATGTAAAATTATAATTATCATGAAAGCAAACCCCTGATAAAACAACTAAACACAATTTAGTTTTATCAAAATCAATGAAAAACTGTCTGCCAGATACATTAAAAAGCCAGATTTTTTTCATGTGACTGTGATTTACCTATTTTCGAAGAATGACCCTTATTTATGAAAAGGTCAGGTAAAGTAGCTTTATTTATGCATAATTAGAAAAGTAGCTGTATAGGACTTCAAGAGAAGTCTTAAGCCAAAAAAAAGTTTAAAAAAAAAAACAAAAAATTAACTAGAAAAGTATGCACGTTATGGCAAATAATATATAGGATGATCTGAAAGTTAATTAAATTAAAAATAAAAATAAGTGTTCTATACATGTTCTCACAGAAACAAGTTCACTCTTATATAATTTCTAGCATTACTCGAAAAATGCACATCTCCCGGAACATTCTAGATGTTGATTTGAAAGATACTTGAATTTTCAATAGAGCTCAACTTAAAAAAAAAAGTATTGCATTTTGCAAAAAAAGTAGTGGGGAAAGACGTGTGAATGGGCACACCAATTATTTTATTTTTTATAATTTTTTTAAATGTATTTACAAATTTGATCTCGAATCGGTAGTGATAGTAAGGTCGAAGCTTTGGTTATTATTTTTCCTATGAATCTAATTTTATGACATCAAATATAAAATTGGTAAGTAACGAAAAACTTCAATTTTCAAGCACTGGAGGTGTATCTCGAATTAGATAATCATTCACTAAAATTGTTGTGAGATTTAGTGGGCAGGATAAAATAAAAACACAGAAAAGTTATGCTTATCACGCATAAATATCACGTTTCGATCAAAAATAATAATTTTCATAATAAAAAAACCAAGTTGATTAAAAATTAATATTTGGCCAACTAAACTAAGCAGGCACGGCACGCCATATAGCACGTGATCCAGAAATAATTTTAATCAACATTCGTTTATTTATTTATTGCTTTAAATTTAATCGTTTATGTTTACTGAAATCAATTAATTAGGACTTTGCTTTTACAACAGAAGAGAGCCCATGCACTGATTTTTTTTATAACCTCATTCTTAACACCAGATTCTGTAATTCACTTAAGCATTCTATAAAAACAAAAAATTTAGATATTCGTTAGGCCAGACGATTTCTAGTGAAAAGATAAGTAGTGACGCCAACCGTTTGAGTGTGTTTCATGTTTTTTCCATTCATATTAGGATAGTCAAAAGCGGTTATTAAGATAAGATTTCCATTGGACTATAATCTGAATATAAAAAATAATAAAATAGATCTATATTTCATTTATGACGATTTTATTACAAAATCGCTTATTTTCATGATAGCTTTATATAAGCTATGAACTATTTCAAAAGTCTGGTGCGAGCATCACAAAACATTCATTTGCCTGCAATAATTACCGTGAAGCGTGTTATAATAATAGTAATAAGCGTCAAATTAACAACAAACAGCAGTGGCGAATTCAGGAATTTTCTGAGGGGAGGGGTGCACAAATATACCAGATCCCATCCCTCCCTCCTAGAAACTTTAAAACATTAAATGATTTGTTCACGTTTTAAAATCCACATTAATCAATCAAAATTCAATTATTATTTCAATAAGAGCCACTGTTTTATATGTAATAGAAATCAACTTTCAAGAAAAAAAATTATTCCACCTTACAAGGTTGGGCGCCCGCTCCATCTGGATCAGCCAGTCTTGAGCAGAGCCTATTGTTGCAAATAGGATGTTGGAATAGCTTGGTGGGGATAGGCCTGGTAGGAGATCCCGCGATTTGGTTTCATCCGTTTGCTTTCGTATACGCTCGACATTTCATCTAGGGTCGGGCACTGAACTCTTGTTCTCCATTATACTGTATCTTTGCAAACACTCGTCCAATTAAGATCATTTTTTAAATAAACTACCTTGAACTAACTTTCATATGGTTGTATACATAATTTATCGTAAAATATATACTTTTTGAGTTATGTGCTAATAATATTTTCATTTCGTTAAACCTTTTTTCGCTGTTTTTTTTCGGAGATGTACTACATATATGGATAGTTAAAGGATTCCAAGAAGAAAACTTTAGGACAAGTTTCCTAAAATCTTTAAAACCGTTTTCGAGA